>VXBJ01005708.1:89586-152043 GCA_013400055.1 Nycticryphes semicollaris
TTTTTAACTTGACAAGAGACCATTAAGGCGAACAGTTCTCCACAATAACATAAGCAGCATTTTTTACCCAAAGAAGGCCATAAATAGAACGAGCATTATGAAATCAAATTACTCTGTCTCTGGCAAAAGATGAGCACTTATTCAGGTTGGGAATAAAGACTCTTGGCAGTAAACTATGTCAAAGACTGCCAAAGTGCCTGCTTATTCTGAGTGCTTTGTGGAGAGCTGGCTATTACCAAGGGACTGATCGCATTGTTACAGTTAAGGCACTAACAGTATTTCCACTATAGCCCCCTATTGCTCAGCAACTATAATTCAAAAGTAAAGGCTGCCTTTACAATGAAGCTTGGCACAAAAGATTGCATCACAGGGGCAAACTTCAGGAAGCTCATATCAGGATTAAAAAATGTCTGTATTTCAGGTAAAGTATAACTCTCATTCTCAAATGTGCAGCACAAACTGTGAAATGTCCCCTGAGTCCACCTCCCCATGCCAGACTGACAGCAAGTGTGACGGAGTGCGGGGTTAAAGCAGCTCATCCCTCCCCAGTGAAGGCATGGACAGGAGTTCCAGAGATGCTGTCCCCACTTTGCAGGGCTTTCCTCTCCAGCCACGCTATCCCTGCCATACTGTTACATTCTCAGCCATCACAGGTTTCTGATTCAAAAAAGTTAGAAGTCTAACAAGATCAGTTATTCTGGAGGGTCTTGGCATAGTGTATGCTCATACAGCCATGAGATCAGGTTGTATTTTTATTCTGTTGAGATTTCAGACATCTTGTGTTTAAATTATTTTGAGAAAAACTCTGACAACAAAAATGCTGTTTTTCATGACACTTCAGCTATGTGCCAGCCACATTACTGTTGTGTGAAACAGTTTAGATTTGAAATTTGCATAGATAAATAAAAGCTGAAAACTGTTCAAAATGTTGAAATACCATTTGCTATGAACAGGTGGAAACAATATGCAACATGTAAGTTTTAGAAGCTGACTGTTGCAAATCTTTAAATACTGATATTGTAGTTTCTGAATTTCATTTTCCTTATAAGTAGTGTCAGTACTCCACCTGTTCGTCAAAGACAAAAGAGAAATCAAAAGAGAAATCATAAAACTGCCAGTCTTAATTTACATTTTCTTCAAGTGTCTCTTTCCATGAACTTAATTTTCCTAACATCCTGCATTACTTTAAATAATGTACTGAGATTACTTAAGTGAGGAATGATTCAAAGGGGAGAAAAAAAATCAGTTCAGTTTTCAAATGTGGCAATTTATGTTGTAGCTCCTTTTTTCTTGTTGTGTGCAGTGGGGAAAAGGTATGGGGTAAAAGAAGTCCGCCTAAAGTGCCTGTTACATTAACCAGTGAAAAGAAGCCCAACAAGAGTTTACCGATGGTCTCCATTGTGTCCCTCTCCTCAATCAGAAGCTGTGCTCTGGGAATGTCTATGTGCATCCTCAGTGTTTGCTGCTGCTTATTAAGTGTATCTGATGTCCTGGTGTTCTTGCTAAAAACAAGAGAGAAGTGAATGCATTAACATTAGGATAGATATTTGCAAACTTCCTCATTTTAAATCTGTCTGGCTCAACCAAAAAGTAATATAACCATCATCAGCAAAATACTCACACATCTTATTTCCCCCTCCTCAGAACAAGTGCATGATATTAATTTATTGTATATGACAAGCAGATGAATGCAGAGTGTTGAGGGAACAGATCTATTCTTTATCAGTAGCGATCTCCTGAAAAATTCATATAGTTTCCTTCAAGTGTTGTCATATAATGAAATTAGCAACCACACTTTGCAAGATGGACCTTTTCTTTCATTCCTCATGAATATGAGTAAAAAGAAACACAGCTGATCAAACAGGTTGGTAGGAAAATAATGTCTTGAGTAATTTCCAATTGTTTTTTTAAACTTTTCATTATTTTTCATTAGATAAATTCCAAATATCACTATAATTGATAAATGAAAAAGAAAATTAATGACTAAGGATCCGATTAATAAATTGCATAAAATAAATAAAGGTTTTAGTCCCATTGATGTTCCAAGATTAAAATTGCAAATCTTGTTTACATTCATGGATTATTTCTAATTGATTGATGCAATATTCTAAAAAGAACATAAACCAATTATTCTATCATCATGTAAATTGAAACAATTTCATTCTGAAGTTTGTATACCAGAAAATGACTTCTTAAATGAGCTGTCTACCAAAAGCAAATTAAAATGGATAGTAAAACTGAGTGTTACAATCATTTCTAGTACAGACCTTGCACCAAGAAACCTTCAGACTGCAATAAAAACCCAGGACTTTTTTGCCCTTTTTAGATGTAATTACTCTTCAGAGGAGAGGAAGTATTTGCAAATACTTCTTTATGCAGGGAGGCTAAGAAAAATTAAGACAAATCAGCCAGTAGTATGATCCAAGTGCTCACACTTCTAAGAGCTTTAAAATCCAAGTAGAGGATCATTTCTTGTGTAAAATGGCTATAGATCACTCAGTTTAATTCTCCTTTGGCAATGAATTATTGTGGTTAATGGAATCAGCAGAGGACTATTAAGCCTCTTGATGATAAGTTCACTTCTTCCCTGAGTGAGAGCCCTTACATAGGAGATTAATGCCTGTGTGATGAGCCAAAATCTCTAGCCAATTTGCCTTAACTTCCTGCTTTGTCTCCAGGTGAGCAAGACCTCACTATTGTAGGTTTGGAGGGGTTTTTTTTGAGTCTTTTTTTGGAGGAATTTCCTTGTCATGTGGTTTGTAATTCTGCTCCAAATTCAAGAGTGAGATCTGCAAGGCACACAGGTACATCTCTGATGTTGATTGTTATCTTCTGGCTTTCCCTGTTCTTGTGATCCCCAGCATTAACACTATCTGTGTACCCCAAACTTCAACATCTCTGTCTCTACCTAGGTGCTACTGTTGCCATCATGTAGAAATGAATAGCTGAAATGCATTAAAACAGCTTACAGCTGGTGTCTTATTTAATCATTACAGAAGCAAAATATCAGGAGAGCTACGCAAGGACTGACAGACTTTTCTGCATATATAATAAGTGGAGAATAGTAGTCACACTGTTTTATTAAGCACATAAATTTTCAAAGACATTTAGGATTCTAAAACACAGGTAAATTCCACACTGGTGTTCTCAAAGTCTCTGCAAAGTTTCTGCGTAGATTAGAGGCCACTTTCCTATTGGTTTCCACTCAAGTTGCTGAAATGTTAATAGAATCAGAGAATAATATTATCTGCATGCCAAATATGCTTGAATATTTGCCCTTGAAAAGTTGGACTAATTTGAGCTTGTCCAAGATCAAAGACCAAACCTGTGATTAAGTAGGAAATGGAATTTCTGAGGTCCAATTTAAATTAATAATAAATAATCCAATAGTTATTGGATACATGCAATCATATAGAATATGTGCAATACATAATTGAGTATAATAAATGTACTACTGCACCCCTCCTCTGCTCACAAGGAAGACAGGAGACAAAGGGATAAAATAAGACATCTTCCTCAGAGAATGCAGACCCCAGAATCCCAGTGAGAACTAGAAGCTCTTCTGCAGTATGAACACTCTATATTCCTACTATTGCAAAGTTCTCAACCACATAGAAAGTATTATTTGGACCATAGGGAGCAGGAAGACAGTTCCCCAGGCTAGCTGTTATATTGCTCAGTTGCCAAGAGAGAATTTTGAATCCCATTCTTGGCTCTAGGTATAGCTTTATGCAAAATGCATGGAAGGTCCTTCAAGCAAAAACTGGAACACAGGCCTCTCTATATTCAGAATTCCCTACTGTGCTTGAGAGTTATGCCTCATTTTGCCTGAATCTCTCTTTTCCTCTTTACTGGCCTAATTAATTCTCTTGTATGCAGCAGCACGGTGACATGGAGTGTCCAAAAACAGAACAGGCAATCGGCAGTAGCAAGAGGGTTGCTGCTGATTAGCATGCTATCTCTTTCTGGCCCAAGGAATTTTGAATCATTTTCTACAGACCACAATAGTTCAACTTGCAGATTATAAAAACCTAAAATGCCAACAGCAATTAAGTGCCTCTAGGACATGGCAGTGAGGCAAAGATTTTTAGGATTGCAGTTTTGAAGTTTGGTACCCAAGTATTTTCTAACCTAGGAAAATAGGTAATCAAAGTATTAAAACAGTCTGGTGGATGAGGAGTTCAATGATAATTCTTTAAATGGAGGAAACACATCTACCTATATTTTTCTTAGTCTGCAGATATAAAATTCCCAAACTTAAACATGTGCTATGGCTGTTCTTTACCTTTCAGACCTTGTAAGGATCTGTGTATAACACAATTCATTCCCTCTGGTTCAATGAATCTCTGAGTTCCAAGTTGTTAGAGACTGTAAGCCTCTCAGGGGAACGAGTATGTATTTGCTGGAGTCTTTTACTCTACCCAGGTGTCTACTTTTAGCCACCTTGAAAGACAGATACTTGGTTTGTGGGCCTTTGGGTTTGACTGAGTACAGCTTTTAGGTACACTCTGGATAAACGGGTCTTTTCCCAGAGCAAGTACGGTGTATAATATAGCATGTACAGTGTATAATGTATTTGGAAAGAGTGTGCATAGTTAAAAGAACACCTTTTTTAAAATAACCTTTCTGGACCTTTAATAAAGAACTTGATTGAGTGACTGCCTGTATGCACAGGAGAGGGTTAAACCTATAAAGCTAGTTATGTAAAGGGATTAAATGTGGCTCTGTAAACACAAAGTCATCCTAGGTCCTTGGCAGAGAGTCAGGCCACCTCACAGTTTCCTGATATCTAAGCTGGTTGTTGTAAAAACATATGGAAAACTAAGTCATGTAAAGAAGCAGCCTGACAGAGGGTATTTGAGGAGAAAAGATTCCTTGCCTTGTGTTTAAAATTAGAAAGCTCAGTTGGTTGCTGTACTAATTCACAGAGAACTGTTACAAAGAAGTTGGCTAGCCTGATGCTTTCGCCCAAAAGAAACATAAAACAGCTGTGATTGTACAGCAGCAAGGGTTTTTATTTGGTAGTTTAAAGTATCAGCAACAAGTTGTGCAGCTCCCATTAAACTGCTAACTACTGGGGTTTATCCCGCTCCCCAGACATTTGACTTACACAGCCAAAGCCAGTGACTTTCAAAGCAAAGACCAAAGCTCCATTCTTAATCTGCTTTACACGTACTCATAGAAATCTCCTCAAAGGGAAGATACACAAAGCTCTTTCCATTCCTCAGAATTTTCTGTCAAGCAGAGAATCATCTTTTCTGCTTTCTGCCCAATAATAAACGTTTAAAGCATAGCCCACAGCATACTCTCTTTTTTGATATTTTTATCATAGCAGATTTTGGTGGAATCTAAAAGATATCAAATAACAGGAGCTTTCTAATATGTGACTATTGCTTTGGAGAGGGCTTATTAGCCTTTGATTAATAATGTGCTATACCTTCGGGAACATCTAGTGATGGCAGGTAGCTCAAGTTTCGGTTGGAGGTATTTTACAAATTTATGACAAGTGACAGAGCATTTAGCCTGTAGAAAGCAGGTTGCCCAAAACAGCGTTACTTTGAGAGCTCCAAGTTATGCTGTGCCTACAAATGTAGGCCTATATCCCCTGTTTTCCCTAAAGTCCTTTTTTAGTGGTCATTTGCTTTTGTTCACACTTTTAGAAGAGAAAAGCAATATAAGACTATTTAATAAAAACAAGATTATTTGTTAATAAACAAGATGGGAGAAACTGATTTGATGATCGTATTTCAACGCTGGTGAAAGGAAAAGCAAAAAGAAACAGTGGCAGATGACTTACCTAGAAAACCAGCTCTGAACTAAAGCCTGGGAGGCAACCTGATTGCTCTCTCAGTGCATCAGGCGGGAGGAGCAAAAGAAGCTTTTAAAATTGAAGGCTGACATCAGCAGAGGAAAAAATGGGTCAGAACTGGGCACTTATGCTGTCAGTTTGATAGATTTCTGAGCATCAGAAGAGTGAAACTCTGAAATGGCCTCGTAGAGGTGGTGGTAAGACTGGTGAAGTTAACCAGGGCTAAGGCACAGGTTTATCAGTTTTGCAGAGGTGTTATGTGTGGTTGTCACTGGGACTGAATACTTTCATCCAGGAATTTAATCCAGTCCATGCTGGGTCTCTATAAGGAACAGGCTTGCTGCATGTGCTAATCTGTGCTGTTTTCTGCAACACCGAAAAATATCAAAGTGCATCTTCCTGAAGTTGCTTCAACTTGCAGTCTGCTACTAGGAGGGGTTTCATACTGGCAAACAGGACAGGCATGATGTGACCAGAATGACCCATCTTATTAACTTCAGTGGGACTATTCAACTGTATTTGCAGACTGATAGAGTAGAGCTGAGCTTACACTAAAACCATCTGTCACCATGTCTTGGGCAAGTATATGCTTACAATAGCAGGTGAAGTTTATTACAAGTGAGGAAGTTTAGAGTATGGTTCATTTGGAAAATATCTATAACATTCTCCAGTTTGTTGCTTAAAACCAAAAAGATTTTCTAGCAAACCAAAACTCATTTGAACTTAAAAATAATCCCTTGGTGATCCCATTTTCAAATAGCTGCAGCAGTTTTAAAGGTCAATGTTTTCCCCAGACAAAACAATAAATTTTGAAGATATGAAATTTCCATCTTTGAAAGAATTGTGGTGCCAGAATAGCCATTCTGTTGTAATTCAACAACTGAATTAAATTTCTGGATGCTGAACTGATGGAACAGAACTGAAAAATTATAAATGGATTTACCTGCTCCTCTGTTCCTTTGGGTATAAGCAGCTAGCAATAGTAAATTACATAAATATAACTGCAAAGTTTAGAAATATTCACATCCAGGCACTTATTGCCTTTAATCAGATGTTCTCTGAAGAGCAATTACTTTGGCAGTTATTATGAAAACCTTTTTCTGAATAGAAACAATGTCCAAATGGACCTATATACCTTCTATAATTTGAGATACTAACACAGGAGTTCTCAGTGTTTTACCATTTTATATTCCCACAGCTATTGTCTAAAAATTCTTTTATTCTCCCATTTTTTAACAAACAATGTGTCCTAGTTCTTAAAAAACAGTCAAATGATGTGTTTTGAAAAGGGATTTAGGAATAGAAGGTTTACTTCTCCATTTGTCCCCATAATTTTTAAATATGAAGCCATAGTTGACAGACATTTTTTCAATTTAAAAACATTAAATCTATTCTTACCTCATAAGCATTTCAGCCAAACTCTTTGCATCTAGAACAAAATAGAAGAAATGTCATTACAAATTAAAAACCATTTGATAGATGGAATATTAGGAAGTGGTTTGAATCAGCCATGTGAAAGACCACTGTTGTTTCTCAGATCAGTGGCAAGCATAAAATAACCTCTGAAACTCCCCACTTCTGCTGAAGCTGCATTTTGCTGCATTTCAGCTTTCTGCCTCAGAGAAACATGTTCCTCAGTTGCACAAAAAATGCTGAGAGGTATAAGCTACCATGGGGTTAACTAGAAAAAACTACAGCAACTTATTAGAAGTAGAAACATTTTAACAAATAACAGGAATATCTCTTCCTTTGTGCCATGATTAGCAAATGAACAGGTGAGGAAGGAAGAAAAGGTAAGAAGACAGAAGTGTTGACATCCAACTCTGGGCAAGAGCCAAACCCAAGCTGGGTGATCAGTTGCTGACCTGCCATTTCCAAACTAAACCTGAGTGCACAGAGGTTTGATCAAGGGAGGTCTGTAAGGAGTCCACTTGTTTGATTGCTCTCAATTATGAATCTTTTCCACTAGCAAGAATTCAAAACTGCTACTTGGTCTTCAGAGGACAGTCTATAAACAGAACAGGAGGTAGCTTATTTCCACATGGATCAGCCCTGCAAAATGATGCACTGCTGAAGGGGAAATACTCCTCTTGTTGTTGCCATTCCTATTATTATTAGCATAAAATCATTTGAAGATATCATTATTCTGGTGTATATCAGACCAAAGGACACAGCTGAAGGTTGGTATTTTTCAGGTAGCTTTCTGTAAAACTTTATCAACACAATATAAGAATTTTTGTAGTATTATTCAGCAAAAATAGTCAGCTATGCTTTGTTCTCTTGCAGCCACTGAACAAACTCACTTAAGATGCTGACTCCAGAGTCCTTAAGTATATCACAGAGCAACAAAGCAGAATTTTGTGCAACTAAGTGAAGCAAATCTGAGAAGAAAACCATTCCAAATTCTAAGCCTTCAAGGAACTCTCTTATATGAAACTTTCAATTTCTTCTTTTATCTGCTGCTTGTAAATATACTAGCACCTGGCAAGATATTTACTGAATTTGTCTTTGCTTTCTCCGTCTCACTTCTGAAACCTTTTTCATGCCTTAATCACCTCTTGGGCCTCCTACACCTACAACAATTTCCTTGCTTGTGATCCTATTAAATATCCTGCCTTTAAAATTCAGAAGATGCAGGTAGAAACAAACCACCATCTTAATGCATCACTCTGTCTACATTTGTTTTCATTTTTAAGAGGAATGGATAAATGAGAGGTCCCATTATCCTGGTTTGAGGTAAAACAGAACCAATTTTCTGTTGAGTAATTTTACTTTTCAGCTGGGCCTCTAACTAAACTCTGAAATTAACAGCATATTGTTCAGAAAACTGTTCACTCTCACAGTGGTAAAATCTGATTATACCAAGGCATGGTGTGCAGAGAGGCCCTTGCTTACACTTCTTGCTATAACAACCAAGATCGGGTAATTTTGTTATTTGCTCCGTTGGAGGGTCAGAAGCGGAAAAGCATAGAGAAGTCACACCTGTAGGGAGGAGCGGACAGGACAGGTGACCCAAAACAGGAGTATTCCATCCCATCTGCATCATGCTTAGTATAAAAGCTGAGGGATCAAAGGGTCAATTCTCTTCCTTTAGTGGCCGATGTCTGAGGAAGACCCTGTCTGTTCATCTGCCTTTTACCCCAATCTGAGCATTCCTGACTCCAGATCTGGAATCCAACTCCTGTCAGTCACCGAGTCCAGTCTGGGACTTTTCCTGATGCCTGCTGGTGACATGATCATTATCCTGGGAGCTTGATATGGTTTTGTGTATATTGTATCTCTTCCATTATTTCCTTCTTACTTTAATTTTAGTATTAATACTTCATTAAAGTAGTTTAGTTCATTCTAAACTCATACATCTCCTTACCTCTCCTTTCTTTTTGGGGGGAGGAAGGGCCATCTGTAAATTTGGCTGAAACCACAACACCCATTAAGCCAAACAGTGCTCCATTTAAGCACTTAAACTTTTCACTTTTCACTTTGTTTGGGATTGGCTTTTGCTGTTAACACTTTTGTAAGTGGTATTACATAGTAGATGACAATGTCTTTATTATCAGTCATAAACTAAACTACCACTGCTGCTGCTCCCAAATGAGGCCAGAGATAGTTTTGCTACTAAAAATAACATGACTCTCAAGGACCCAGGGTGAATGCAAAAAAAAAAAAAAAAAGAAGCAAAAAAATAAGTTCTGGTACCAAGTAATTTTTTTTTTCAGTAATGTTTATGCTGCTTCTTTTTATTCTAGCAGCACCAGGATCATGAAGAGATTTATGCACAAGTTATCCCTCTGGCTGACCTAATAAGGGTGATTTAATATGTAAATATTGTTTTCATCCAGCTAGCAGCTTCTGTGATGCAATTGCTGTCTCCTTAAATGAAGACTATGAATACTTGTGGAAGTAATTCACAACTCAAGAAAACCTGAAGTGACCAAGTTGAAGGTTGCTTGGCCCAATGTAATTTAGTTTGCTTTTTGGATTTGTTTACCAGGATTAAATGACAAAGAACCTCCATCACCTATTCTCAGGTGCTGCAGAGCAGATGATTATGTTAGATGCTGCATCTGGGGAAAATGCTATGACATCACCATTAAATGTATGTGTTGTGTATTCAAATGCACATTTCATATATGCATTCTTGGTCAAAGACATGCAAAGAAGATTGTACATGATGAGTCAAAAATAACAGGAGACATCATGCAAGATCATATCACATGTCAAAAGTAACTCCATCAGCAGGTTTTAAATGCACCAATTACTAAAGCAGATTGTTACAATGGTCATCAGCATTACTGCAGTTAATAATGGCTGTATTGGGCACAAAGGCTAGTGTTAGGACTGGACCAAAAAAACCATCCCAAGAAGATAAAGGATCTTAAGTAACTGTCAAAAACCACAGAAGCCTAAAAGCAACTGAATGTTAAAAGGGTGTCCAAAACATCAGCTACAGGAGAAACGTTCGTTTCACAAACCAATGAGTATAGACGACAGATTGTAATGTGTATTTCCTACATTTCACTTTTGATCATCAAATTGAAAATACTTCATAAGATGATTCAGTATCCCTGCCAGTGTCCTGTCTCCAGCTGTCAGGCGGGAAAAACAGGGCTCTGGGAGGCCATGAATGACAGAGTAAAGGGGGTGATCTTCCTCTCCAACCAAATATCACCCCAGTGCCTTAGTGAAAAAGACAAACTGCTCCTCACCATGGGTTTGAGACATGACTGCACTAACAGGCACTGACCCAGTGACAGCCCTCACTTCCATTTCCTGGGGCAGGTGCCTTTTAAATTCTTAATGCGTTTGGCTAGCCCCCTGGGAAATATGGGCCTCTGATACAGTTTTAAATTGCATGCTGTGACTTCTGAACTCTTATGCCGTGCTGATACATTCTGCTTGGATTAAGGTGAGTTGGACTTAAAAACAAAGGGAAAACTATTACAGTAGTAGTGGAGCTGGGTTAATAGTAAAGAGAAGGAGTGATAAGTTGTCAGGTTTCTGTTATAATATATCCTGACCTACTGAGCACCTGTATGAACTCCAGCAATCAATTGACCTTCTAGTGACCTGACCTGTGGATCTACTAAATTGGACAAAAATCAAGGCTTTGTTGAAAACTACACTTTCTTTCTAAACAGAGTACTTCTGGAAAAAATAAATCATACTGGGCACGACACAGGAGGATGACAAAGGTTCACCACTCCCTACATGCTAAAACAAGGGGCAGAAGGATTAAGAATGGAGAAACTGCTGTTCAGTGGTTCCCAGTGACAAGATGAGGGGCAGTGGGCACAAGGTGGAGCATAAGAAGTTTCATTCAAGTATGAGGAAAAACTTCTTTACAGTGAGGGTGACAGAGCACTGGAACAGGCTGCCCAGGGAGGTCGTGGAGCCTCCTTCCCTTGAGACCTTCAAGACCTGCCTGGATGCATGAGTAATGTGCTCTGGGCAATCCTGTTTTAGAAGGGGAGTTGGACTAGATGATCTCTAGAGTTACCTTCCAACTCTGATAATTCCATGATTCTGTTATTATGCTACATTTGTGCCACAGAAACTGGAACCACAAACCCATTGTTAATAAGTGGAGATAGAAATGTTTGCATGCAGAACGTACTGCAAATAAATCTGCAATTCACACTTCTCTTTGTCAAGCAGATTCAAAGAAAACAGATCTCCTGAAGCCACTTGTAACTTGTATAAATTCTTTTAGAAGGTCTCACTGTGGAAACTTATTTCTCATGTAGACTACAAAGGTGATGGTGGAATTAGGACAATTAGGTCCTGTGCCTTAAAGAAACCACAAGAGGTGATACCTATCAAGTGATAATGACATGATTTCAATTTCAAAACCAATTCAGATGAAAGTTTAACACAACTACTAGATCAAAATATTTTTTAAGTTATGAGGTCAGAAAAACTTGCACACAATTTTTTAGAGAACTTAATAAGGAGTTCTCTGGAAAAGCAATACTGATTGTCAGTAAGACTTTTAGAACATGAATTAAACTCCAGAAGAACAGAAAATGGCTAACACGGGATCAGTGTTCAAAAAGAATGAACAAAACTAATCTGAATTACCAAAGTCCTATCAATCTGTTTTTGACAATAAGCAAAACAATGGAAAAAATGGAATGAAGCTTGGTGAAATGAATTAAAGGAGATAAAAGAATTAAGGCAAATCAATATGGACTTGTGTTCAATCAGCCATGGCAAATGAGGTTGATTATTATTTTTTTTAAATGAGATTAAAATTAACTGAGAATTGACAATATTGAAAACAACTCTCACTGAGAGATGATTAAATAACATTAAAATATTATATTTCTCCAGAGCAAAGTTCTGGTACCTCAAATATTTTAATAACAAAGTAGCATGATGCAAAATTAACACATCAGCCATTTTACATGGGTTTCAAGATATCCAAAAGACAACATTAATCAAAAATAATTGTTTCATATTTAATTTCATCATGCACCATGGACATGACACTGTTGGTACATTTATCAGTGATCTGGAGTAAATGAAATAATATCTGATAAAAGTTTAGAAATTACACAAGAATTAGGTAGCTAAGATATAACGAGAGTGCCAAGTCACTAAGGCATAAAAATCTGGATCATCAGGGAGGTTGACCACAAGTTAGCAATGTATCTGTATTAGTATAAGGTCATATATCAAGAACACAGGAGAACGTTATCCTGTTACACTGTAGTCAGAGAATTGTCAGATGATCTCAATGGATAAGATATTAAACAAACTCTTAAAATAATGCTGTACTCAAAAAGGTGATCCTTGCAGATATACACAGAAGACCATAAAGGGAAAGAAGAGAGGCTGTTACCTCTCTATCTGACTTTGGTATGTCTGTTGCTGGAGTATTATGTTTATTTCTAGCATGCACAGACGAGGAAAGCTACTGAAATATTGCAAAGGGACTGGAAAAAATCCTTGAAATTCATAAATGATGGGAAAACTACAGCGAAAAATTCAACAAGATTCATTTGTTTCATCTACCAATGGAAACATTAAGAAATTACTTGGTTACCACCATGTGAAAGAAAAATCCCAGAAACCTAAAATATGATACAACAAAAGAACTTCAGTCCCTTTACAGGCAGGGAAGTATACAGAAGTACAGCAGGACCAGATGGCTGGGAAGTTGAGCCATAGCTTGACAAATTCAGATAAGAAGTGAGATGCAACTTTTACAGAAATGGTGGGCAAATACCAACAACTTCTATCAAAACCAGTGATGAATTCTTTGTCACTGTGTATGTTTAAGTGAAGATCAGATATTTTTCTAAATTCTGATATTCTGAGAGGAAATTATTCAGAGAAGTCTTATGTTATGTGAAAGCAATACTGGCCGGTGATCATCAGTCTTCCTTACAGGACTGTAACTCAAGAATCTACGAATACTTGGATATTAACCATGAAAAACTAAATGTGCACAGACATAATTTCCTGGAGCCAAGGCGCTCAAAATATTCTGCTCATTACTGAGTGGAATTCCACAGTATTTTTGAGCAGATAAGATAACACTTTCATCACCCTTAATCCACAAATTTTTGATGAAAAGAACTGAACAGAGGCAAATGACTTAAAAGACTTCCATGTGAAATTTATTAAACAAGCTAAACCATACAGATGCCCTGATTTCCAGAGCTGTGTATGAACCATAAGACTAGCTGTCCTCTTTGATCAACAAATTTGCCCATGCCTAGGAGCTCTGTATCTTTGTCTTCTTTTTTTTTTTTTTTTTTCCCAAAACATACAAAATCAAAATGAGACCCAAAAGAGATATGAGTAGCTGCTAAGGTGATATGGAACACACAGGGTTGGCCCTCGTTTTAATAGATATCATTAACATATTTTGATTAAAATACAAATAACTAAACAATCTGGTGGCTCTTGGAAATGAATATTCATATTTGCAGATGATAAATCACTTTGCTATTTATTCAGTATGTGATTTGAAAAGCTTTTTCCCAAATACCTTCAGCAAAAGGTCAGTGAACAATAAAATGTTGTTGTAATAGTTCTGTTATAATGCATCATAGAGAAAAAGATGTGATAAAATATGTGAGAATATTGGGTTGTGTTTCCTAGCCTACTGACATGTGTCTATTATAATTTTATAATTCAGGAATCATAGTTTGCATCTGCTGGAACACTGAAATCGCCCCATCTTCAGAACATCTAATTTTACACTTTGAAAAAAATACTTCAGGTTGCTGAGACCACTCACAAGGGAAACAATCAACAACAACAAAGAAAAAACAAACACCAACACATGAGAATTATTTTACTTTTCCCCATGCAAATTAATAATAGTGGATACAAGAGTAATTTTTTAGAAACTTACTACCAAATGAAAAAGAAGCAATTTCTGTAAAAAACACATATGCTCTGTTGCCTCATGTCTGTTAAGTATCGCAGGAAAATAAAAGAAACTGGTAATTGAACAGGTTGGTCACAGGCAGCCCCACTTGTACTTTCATGTGCCACAGCTCTTATCTTACCTCGCAGCCTCTTCAGTCTCTGCTCCCTCCTCCTCCTCCGCACGATCATCAGCATCACAAAAAGCAGCAAGACCCCAACCAAGATACAGGAAATGGTCACCAGCATCTTTAGCCCTTCGTTGGTTGCCAGCCCTTCCTCACTTTGCACAACTGACTTAATGAGTGGAGGGATTGTACCTGGAAACAGTGTCATGACATTAGATGCCTATTAATGAAGACAAAAGATTGGGTTCTCAGGGAATATGGCATGTTGTATGCTTCAGCTGCATGCAGAACATTAAGAAGGATTTGTCATGTTCAGGGTGGATGCTGTGTTTGCATGTGTAATGGCCATGCACACATAAGCAGCCACACTGGTGACAAGGTACTGACTTCAGAGTCATAGATTATCAGAAAACAAGAAGAGGTACATTCATTGATTAAAGAAACACCCATTATGCAGTCAAATACTATGATTAATTGTAAGTTATAATAAATCATTACAAAGCTGTAAGAGATCTCAGAATTACTACCTATGTCTATTACTCCTTACTACGGGAAAATAACACTGCTGCAACATTCGTACTTTCTTCTGGGCATTTCTTTCTATTTGACAAAGTTCATTTTGTGCTACACACATCAGATGAATCCTTTGAACTGAAACATTCTTATGTCACATCTTAGGGGTACAGCAGTGATATCGATCTGAAATTCAGACAGCCAACCTGATGCTACTTTGCTAAAGAGTGTCTGACATTATGCTCATCAGTAAAACAGGAGAGTAACACTGGATAGAAACAATCAGATTTTGAGAGTGAAATGAGGGAAATGAATCTACCGATTACTGGCAGCAGCAGGCAGCTCACTTTTTCATTTTGGGACATATTTGCATTTTGAATATACCTGGCTTCCTGGTAATATATATAACTTGAACTTTTCAATTCTTTTTTTTTTACTTCTAAGGACGTGAGAAGAATGCAGTACCTTTTTTGGATGGCTGTTTAGTCATGGAAGACTTCTCACTCATTTCCTGATTACTATTAAAGAGCTGAATGCAACCACAAATGAACCTCTAAAAGGCAGATTTGTTTGAAATGGGTAGAAATATGCAAGTATTGTGAACTGTGATGACTTTCGATGGAAGCTGTTCAATTTTAACCAGCTACTGAAACATAAAAGTAGCTACTTAGTTGATAAAAGGATAGGAGGGTGAGATAGAAAAAAAGGCGCATCCTTTTTTACATTTTAATTGCTGCATTGAGTGATATAGCTGTACCTCATTATGTACCATACAGTATCAGGGAAAAAAAATATAATTGTGTTATGATGCAGTGCAATGTGAGTGCCATAACCACAGTGAAAATGTAGAGTTCTAAGCCATGTATTTTCAGAAGAGCAATTTGAGATGCATATAATGAGAAAAGTAGTTCCCTAAAGGGGTGAAAATAAACAGAAAATCTGCAAACATCCAAACCCATATCAGGTACTTTGGAAAAATTATTTTCTTACAACTGCATTTTGAATATTTTTCTACTCTTACAATGCAGTTCTCCCCCATAATTTTACTTCATTTCTAACTTTCCATTTCTTGGAATAAACACATAGAAGGATTTTTTCATCTTGTTTCAACTAAGATGCAGATTTTGTGCTATTCTAAACACAGAGAAAATTATTAGATGGTTAGATGGCAAGAACATCAAGTTCCTGAAGGTAACACTAATAAACTGCCTCTAAATCCTCCTAAACCCTCCTGGATACTAAAGGGCCAAATTTTGCTCTGAGTTAACATCCCACAGACCACTGGCTAAGGACTGTTGGCTTCAAGATTACCTAAAATTATATCTTGCTTTCCTCAATAGTTTGATTAAATTAAGAGCAGCCTTACTTCTAGTTAAACATTAAGTGTTTAGGTATTATTCTCCATACCTCTTCCAAGTAAATCATGAACTTTATAATGCTATATACAGGCTGTACAAGCTTAATTAAAAAAAGCATACTGCAAGTTTATATATCCTTCACATTATCCATTTGTGGATATTTAGTAATTGTATTAAAAATTACCAAACCCTAAATTTGCTATCCATTGAAAAAAACACCATTTCTACATTTGTTATCACTCTATGTGTTGACTAGGAGTGGAAAAGTGAAAGCCTTTCTCAGAACAAAGTCCCAGACAAATTGAAAGAGTTTTATGTGTTTGGGGTTTTTTGTTTTGTTTTTTCCTCTTTTGTTTTTCCAGGTCAATTCACCATCGCCTTTTGTTAGTCTGCTTTACTGATGCTTCACAGAAATTGTAATTTTAATGTCTCTGACCCCAGTTTCCCCTGTGTTGCAGCCCTTCCAGTGTTTCCCATTGCACCTTGTGACTCTTGGACTAGGAAGTGTTTTCCTGTGCCTTGACTGTTCTTCATGGTAGGAAGTCCCCTGGTGGGCTAGAATCTATTAGCATAGTTTAGAGCAGCTACCAAGCTGATCTGATTTAATGTCAGGGCTACTGAGTAGCTGATCTCTGAGTTGGAAAGCTGCTTGCAGTGCTACACACTACAGCTGCACATTGCTAAAAATAACTCCTTAAGTATTGAGTGCAAATGTTCTGAAAAACAAGGGGCAGAAAGGTCATAAAAACTGTAATCTGAAAATGGTTAGTCGAAGTATCTATGAACGGAGAGCAAAAAGTTGCACATAGATCTGTTGTTAATCTTTTGACCTAATCCACCAAAAAGAGATTTAAGGTAAAGGATATTTAGCCATGGTATTTCTCAGGAGCTCTATCACAGACAACAATCAGCTACTGCAGTCCAAACAAAATGACTGAAAAACCACATACCTCAAGGATTTCTCCAAAGTTTGGAAAGGCTTTATCTTAAGACTGCTAAAGCTCATAAGCTTGTTTTTAGCATTTGGTATCCTAGAACTTTCATACACATATGATCTAATCTTCAAAGTACCATCGTTGTATCTGTTTTATAATAAAGGCAGCTGTGACCCCTAGAAGCTAGACGGGACTAATCTCACATCACAAAAACAGATCAATGGGAGAGGTAGGGTTATCACTCCAAAGTGGAGCTGGCCAAGAAGTTTCCATTGGTGTGCTTTCTGTAAATGAAAGATTCGCTCTCTATGAAAGCAAAAATTTCTCCATGAAGTATTGATAGAAAATATTGATTTCTAATCAGACACTATCTTCCAACTTTGAAGTGCCTTAAACTTACACAGTTTACCAATGAATGGGGAGCTGGGACTCTCTAGGGGTACCTTGTGCTTTAAAAGCACCAAAGTTGTTCTATGAAATCTTTGATGTGGGAATAGGCTATCTTAATTTTCATTGGTTATAATAATCAGTTTATCATTTTAGTTCTGCATCAAATGTAAAAATTTTAGAAAACTGGAAACTGACATTTGCTCTTCCATCCATGTTTTCCTCTCCTAACCTTGTGGTCAGTATTTGAGATCATGCTGCCTCCCTAAGGCACAATATAGTCCTGGCAAAGCATGCTTGACAAACAAAACCATCAATGCCATAAAAGAGAAATTTTCTAGCTGGCCATAAGCAGTAGTCCAGGAAATTTATTGATACAAATACTTTTATTGTTTCATTTCCTCACTTTTTAAGATGCTATACAGCAACACAAAAAAACAAACAGCATGCAGGTCACAGTACGTGAAATTGAGGTAAGTATCACCATCTAACCAAAAACAGTCTGAAAACAGTTTAAATCAGTTCATTGTAAGAATACATTTGATTTCACTGCTATTAGCGGAAATTTAAGGCTCTGGACTACATTTCATATAAGCTCATTTTAAGGTATGGCTTAAGACTGTTTTGCTCAGTCATGTATATGTAACAAGAACTGTGGATGTAGAAAAAAATCACTGAAAATTGGATGCTGCCTACATAAAGATACTGGAAAGAAAAGAAGATAGGCTAAGGCAACTAGCAAGAAATTAACTTGTAAAACTTAAAACAGTTACTATTGACAACATCTGTACCGCTCAGCAAAACAGGTCCTAAGTCTACCTGCCAAGACCTCGCAGCATTTTTTTAACTACTACTTTGATCTTGGTTTGCTGTAGGTGTCCAAAGTGCTGAGATAAAGTCTTTCTCTTAATTTTTTAGATACTCGGAAATAACATGAGGACTGTGTGACAGTTTACCAAAATGTTATTTTCTCAGGAAAACATAATGGGTTGTGCTATTTGCAAAAGGGTGAGCCATGAGGGCTTGTGACATTAGTTATCTGGAAGAACTGATGAGCACCTAGTGCAAGGACTGGGATAGCATTAGAGGATGTGTAAAATGCTGAGGATTAAACCCTGCCTGGTTCACACCCCACACTTCTGACTGGGAGTGGTCCCTGCTGCTTGCTCTTCCCTGAGCCATACATGGGTATTGTCCTGAAGACAGGCAGTTTGTGTAGAACAAAACTGTGGCAGGGAGACGTGTTACCAACATGGAATTATGAACAATTTGCGATTTGGTGCTGTTGCTGGACAATTAGCAGTTCTTGTTTGAACTTGCTCACTAGTCCAGTTGTTTAATTTAACAGTACAGATGTTGCCAAGTGGTTCCACAATACAACGCAATATCCCTGGCAACATAACAACATTTTACATGTCTTCAGAAAATCTCTGGCAATTCACACTAGAACAATTCAAGAGATTGCCATCTAGAGCCATCTGTACTGCCTTTTTGCCAGAAATACAGCCATTTCCCACCGTAGAGCCATCAGAAGCACACTTGTGCCACCATTATTTTCAATAAGCGTGCCAGAGTAGGAGCTGGAATGACTGACAAATTGGCATGTTTGCTCTTGTCCTCTTTTTCTGGTCTTTGGAGGGTAGGCAGTAACCCCTGGCAGAAGGGCAGGATGCAGCAATTCCTTCGTCCCCTGTGCCCTGCTGCTGGGCATGACAGAGCCATCTGTCACGGCCATTAGTTTCACTCTCCCCTGCCTGCAAATAGGGATAATAGCATTGCCATTGCTTTGCCCTTGGAGGACACTGTCCGGGGGCTTTCCCAGAAGACAAGCTAGTTAGCTGGTCTGTTGTGTCATATAATGGGTTTTGAGCTGTGTCACAAGGACATTGCATGGAATAACAATGAGGCCAGTCACTGACGTGAATAGCTGCAGGAACCAATTGTATGGGAGACAACAATTTCATGGAAGAGACGCACGATATACTAGCAAGTGCTTCAGTGACTACTGGAACTAATGACACCTAGTGTCCTATGGCCACGTGTCTCATGGTTGATTGACTTTTGTACTGGAGCTTTTCCTCAGTGAGGACAAATAAACAATTTCTCTTTTCTGCCTGGCAGCCTATTGTCATGAGATCAGCAGGCATTTTACATCTTTGAGACTGTTACCCCTCTGTCAGCATGGCCAGCAGATTCAGAAAGGTAACCCTTTTTGAATCTGCTGGCCAGAGAGAAAGGGAGAAAGTCAAGCAAAAAACCTCACGTAAGAAGCTAGAGTAAAAAGAGTACCTCAGACACGTAAATAAAAAGTTATACTTACTGCCATCATAATTAAGTGTTGCAAATTTGGCTTGTTTCTCTGCACAGCCAGCACTGTTGCACACTCTCATTTGTAGTTCATACCAGGTTGCCTCCTGGAGGTCATACAGTATGTAGGACTTTGACAGGGATGTCCGCTG
This sequence comes from Nycticryphes semicollaris, assembly GCA_013400055.1. Lineage (NCBI taxonomy): Eukaryota > Metazoa > Chordata > Aves > Charadriiformes > Rostratulidae > Nycticryphes > Nycticryphes semicollaris. The sequence continues at coordinate 109,555 of VXBJ01005708.1, forward strand.
AGCGGTTGTCCAGACTGTTGTCCCAAATGGCCGGTATTCTAGGGTGAAAGAGGTGATGGGACAGCCACCATCATTCCAGCCTATCAGGTTCAGTCTCACTCTTGTGGTGTTGATACTAGCAAAGAGCTCTTGTTCCTTTGAAAACTGTGGTTCTAGAAGCAAAGATATATTTCAAGTTAAATGCTTAAGTATTACAGATATAGGACTCTCAAACATATAAAATTAGGAGAATAATTTGTAGGAAAATGCTAACTTCATCTTAAACTCAATGTCTATCAATTTAACATTTTTTTCTCCCCTTTCTTAAATGTTTTTTCCACTCTTTGTGCCAAACTGGATAACCTAGATTTTCAAATCCATATGTGAAAAAATATCCATACATCTGTGCCAGGACCTGACTTGCTGGTTTGCATGAATTGGCATGAGTCAACTTGTAAACCTGGTGCAGACACTTCATATCAGTTAGCGCTCCTCCTCAATGCCACACAAAAGCGAAAGGGCTCAGACCACCATGCAGAAGACAAATACACTTGAAGATTGTCCACTTGTGCTCTACTCTTCTTTTTAATCTTCTTTTTAAGTGGAACTGAACAAAATTTTGTTTGAGACTATGGAAGATTTCATTTGCAAAAATGACAATTTTGAAGAATTTGCAAGTAAAAATCAATTAAAAAATACTAATATACTATATTTGAACATGATATACTTAAAAATAATATATACTTTGAAAATTGTATTTCTGAGTTAAGATGTTTCCACTGAGAAAGGGTATAACATTTCTATTTACTTGTCCTGCTCTGGGACCAAATTTTGGTTCAGTTGATATATACATTAATTTTATTTTTATAGTTCTGCATAATACAGAAGTAATAACAGTAAAAATGGCACCTCAAAATTTAAATAATGGCAGTAAGAGACAAGACAGATCTTCAACAAATGTAATTTACATTAAATGTTACTGTAGAACAATTAACAGCATTATCGGTATTTGCTTAGCAGAAGCAAAATATTTTTATATTAGGAAATGACACCTAATATGATGAAAATGATCTATAACGTGCTTTTTTTACTGTATTAAAAGATAACTTATGCAATGTGAGCTTTTTTGCCATTCTTGTGCTTTGACGAGATGTACCAAAATGTACTCTTTTCTAAATACTACAGGGATCAAAAAAATCCTGGTGATTCCAGCTCTGTATTATGAACTATTTCAACTGTCTCTGTTAATAGCTTTGGTCAGAGATGCTACTGGAGCAGTCACATGAATGAGAATGATCTCTGCATTCTAAATCACACAATACCTGGTTTAGCCTGTAAATGTAACACAGAGAAACTCTAAAGGTTGGGAGATCTTAATTTTCATGAAGCATTTGGATGTTTTTTTAAGCATGTGTAAACTTTACATGCATGCACAGAAACCTTGAACCTTCAACTTCTACTTCTCTAAATGTCTCTTTCTTTAAGGTGGCAGATCATTCATTCTCCCTGACTACTGCTAATCTCAGCATGTACACAGCCGATCTGCAGTCTCCCCTGAGTTTCAGCAAGTCATACTGATCACATCTGCTGCATACCAGGTCTTCCCTAAGCCACTGAGTGTCAAATGAAATGTCCACCTTGCTGTGATGCTTGGGAAATTTGCAATAGCATGGGTATAAAGACAACGACAGATGTAAAGAAGGGCAGATGTACCTATCACACTAAGCCATCTTTATTACGAAACTGCTCATAAATCAGAGTGTTTCTTACAACTGGTGAAAAGATGCACGATGAGGTGATCTTTACAGCATTATGCAAAGCTACTCCACTCTATTGACATAGGGGTAAAACTTTCTAAAGTGCCTATTTTAGAGGGTCTTTAATTTGCTTGTAGTCCTGACACCAATGTGGTACAATGAGGAACATTGTCCTCAGCAACCAGGACATGGGCCCTTTCTGAGTTAGCTAAGAATTCTGCAATTTCTAGCTGTTTCCCCTTGCAGAGCTTTATGCAAAGTTTTCCTTTATTTTTGGCACATATCCTGTTCAAAGGATGCCACTTGAAGGGCTCCTGCAATACCAACTTGGAGAAGATATAACACATTGGGTCTATTCCCTCTACACATAACTATATTTCTCATCTTCCTTCGACATCCAGAAAAATGACCCCCTGATTTTTTATGACAAGACAAAATAATTTAATAATGGTAATTGCAGCAGCTAGAATTGCTATAGTCTATGATAATGGAGACAGACCCTTCCCATATATCTACCAACCCATCCTAGAAAAAAAAAAAAAATTATTCGGGAAATAAGGAAAGAACATCAGCCAGTATGTGCTTCAAGTCCCAGCCTCTTCTGTCGCAGCATGGACACAAAAGCCAGTAATATTACAATATCAAAGTCTGCTTTCTCATCAAAAAGTTCTGCAGCAGAATGCAACAGCTTTGCCTGAGCAGAGGGGATGCAAATCAACATACCTTTTCCAAGTGTTTTGGCCTCAATGATCTCGCTGATGCGTCCTGGCCCCACTCCATTCTGAGCAGTTAGAGTGAACTTGTACCAAGTGCCGCATTTCAGTGTTTCTAAACGGTAGGACCTCTCACTAGGGCTAATGGGAAAACTACCCCACTGCTCACTGTTATCTTCCGAGTACTGCAAAATATAACCTGGAGGAAAAGCACAGATAGCAATGATAAGCCCGACACAAACCACTAATTTTGCAGGTAATATGACAAGTCACTTTAATGACTCAATAAAACTCAAAAAAATCCCTTACACAGGAAGACATACAGCTCTCCCCTGACTAAAAGATAGCAGGCAATACACTTTGCCTACCCTTACAACAGCTTAAATACCATTTTTATGATCACTTCAAAGGAAAAAGAAAGGGATAGACATTTCTGAATACCCTTCAATCAGTAACAAAGACCAGATGATGAACCTGCACCCTCAAAAATGAATGGGTAGAGATTACACGTCTGGAAAATCAGAGAGATTAACTGTCATAACAGCTGAGGATATGCTGGGAGAAAGTGATTAAATCTGTGATTAAACCACCACAAAGAGAAATTACAATTTACTGAAAGCTGTTATCACTATGGTAGTGCACATTAAGCACTGACAGCAATACAGACTGCTTTGTTTTTCTTTTTTGTAACCATTCATAATTATATACTTATCCTATCAACATACAATAATTTAGTAAGAAGTTGCAATTAATATGAATTATATTACCTCGGATAGAACTGCCACCATTGTCTCCAGGTATCCAGGAAAGAGTGATAGAGGAAGATGTAGTTTTGGATACAGTGAGTCTTGGCTGGTCTGGTGGAACTGGATGGGAAATGGTTAAAAATAGAAAATAAATTTAAATGATTAGACATGATCTTAATCCCTTCTAATAGTCATTTATCAAACAACTGTTTTGAGTTGCAAAAAATGCAAATGATTTCTGTCAAAGTGTCTGTTTAGCTGACATCCTTGACAAGACAAGAGCAGACAAGCTCTCATTTTTTATATTTAATTCTCCACATAATTTTGTCTTTCAGTTAGTAACCCTTGCTTTTCTCTGATTTTTTTTGTATCTGTCCTGTCAAACCTAAATGGCATATGAGCTACCCAGACATTATTTTTCATATCTGTTTTAGAGAGAAGCTGAATTTTTAGTGGCGAGAACAGACGCCTCCTTGCAAATGATATGTCCCTACTCTTGCATGTGTTTGCAGGCTATTATGGCAAAAGTAAAAAAAAAACCAACAACAACCTTTTGTGCACACCAAGGGTTTCTGCAAGTGTAACTGAGCGTTAACTAGGTAGCAGGGGTAGATCTGTGATTGGAACCAGACCCATACCTCTTCCAGATCACATTATCTATTCACTGAGGCGATTGGTATGAAGAAGACACAACTTTATCAACAAAGGCCGAACCAACTTGAAACAATTCAGTTCTGCTGCTCCCCATAATCATTAGGGCTATGTCTAAATTGCAGGGCGTGAGAACATCATGGTTCCCAAGACAAACTCCTGACTGAACAACAGGAATAAGACAGAGGTCTCATCTCCCATCCTCTGCCCAATGTATAGTTTCCTTCAAGGAAAATCCAGCATGAAAGGGCAGAGAAGGAGCCATACTATATCCCAACCAGTTGCCCAGGATAGGGGGAACCGGGACTGGGAATTGGGACAGGGAATGTGGACTGGAAAGGGGACTGGGAACTGCGACAGTTTAGATTCAGCCTAAGTTACCCAAATTGCACCTGTGTATAGTGGCTGCGGTTCCAGAGCTCAATGCCCAGGGGCAGAAAGTGGCAAAGCAGCCAACTTTCTCTTCACCTTGTCAAGTCTATCATAAGTCTATTGTATAAAAGGTGTCTGCTAAGCCAATACGATCATATCCTAGTTATAGTCTGGAGAGCTCATCTTTGAGTTATACCTGAACCATTTAGCTAGTCCTGTTGTACAAGTGAGGTAACCAGAACCATGGCACAAAAATAGTAAGGTCATGGAGGATAGTATTTGCTAAAATAGAGATGAATGGCAGGTAAAACCCCAAAGAGCTAGTAAAATTAGTATTAGAGCCCTGAGGGGTAAATATTTACTTACACTTAAACCAAGTACTTGACATCTGCAATTCTAAGTTCAGAAATTGAAAGGGGGAGAAAGGAAAGTTCCTGTTCTAAATACGTTGCACTGCTGTGGTCATGAATAGCAGCACTACGTCTGGATTGTCTGACGGATTATGCTCTGTACAAGCATTACTACAAGTTACTCCAAGTTCCTCAGAAACATAGACAAAATTGAGCTTTGCTGCCTCAGAAGTGATGAGTGAGGCAGGCACAGTGTTCATCATGCACAGTGTCCATGGATCAGAGACGCAGAAGCAAAATTGGTACGGAGAGTCAGGGAGGAGAGACACCACGGTATTCACGCCTCCTCTAGTCACTGCCACTACATGAGTGGGAAGGGGGTCGTGGTGTTAGTGACCACTGCTGGCAGGAGCAGCCATTTCCCTGCGTTAGTTACTGCTCAACAAACAAGGCAGAACAAAAATCACAAGTGCTCTGTTGTGTCCAGTAGTTGGCTGCCAGAGAACGTTGCCTGTTTTGCCTATGTTTAAGGAGTAGCTCTACCTGCAGAATGAAACTCCAGGAAAAGCTCCCCACTGTAACTCACTTTCAAGTCATCACATCACAGAATAATAAGTGCTGATGTGAAGTGGAAGCTGCTGGTTTACAGCTACAGACTTGTTCAAAGAGAAGTTGATTTTACTGCCATCATGGAGCAGTAAACAGTGCTGAAGAAAATAAAAAAGGCAGTTTATATTCTAATGGAAAATTCCCTGTGTCAGATGGGTATGTTCCATTATTCTGACTGACTTGTCTGAATACATGGAGACTGCACACACTACATTGTGAAAGTTTTATTGTATAACCTTTCATCACAGCTTCACCCTATGGTGGTCCCACACTTTAAATGCCAGTCTTTCTCTGTCCCTCAGGGATTTGCTTTCAGTTACTGCAGTTCAATAAAAGCAAAGATATGCAATTATGAAAGTACTTAGTGAAATATAAATATGAAGTTTCCATTTAGTACTGTTTTCTTTCCCTACTTTCTGTTGTGGTCATGTTTCAAATGTTGCAGAAGAGCTTCTTTAGGCTCTGTTGCATTGTAGGTAACAATATTTGCTACGGCATTTGTCTCAGGGCTTAGTGGAATGGTTTATGCAGAGAGAGTTGCACTGTGGTTGAAACAATCTCTTTCTGTTTGCACTAGAAATTCAGATTGCATTTCGAGGGACAGGAGAGTGACTGGTTGCAGCATGGCCCACATTCCCAACTCAGTTATTTGCCTCCCACTGGCCCAATAATTTGCTGTCAGTTGAAGCACTCCTAGGATCTGCTTTAATGTAGGTTAGTGAGGAAATCTGCATGGTGAATTCTCAGTATGCAAATACACATACTCTGCTTCACATTACTCTTAATGCGTATTCCTTTATTGTCATTGCTTTTAACACCTTGTTAACATCATAATGGACACATTATATACATTTCAACATGCATATAAAAAGTAGCTGATAAGATAAGCTAGTTGAAGGTGTAATGATGTTCATATTCCCCATCAATAAAATTCTGCTCTTGTATAATGAAGTTTTGTCCAAGGTCTCAGTACAGAGCCAGATTTCTGTTGATAGCTTTTCATAAGTTAAACTACAGGCCCTCAGCTCTTTCTGAATTTTTCAATATTTAGTGATACTTGCAACATTTGTAAGGAGAAGGCAGTAGCTGATATTTTCTGTGTGAAGAACTAGAAAATAACTGAATGCAAACACTGAATTGTCAATCCTACAAAAGCTTACAGGGACTTAACTACAAGTGCATGAATTGTTCCACCAAAAGCAAATCATTTGCTATAACATAAAATGCTGATGGCTGAGTCATAATGACCTGCCTAATAGTTTATTTATTAATTTGGAAGAATAAACTTTGTATCAATACACATTAATAACAATAATTTATAATACTGCAAACAGACATATCTATGCATTACCAGCACATAGCAGGTAATATATGTGATGACAATTAGGAAATAGATCCAATAGTCTTACCTTGTACTTGCAAATTCAAAATTATTTCATCTGATCCCCAGTTGTTACTGGCCACACAACTGTAGTATCCAGAGTCTTCTGCTTTCACAGTACGGATGACAAAGCTGCCATTGCTAAAGATGCTTCGTCGCCCATCAATCATCACTAGACTGGGTGTCCCGTTACTACCTCACAGGAAACAAAATGCATACATTAAAGAAGTTACAATCAAAATTACTCAGTATTGGATTTATATTTTTTTTGAAACAGCTAAGAATGGAAAGAAATAAAAAGGGAGGGGTGTCGTCTTTAATAAAGACAGCAATGGAATATTTTCTGTTGGGAAACACCTGACATTTGTTTAAAGAAACACTTATATGGGCCCATTCCTTCCTTAAATATCTGCTATTTCATAACAATGCCAAAATAAGAGTAAAAGGCAGTTCCTGACTATAAGGCCTTCTAATATAATAGCTATTTGTGTCAATGGTTTCATAGCACTGCAGCATCACTGCTTACACAGTACTTGGATGAAAATTCTTGTCCATGTGTGTTTCCAGGTGACTCTGTCAAACTGTGAAACTAAAGATCAAAACAGAATAATGGAAAACAATATATGTGCAAGACATGTACACTGCACTCCACAGCACATTTCAAGGCATCAGACATTTTGCTTTCTCAGACTAAAACTATTCTATGTGCCTGAAGTTAAAATAGAAAAGACTCTTAGGTTTTGTATTTTGAATGTTTACATTTACCCCGTCTTCTTAACTTTTCCTCTCTTTTGATGCCTTATAATCACCACAACCAATTAATTTTAGTTAAAGGGAATTTCCAAACTCCTCATGTACTGTGTGTGCATTTCCTGCAAACAGTTCTTCTCTTTCCTGACACAGTCAACCAGGATCACCTGCACTGCAACTCTCAGGATTTTAAGGAATTGTGCTTTATTTAAGCTATACATTTAGTTGCTGGTTACCTATCCTTCATCCATTTGACTGTTGGAGCTGGATCTCCCACGGCTTTGCAAGGGAGGACAATGTCCTTCATCCAGGGTGTTGTCACCGTGCCGCTGAATGTCAAAATCCTGGCAGGAGCTGAGCAAGAGAAAGCAATCAAAACTGAAATGAGGTGTTCTTTCATACAGCCCTTGGAAAGAAAACACAGACATCCAAAATTAAATGTGGAAAGCCAAAGCAAACCAATCTGTTTCAAGCTGTGCTTTTAGGAAACTAATTTCTTTTAACTCATAATATCAGCTATTTATTCAAGCACAAATATTACAGTTTTAGTATCTGGAAGACAAGCAACTAAAAGAGAAGAGGCAGAGGACTGGGAGAGTCTTTGTAGAGAAAAAGAGAAAAAACAGTTATTGTTTTTTGTATATTTCGTATTAAAAAATATGGAATAAAATTATGTCCAAGGGATGTTTCTCTCCAAAATTCCATCAGGAAGTGTTGACAGTAGACAGGTATCTTACAAAAGCTAAATTATTGATACATCACTGTTACAATAGCTACAATATTAAGCAAAATAAACTTTCATGTATGAACATGTTAGTACATTGCACAGAGTCTATCTGAAGCCCACAAATATGAAAAAGCTCTTACTTCAGTTTAATTTGTGCCAGCTCTCGTATCACCTAAATTTATCAATAGGAATGTCACTCCTATAGTTTCAGTTTATAGTATACAGGAACACTAGGAGTGTGTTAGAGCTTCATTCTATGTTATTACTCAAAAATAACCAGTTACTTTGCTGCCAGTTACTTTGGGATAAAGCATATGTAATGTAGGAATCCTACTGAAGCCTTCAGCATGACATGGCACCATTGTCAGCAAACTTTCTGCGATATCCTTTTATTTTTAGTAGTAACTTCAACAGTGTATTCTTCCTTAATTCATAGGTTGGATATCAGATCTTCAAACCACGTTTATGTTGTAGATCCTGTTTTCAATCCCATGTCCCCCATTTTGTAGTGATGTGTGGAAGTAACACAAACCTCAGAGAAGCCTAAGCCAGCGGTAAGATCACAGACCGTAACATAGAAGAGTACATTACAAAAGCATGCCACACTATTTTTGTGAAAGTACCCACAGCTTTCTATACATTATCTCATTCCTTTCATGTACTGAGTGCATTTAAAAGAGATGGTAAAACAGCATGAAAATTCTTAACTCTAATTTTCTTTACAGCTTAACTTCTAACAATGTGCTGAGACTGCTATCAGGTACACAAATAAAAGAAAAAACTAGAAGCAAAATAAATGTCTAGTGAAATTCACCTGAAAGCAATAGGTTTGAAACACTAGCAGGGATCTATGATGTTAAAAACCTTGAATATCACAGACTTCTCCCTTTTGACCCAAGGGAGCTTTACCCAGAGTGTGGACAATTCTGCTGCAGGGTTTAACACTTTGTTATTGAAGCTACCCAAATGCTTACCGACTACCCACCAGCCTTATGCTAGATGGCATGGCACTGGGTTAGCACTGTGTCTGTTCCAATTGTTTGCTAATTACCCAATCATTAATTGAAGATGAAGTGGTGTCTTCACATAACAGTGCACTCTCTTACACTTACACAGAAAACCATATGGTTTTCTGCATGTTTGTTTAAATTATGAATCCTATCACCTACACTTACTGTCATAGAATAAGAAACAGGCAGAAATTCTTTGCACAAGGCTGTATCATACTTTTCTTTTTCTCTAGAAGACACAACCAAATTTTAAAGGCAATCTGTATATGGAAATTGAACAAGAGAAACAACAGTTCATTGCAGTCCAGCTTAATCCAAATACAAGAGCCATCAGTGAAAACCCTGGGTCAGAAGTTTCTTTCATTTACTTTCTCGCAGAATTAACATGCTGTGTATTCCAGTGTGATGAATGATTAAGGAAACAGACCAATGGGGTGTGTGTACTATGATGTGAGCCTCACATGCTGTTTAAAACCATTAAACATGCAAAACAACATAGACTAGGAGGCAAATCTGTTCAACAGTAACACTCAGGTAGTCTACAAGAGAGAGTAAGAGTCCTCTCCAGAGGATCAGAATGCCATGGATCTGGATTCGTTATTGTCATGTTGCTGGCAAATGCCATTCTCCATCAGTCCTGGTCAGGAAGAAAGAGTAATGGGGTGTATGCAAGGTTCTCTGTCTTTTAAATATATTTGGTAGGCTAAACTCACAACTTTCAAGACAGCAATGAAACATAATTTGAGGGGGATGGGGAAAGATAGCCTTCTTGTGTGGAAACTGAACTTTTATTGCCATGATTATTTTCTGTTTGTTGGGTTTTTTCTCTTATTTTTGTCAGTTAATTACAGGGAATAAAAATCCGCTCTGAGAAAGAGACACTATAGAAAGAAATGTTAACTTGAATTAAGCTTTCACTTAAATTGGACTATCCATTTCACATCAAACCCCTACCTAGACATTCTCATTGTTCCCACCAGGCTTCTGAAAGGGGTTATAATTAAGTTGACATAATTCAATTCAAAGTTAACTCTCATTAGCTGTCATGATGGTATCATTACTTGGACAGGTACTGTGCAATTAGTGGAGAAAAAACAGGAAGCAAACAACTTCACAATAATGGCCCATAGCATGTTCTTGCACTGGGGACTTGTGGCAAAATCAGGCCATAACTACTTCTAACCCTGTGATGTGTTACTTGCTTCAGACATACTGGGGGGTGAGAAAGGTCTTAAAGGCTATTAGCTCTGTTCATTCTTCTTTGTTGTGTGTTCACTGCCCTTAACACTGATCACCACTTTCTCCCAGCTCTCTAAAATGATAGAATAATTTCTAACCTGGCTACATCCAAAGTTCATGAAATGGCTATCTATTCCTGGTGTCCATCACAACCTCTGCAAATGTGATTATTCATCACTTTTTCAGTCCTAAATGCATGTAAGAGAGACTTGTCCTGAGCATCATCTAACGCAGATTTTATATTGGAGTATCACTACTAGCTCTAACTTTGGCTGGATGCATTCTACTGTCCTTCAAAATAAAGTCTTGTTCACACTGAGTTGTCTGTATTGAAGTAATTATTTCTGCTTATAGTCCCCTTGTATTTTCATACAAGCTATTTTTAAGTTGACTTATTTGTCATCATATATCATGTTAAATAAGCCTTGGGGAGCAGAATTAATTCCACTTTCTGGTAAGCTTGTTCAGCTGAGGTATGTGTAGGTCAATTTATACATTCTCTATTTTTTTGGCAAATCAAGAGCTATGACATACTAGACATGAATCTTGGTACCTGCAAACTCCTCATTGTTCTGTGTTCATCTTGTCTGAACATTTCCTGCATGCTCCTGGGTTTGCCTGCATCCTCAATCTATTAGTATTGCACTATGTTGTCTAATTTGTTTTGCACTTATTTGAGTATCTATTTTTATGCCTATTTTCCCTTTTGTTGTTTGCATCACCACTCATTCCTCACACGCAGGTAACAGCTGGCCTAAAAGGAGGAGCACAGTGAAACTTTTTTCCTGTTTCCCTGAGGTGTCAAAATCTTCCTTCACAGATGTCCTTTACACTCTTCATCCACCTTCTCAACTCTGGTCTCACCAATGTTCATAATATAGTATGCAGTTATCCTACAAAAAATTCAATTATGAGAAAGCTCCAAATTTTCCAGTTCCTTCAGACTTTCCATAGCCTTTCATCCACCCTTCAGGTCACTTCTCCAACACTGTGCAGCTAATAAGAGAAAAGTTCTGAAAGATTGTACAAAAAATGCCAGAAAGAAGCAGAAAGTAAAGATGACTCTTCTCTGTTGGCAGATAAAGCCTGTAAGCAACGGTATGTGGAGTAAGCATTTCCCTACTTGTTTCAATTTAGGCTTCTTTACCTTACTAGGCCCTCCCCACATTTATACTATTAAATATTCTATTGTGATTGACATTAGTAATCTAGTAGTTACTATAAGTTTCTCACAAAACTGTTGAGAAATATCCATGGAATACAATAAAAAAATTAGCCTAAGAAGGGACGAAGAAAAGACACGCAACTTCCAATCACAAGCATTTGGAACCCTGTTTACAACTTCTATTGATTAGGAAGCTATGTCATGTGTTGAAACAGCATCACTGCCATCCATGACTATAGCTCTGATTGTTAATTTGTCATCATAAAACTGGTTATCTACCACCTAGGTAGGTAGGAACAGCAAGATTCCCTACAGTGATGGTATACACTCTTTCATCTAGAAAGTGCTTTCATGTTGGTGGCATTTGCCTGAAATTCCGACAAGCTTTTTTAGAAAGTATCTCATCATAAAGCTCTAGACACTTTATTTTACATTACTTATTTTTTAGCCTCATTACTGAAGAATTAGCAGGCTTTTAAAACTCTGAAGTCAATTAATTGCTTCTACCGTTGTTATTCTAGGCATCTGTGCAATACGTTATTCATATTAGCATATTCTGTGATGTTACCAGTTTGAGTGGGAAAACAAAAAAATTAGTCTGAAGACCCCATGTAGAGACTCAGTACCGATGGGACTCTTCTCACCTTGCTGTCTAAAAAATCAAGTCTCTATTTCTAGGCTAAGGTGCTATAGTGTTTAGAGCATCACGTCTCACAGTACAGGTTAAGTAGAATTCATGTGCCCAAGCAGTATCTTTTAATAGAACAATTAATACAATGGGGAAAAAAATATGTAGGGTTTGAGGCACATTATGCCTTCTTCATATCTGAAATAGAAGCAGCAAACTTCAAAGCTAATGCATGTTGAGAACAATTGTTCAGAGTTTAGGTATGTTAATCAGACCATTTTATACAGAACACAGTACTTGTGGAGTACACAAGAGATATTAGTAAGGAGGAGAATGATAAAGAAGTTATTTTGTATGGCAAGAAAAAAAAGAGAAACACACTCAGAAGGGGAGGGAGATCATCTGCAAACCCTCTGTACCCAACAAAAGAAGATAAAAATTGCTCCAAAAAGCGATTTATTTCCTTCTAAGGTAGGTGGGATGAATTACCCCCTAGAGGAGCACGTCATTCTCTGCTGACTACAGCAAAAGCTTGAGCAATCAGTTGAGAGTTGTCACCTAACTTTTGGAGAGAACTGAAGCTACTTCTGACAAATCCCACTCTCAGTAAGCAATGAGGCATAAAGAAGCCACGTACCAATTATAACAGTAATTAGCATTGTAAAGTTCTGGATTGCTTTAAAAAGCACTGTCACCATACCTTTTGCTAGTGGTTCCACAGTGATAATCTCGCTGCTGTTACCTCTTCCTGCAGCAGTCACTGCTACTACCCAGACGCTGTACTGGCGATTCCGGCTCAGGTTGGGGATTCTGTAGGAAAATGAGTCGGGAGAGGCTTCAAACTCGCTGATAACCTGTGGTGGGAGATACAAACATTTCCAGATGAAAATAAACAATATTTGGAGAAAGTTTGCTGACCTGAGTGCTACAAAGTCTGTTACTTCGGGGTACTTTGAATTAGTATTGATCACTCCAAACGGATGGCAAATGGCAATAAACAGAGCAGACAAAATAACTTCTTTCAATCAATTTATACTCGGTGAATTTGGGCCTATATTTTGTTTACAAATGGTTTATATCCTGTTTAGGACTTTTATGTGTCTGTTTATTTTTACAAGGTTGGATAAATTGGATTATATGATTCTAAATAATTTGAGTGAAAATATTTGACAAATTTTTATCACCAATTGTTCTGACGAAACAATTTTGTTTTGCACAAAACCTTCCCAACAGAGGATTCAGTCCTGCATCTGCTGTGAAATCTGGAGTTTACTACTTGAGATATGTCTTTGTTCACCTAGACCAAACCATTGTTCATTGCGCTGGTGTTCCTTATTCCTGGGTTTGGTGACTTATTCCTTCAGTAATGGAGTAAATCAAGAAATAAAACTGTATTCTGTAACATGCTTCCCGCGAGACTAGTTTTGTTTAATCACAAAATTACTTCCATTTAAAGAATCCTAGCAGAAGGTCATCTCAGTTATTTAGTCGCATTAGCAGGAAAGGACAAGTGCTGGAAGAAATGCCAGTTCAGGCTAATCTTGCACCATCACTCAACTGCCTGGGCCGCGGGCTGCGGGAAAGCCAACTGGCTTTTAAGCAGTACTTGCTTATCGGTGACACTTTCTGCAGTCTGCTTGAAGTGGCCCATGCGAAGAAAAGTGCAGGGAAATATATAGATCCCTCCAGGGGACGTAGGCTTTGTGCACCTCAGCACATGCTCCACAGGAACCTCTACTCCTTGGTGGAGGAGGCGGGAAACCTCATCAGCCCTGAAGAGGATTGCAATGCTCAGCGTAGCCAGTTTTATTCTGACACAGCTTTGTGATTCTTGTATGTAAAAATAGCTGGGTAATGAACCACTAGGATGAATAATAAAGATTCGTATCCCTGTGCAATACTGAGCATGGCAATGGCTAACTAACATTGGGCTAAAAATAATTAGAACATTAATGACGTAGAAAAGAAGACTTTACTAGGAATCAGCATTAAAAATAATGCATCAGTGTAATCTCAATTTGATTCAGGATGACAGAAGGTGTGCAAGGAGTCTCTTTGATATACAAATATCTGCTGGTGGTAAAGGCCAATTTCATCTGATTAGCATTTCAAAAGGTAGGTTGACCTGAAAGCATTGGAATATATAGTCCTTCAAAGTGAATTTCAAATAAATATGGGATGTTTATGAGGCATCATTAAATGTCTCTCCGATGTGAACTGGTAGCAAGTTTCAGCTACTGAATAGGTAGGTCACTGCATTTCTCTGTTTTCAAACTGGCATCTCCTACAGCCAGGGGAAGTAGGGAGTTCATCTCATCTCATCTCATCTCATCTCATCTCATCTCATCTCATCTCATCTCACTTCTGAAATCTGGAGTGAAGATATCTGAACTTAAGCCAGTCACTTTGACTCCCTTCAGAGACCATGCAAAGAAAGGGTAACTTCCCAGGCAAAGTTCTTCTGGCTTGAGACCCACACATTGCAGTGGGATGAATTGTGCCCTTGCCATACCTGTTTCCCCACCAAATATAGAAGAGTCCATAGCTGTCTATGCTGACGACACCTGAAGTTAATGTGCTTGTTAACTAAAATACTTAACTCCCTGTCTTTTAGGCAAATGCATTCCTCTGTTTGCTTGTACAAGAATACATACTGTTTCCACTGTGGAGATTAACTTTTCTGGGGAGACTGCTTTGTTCCAGCTAACTGTTTTCTAGGCTCAACACAAGCCCAGACAGAGACTTTCCAGCCAATCTCATTGCTCTTGTCAAAATGCCAAGTCAGTTTGTCCCATTCAGCAAGTGTTTCCCTGGGTTTCCACTTCTGATATGAAGAGGACAGTGCAGGCAAACACTTCCATTATTATGTGAAATATTACAGCACATTTTGAGAACCATCTGTCTTGACATTTACACAAGAATATTGGACAAATGCCCATGGGTTGACAGGATGGATCTTTGTGAGGTCATACATAAAAATTAACGTATTGATCATGGCACAGGAGGCAGAATTTTAATATTCATGAGGCAGCATTTTCTAGGGTTAATTTGAAAGTCAAACAGGCTAGGCTGTCTCTGGCACTTAGGCTTCACTCATTAATGCAGCTATGTAGTACAAACTGCTTCTAAACCACCTATTAGCATGGGGCGTAGATACAGAATTTGGGAGCAGCTAACCATTACAGACTTCCTTATTGCTAAACTTTCATTCCATAAACCATCAGTCCAGTTAAATGTACACATTTTTTTCCCGTTACTCCCATGGTTTATGAAAGGGACATATGGCTGCCTTTGGAAGCTACTCATAATACTGCAGATCTCATACTTGAAATGCCTTCCTGCTCTGCTCCCCTCTGCAATGACAGAGGCTGGGACAATCAGTCAGATATACACCCTACATACAATTGCTAAACATAGCTTGAAGCAATCTGGCTTGAGATTTTATGGTTGGGATAAGATGAACCAGAGCTAAGCAGAAAAGGAAAACCTCAGCCTTGGAGATACAATTCTGGCATTAAGCTCTCCTACTCTGAGGGATGGAAGCTAAAGACAAAACTAAGGAAAACAAATAACACTCCAAAATACCCCTGGCTGCAATATGGTCAGCTAGAAAAGCAGGCAAAGTTGTCTCAAAACAGGGGAGCTCTCCCTCCCTGGAGATCCAAAGATGGAACAATCATAGAATTAGTTTCTCTGATGCCATTTAAAATGTCTGTGTTTCATTTCTTTCTTTCACCCACAAATAACCAGCATCATTCACACATTTGCAGTTGGAGCTATTCCAAATATTAATTCAGTTATTCAGGGATATGATTTATTAATTTAATCTTGTACACAACACTTCACTAAAGTAATGATTAATATTTTCTTAAAATAAACTGCTATAGCAAAAGATTTTGGTTTCTAACTGGTTAACATCAACCTTCTGTTTCCTCAGCTAACATTCCCTTTTAAACACTTGGGGATGCTCCAGTGACAATGAATCAATTTTACTTTTAACTTTTGCCTGTCGTTTCAATTAGACTAACATGCCAGAGACTTTCATTACACAAGAAGAAAAAAGAAAGCTTTGTCAGCAAAGAAAAGATTAAACAATTGAAATAAGAAATATTTTAAAAGAATGTCACCTTGTCACATACTGGTCTTCGCTTGCACCAGTGTGAAACATATACTGCTGTTTTATCCCCAAAGCAGTAACATGCTTGCTCAAGGGATTTTTTTTTTCCTAGATGCTATATTCTATTCAGCTGATAGATGGTGAGTTAATTTTTCTTCTGTCTTTACCTCACTGTCAAAGAAGCACGGACAGGGCCAAGTCTCTAAAAAGCCAGCAAGGCTTGTGAAGAATAAAATGAAATCAAAGTCCTTTATCAGGATGCAGTCAATCTACTTCTCAAACCAGGCTACAGCAAGAGATGCTGAGGAACAGCCACTGCAGGGAACATAATTTTCCTCTGATGCAGATTCAGCTCTACTGGTGTACTTTATGTGCTTTGAAACAGTATGCCATCTCCTGGCATTTCTGACTCTGTTAGAAAGCAGTTACGTAGGAAATGTGCACAAACTCTGACACCTCAGACTGGTTTGTTTTGTTTTGTTTGGGTATTTTTTATGTTTTTGCCTTTTTCTTTGTTTGTTTGTTGTGTTTTTCAGTGCAACCTGGGAAAAAATCAAAAGGGTGCATTAGAACAGGTTTATAAGAGTTTCCAAGTGATCAGGGAGTTCCACAAGCAGGAAGGTAAGGTAACAGGCAGGATTTACTACGCACTTAAAGATTATTCAGTCAAAGCAAGCCTCTACCTTGCCTAAAACTTCATCTATGTAATTTCTAATGTAAAATATGTACACTGAAGATCTCTGCCTCCTCATTCCCTGCAAGTTGTGATGAAACTTGGAGAAGAACAGAGCAATTCATATGGAGTCTTTAAATACAAAAGTGAAAAGCAAGAAATACTTAATGTTTGCAGTGTGCGTAAATGAATTGGCTATCTGTATATTGGCTGCCTCATCTTGAAAATTAAAAATACATGTATATACTACCTAGAGGGGCATGTGTTTTTGCACTGTGAATTTTTGTATAAAATATGGCCATATAATCATCTAAAAAAAGTACTGGAAGAACCTTGAGAATTCACCCAAGTCTACCCTCCTTCTTTAAACCAGTTTCACCTATATCTGCACAATTCCAGCCACATGTTTTTCCAATGCGATTTTGAAGACATACGATAAATGGAGATTTTGCAACTCCCTAGGCTACAATAACTATTCTATTGGCTAACTAATTTTACTATTAGAAAGCTTACTTGAAATCTAGCTTGAGTTTCCTGCTGCAGTTTAAGCCAAATTCTTCTTTTCCAGTCTATTGGGAACATGGAGAATAGATGATTACCCTCATCTTTGCACCAGTCTGTAATCTACATGAAGTTTTGTCATTCCTTTACCCATTAGTACTCTTATCTATTCACAGATTAACTACCTCGAAACTTTCAACATTGCCCAGAAATCACACTTTCTATAACAGTTTCTTTAATGCTATCTTCTGGTATCCTTCGGACTGTCTGACATTCAGACATAGTCTTCTCAAATACAATTTTCAAACCTGTATTCAGCAATCCCGGGGCATGGCATTTGGCTCTTCACAACAGGATTAGAAAGGTAACTAATATTGATCTTTGGATGCACAATAACCTCAAAATCCTCTTCTGAAGAATCTAGCCAATTGCTAGATAACCCAGTACTTTTGTAGATGGCCATTCATATTACCCATTTTCCTGTGTTTAGCCATACTACATTTTATCTAACTTTTTCCAGACCTGTTCATCAAGAATTGTCTGGATTCTAGTTCTGTTTCCAGTGTACTTGCAATCCCTCCCAGCCTTGTATCTCCTGCAAATTTAATAGGCACTCTCGCTATTCTATTATCCAGGTCACTAATGGAACCACGGAACAAAAGTGGACTCAAGAGAGATTCCTATGCTGCTCCCTCCTGCCCACAACAATGAACCACAGAACAGCGATCAGTTTTATATCTAGCCTTAGCTGTGGCAGTGAAACTGTGTTTGCCTAGTTAGGTTTCTCTCAATAAATGTACATCCTCTGGGCTTATCTTTGCTAAGCAGAAGAGAGCCAGGGTGTGTGTTGAGGACTTTACCCTGATGATCCACACCACTTTTTGTCTTGACCTCTAGCTCAGTTTTGTACTACTCTAAGTAGCTCTCTTCAAAACAAATATGGTTTAGAGGAGCTAGTGCTAAACAGTCTAGAGAGACATCAAAGTCACATAGTCTTAGGGCCAGAGGCTGTTCCTTGGCCCTTGCTTAATCGGAAGTACAGATGAAACCTACACTGAGTCTCATCAGTCATTAAAGTTTTTAGTTCTACAAGGTCAAAACACAGATCTCCATCTTTTTGCACAACACCATCACACGATTGTCTACCCTACTCTACCTCAGGTTTTCACTGCTCCTGGAAATCGTGTTTTAGAGTCTCTTGGACTGACAAGTTATCTGGTAATGGGGGTTATGACAAGTTGTTTCTACCTGGAAGCAAAATGGGTTAATATGAAATCAATGCATCACTGTATTTATAAAGAACGAACTTCAAGTTCTACATCCTTGAACAGAGTAGACAGACTACTGATGTGCCTTCTCAGTGAACTCCTTAAAGATGTGAAACGCTACCTGGGATCATAGACTAGTACTTTTTTCCAGGACTGCTGGCTTTTCCCTTGCTTGCTTTCACAGATGGACAGTCAGAGCTGCAACCACCCACCAATCCTGGACCAGTTTTCAGTAAGACTGGATATCACTTTGATCATATGACGGCTCCTTGTTCAGGTCTTGCTATTTCTGTTCATGTTTTGAAACATGACATCTGTTTTTCATTCAGCATTATTGAAGATAACAGTTGTAAACACAAGCTGCGCACAAAACAATCACTAAATGCAGCTTCCATATACAATTTTATCTCCCCCTCCCCCATTAAACTATTGATATACCTATATATGAGAGCATGTAGTGAGACAAGAACAGAGTTTTATGAAAAAATCAATATCAAATTTGTTTTGGTAGGGCTTTGCAAGGAGACCTTTTAAAAATCATATAAAAAAGCACATCAGAATTCATTTATACTCTGTCACATCTCCCTTGCAATCTGCTCCATGACAAAAATAAGATAAGCAAAAATGTAAAGATGACAAAGAAATATTAAAAATTAATGTACTAGGTCTAAGAAATGGAAACAAAGTATGAAATAACTCTGAAAAAGCTGTGAAGACTACATGTGGTATATTAAAAAAGGCATTTTTAAATACCATTCAAAATAAGTTTTTAATATAATCCCAAAATTATACACTAGTTCTATGCTATATAAATATCAAGAATTAATAACATAAATATCTTAGCACTGTAAAAAGTACTGTATAGACACAGTGATAAATACTGCTCATAGTACACAAATCAATGAATATATATTTTAAATTCAACCTTACAGATTCTGCTGACTCTAAATAAGCTTTCATTCAACAGTAAATTTGTATACTTTTGCCAGTTACCTCCCCCCTCTTTTAAGAAACTTTCAGCATCCCTTGAATCACTGAAGCCTCTACAGTGTGTAACAACAAAACAGTTCTGGCTTATAATTGATTTTGCTATATTTTCCATGCCTTTTATTCAAGTCTTTAAAACTGGAGAGGAACTGGAGATCAGAGAGCAAAGCCACCTCACATTGAGTTAGAATTTGGGCACACCCCAAGCAAAATCAAGACAAGATGTGTCTGCCTGAAAGAATTGTATGGAAAACACCTGGGTCCTGGGAGTATATGTCACCTAATTCTGGTTCTTTGAAGATCTAGGTTAAGATAACTGTATATCCTTTCATATAATCTAGTTTAAGTTGCACATCATTTGCTTTAAGATAACCATGTATACTTTCTCTAGAGCAAATAAAGAGAACAGAAGCTTTTGGAAGAAGATTCATCCATCTTCTTTCAGATATGTAGCTTCTTTCCTTTGATGAAAGTAAAGCCTTGATGATCCCAGAACCATCACAGATATCTCTCTTTGAGATGTCTGAAGTTAGGTGAGCTGAATCCCACCTTGAGTCTACAAATTACAGAGATAGAGCAGAAATGACTCTCTTTCATAAGACAACCACTAGAGTCTCCTGTGTATACTTTTGATAGGATATCAATAATATATTGCAAAGAATATCCTCCAGGTGTTTTTGGAAGATTCTGCATGTCTTTGTACTGGGGAATGTATCTCAAACATATAGGACTTCATAAGAAACCAAGATATCTCACCTAAGTGTTTTCCACTGGGACCTTTTGAAAACTGTGTGACCAGCTTTGGGAGTTTGGAATCAGTGCTTTTGTGGAACAGAGGAAGGAAAGCTGGAGAAAGAGTCTGATTCACTGATTCATGCCACTTTTTCCACTGAACAGAAAAACCCCCACTGTTAGACACCCTGACTAGGGAGTCAGACTATAGTTTTTCCCTCAGTATAGTGCTCTACAGATTGTCAGGTTAAGTTGCATAGAGATGTGAGAAACAGTCAAATAGTCTAGTCACTACTGCTGGTGGTGGTGGTTATCCTATCACAGGACTGAGCAGACAGAATGCACTTGGGAACGGTGTCTTGTGCAGACATCATACACCAGTTGTTTAATTTGACAGCGGGTTAAACCATGATTTATTTCTTATTTTCTCTTAGTATGCTTAAATCCAAACCAAAAAATGAAAAAAATAGAGAAGTCTAGTAGGCTTAAGAGTATGTTTCTCACAGGAGAAGAAATATACCAAAAAGATCAGTAACCTATCTGCCCAAAACAGTTGGGTCAGTTTCCAGAATAAATTATGTTTTAATGTAAATTGACTTGGGTTTTGGCCAAATATAAGATTGTTTCCTTTTCCTCTATCATTACTTCACATAAGTTCATCTCTTCTATCTTCCAAACCCAACTGTTTCTCAGAAGTATTTCCAGGCCAAGAAGAATCTACTTGTATCTTTCTAAATCCTTTGGAGAAGTCCAGAATTGTAGAATTACAGTTTTCAAAGATTCTCTAAGACACAGGCTGCCCGGGGCTGACTGTTGAGTTTGCACTATGAGATAACTACTACGCATCACTCCAATTTCAGCATTGGGGTCTGCTATGTGCTCTGGTTTGTCATTCAGCTGAGTCAGCTAATACTTTTATCACAACAGCATCTTTGCAGGAACAGTCTCACTCCATTCATCTGGTTCAACAGCATCTTGCTCTGGAATTTCTTCTCCTTACAGTCCTCAGACATATAATCATTTGAGAACTCAGTCAAGATGGGTTTAAGGGAGAAATCATATATCTGAGCAGAGTCCCACAAGTAGCAATACTTTGATCAACTAACATTTCAAAACTATTGCCAGGATTAAAGACCAGAGAATAAACTGGTTCTTCTTATCAGAAAAGTAGCTTTTTAAAATTATACCTGGATGATATGCAAGCTTCTTGTCATATTTGCCTGTCTTTGGCTACTCACGCTGGACAATGAAATGCAATCTGTAGTCTTCTACAAATAGAGGTTTACTGCGGAATTGATCACAATTTGGTTCAGGGGCTTTGGGAAGCAACTTCACAGAGGTACCACTGTATGCTGCTACATGGAATTTCACTTTATACTGTACAGTAAGGGATTTGGTGTCAAACAGAGCTGTAAAAGTCTGGCAGAGATATGCCTACTGAGCACTCAGAAAACTAAGATGCATATGAAACTTTAATCAAAGGCAAGGGAATTCACATTTAAGAATCCTGATCCCTCTTGTAATGTGCTGAACAGTTATGGGTTTGGTTTGGTACTAACAACATGTTTATTAAACGTCATGCCCAAGAGAATTTTGTGCAGCACAGACAGCTTTTCGCAGTAATGGTTACAGTGTAATGCAGCTTTTCTGATGGAGAAATCACACACATAGAGCTAAACAGATAGACACACCTTTGCAAAATGGAGAACATTGTCAGCTATGGAGAAACCAGTCCACTCTGCTTAGACATGAACACGTTGCATCAGTGAAAGCAGACGGCTGTGCCACACTTCACTTTGCTGGGGGGGGAGAGGGGCAGCAGGAGTATGTGGCAAGAACAGTACTCACAAGGTAACTGATGAGTGCTTTGATGGGGAGAGCTCGTAGTCTTGCAAGAAGGGACCCGTTGGGTAGTTGTGGAAGCCAGAATGCTGCTGACCAGTAGAGCCGTTGTCACATCATTTATCAGAGTGGGCATGCAGAGGAGCCCAGCAACTCTGCTCAATACTGCATGTGGCGATGAGAACCAGTCACACAACACAAAGGAGGAAGGACAACAGGAGAGCATGCTCAAACAGGGAGTGGAAGGTGGCAGTCAGTATATTACAAGATTGGAAGTTTTGACTTCTGACAACAGGAAAAAGACTCCTGTTCTACTTGCAGATCTTCTAATTCAGCCTATATATAATGTGATGTGCACTGGTGAGGACGAACAAGACCTATCAGAGGATTCATCAGAGCCATCTCAGCCTTAAATTAGTGTCTGCACAAAAGGAAAAAGGCATGTTAAAATTACTAAATTACTGGAGTCTCCCTTCTGCAGGGAATGGTGGCACTGACCTGCCAACCTGACTTCATATTTTGGAAATGTTTTGCTTGGCAAGTTTTAGTTTTTTGCTTTTTTTTTTTTTGCTTTGGCAAGTCCTGTGTGACCTGATGGGGGATTGGACTAGATGATCTTTCAAGGTCCCTTCCAATCCCTGAGATTCAGTGATTCTGTGATTCTGTTTTAAGATCTGAGAAATGTTGAGATGTTGCTAAGGCTCATCCAACCCTTGGACTACTTTCTCTTGCTCCTCTTCCATATGGGCAGCAACGCTGCCAGGGGCAATGTGGAGCATATCAAGAGCCACAACAGAGTTTGGAAGACGAGATTGAAGAGCGGGGGGCCCGGGAGATGTTTCCTTAAGCCTCCCAATGAGGGAGAAGGCTCAAGCAGAAGTGAGTCAACTGACATTGCGGGGTTGGTCTAGTAATCAGGGCTTTGTCTTCTATGACTGCAGAACATCAAGGAATGAGAGCTACTGAGCAGGGTTTGGATGTATCTGGAAAAGTGCAGCAAAAGTATCTTTGCAAAGAGGCTTGATAACCTAGCAATGAGGGTCTCAAACTAGGTGTGATTGGGGAAAGCTACCATAATGGAGAAACAAAAGTACAAAAGAGTAAAGCAAATGTGTGTAGGAAACAGCATTATAGAAGAGGATCTCACTTTCCCCCTGTAAGAGCAGCACAAATTAGGACCCATCTCAAATGCCTGTACATACACCAATGCATGCAGCTTAGAGATCACTAATTGGAAGCCCGTGTGTTGTTGCAGAGCTATAGCCTCGTTGGGGTTGCAGTGACATGGCAGGATAACATTTATGAATGGTATTCTGCAGTGGAGGAATGCAGTCTCTTCAAGAAAGACATGTAGGAAGGTGTGAAGGAGGGCTTGCAGTCTGTGTAAAGGAGTTTATGAATGCATGGACTGCTTCCCCTGGGCAAGTGAAAAACCACCAGAGAGCTGGTGGGCAATGATCAGAGGACAGACCAGTACTCATAGTGTTCTAGTAGGTGTCTGCTACAGACCTCTGAATCAAGATGAGGAGGCAGATAAAGTTGTCAGCTGAACTAGCGTTAACCAAAAGCAAGAAAGGTTTCTTTAAGTAAGTACATCAGTAGCAAAAGGAAGGCTTAAGGAGAATTTGGGCCGCTTGCTCAATGGAGCAGGATACTTAGAGAAGTGGCATTTGGAAAGAGCTAAGGTACTCAATGCCTTTTTTACTTCAGTTTTTACTGGTAAGCTTTTCTCTCAGGCCTCCAGGTCTCTGAACCTTCTTGAAGAGTATGCAGGAGTAAAGCTGTACTCACAGTAGAGGGAGATTGAATTAGGAAGCACTTAAGGTAATTACTTAATCAGACATACAGAAACCTGGGATGTGCCTGAGGTTGCTGAAGGAGGTGACTGATGTCATTGTGAGGCTACTCTTGCTTGTCTTTGAGAAGCAATGACAATCAGGAGAGGCTTCTGATCACTGCAAAAATGGAAATGCCTCGCTCACCTTCAAGAAGGGCAAGAAAGGTGCTCTAGACAACTACAGGCTCGCTAACCTTTTCTCAGTAATATGAGATGTTTATGGAGCAATCCTCCTAGATGTCATTTTTAAACACATGAAGGAAAGGATGGAACAGTTGACATGGATTTACCAAAGGCAAATCACACTTGACCAACCTGATTGCTTTCTATGACAAAGTGTCTGGCACTGTGGATAAGGGAGGGCAGTGGATGTTGTGTAACTCAGCTTTAGCAATGCTTCTGACTGAGTTTTCCACAGTCTCGTTATCACCATGTTGGTTGAATAAGTAAACAAAATGGATGGAAAATTGCCTGCACTGCTGAGCTCAGAATTGTGATCAGTGGTGCAAAGTTCTACTGCAAATCAGTAATTAGTAGTATCATTTTCTGCAACCAAAATGGTTTAATGTTTTCATTAATGACCCAAGAGACAGAAAAAGAGTGCACTGTCAGCAAGTTTGTGAAAGGCCTGAAATTGGAGGTAATTGTTTTTATACTGGAAAGCAGGGCTGTTGTTCAGGGGGACCTAGACAGGTTGGAGAAATGCGGTGACAAGAGTTTTATGAAGTTCAAAAGAGTAAATACAAATTCCTGCATCAGGGGTAGAATAACACCGGACACCTTTACAACCTGAGGACCTACTGTCCAACAAGCAGCTCTGCAGAAAAGCATGTCTGGTATTAGCACCTCTCCATTCGTAAAAGTGTAGCCAGCAGGTCCAGGGAGGTGATCTTTCTGCTCTGTACTTTTGAGACTGTATCTAACACTCTGTCCAGTCTTGGAGTCTCCAGTGCACAAAAAAACCCCATGGACTTACTGGAACAAGTACAGGACAGGGCTGTGAGGATTGATGAGGAGGCTGGAGCACAATACATACATACAAGGACAGGCTGAGACAGCTAAGTCTGTCAGTCTTAAGAAGAAGTCTCAGAAGAAACTTTATTGCTATCTACACATACTTGATCAGATGATACAGAGAAGCCAAAGCTAAGATCTTCTTGAAGCTGTAAGATGGGAAAAGTTTCAACATGGGAAATTCTGATGAACTGGGGGAAATAAAACTTACCGTGAAATCCTGGTCAGATACTGGAACTTGGACCCAGAGGGATCTCCACGCATGGAAATGTTCAAGACTTCACTAGACATGTTCCTGAGCCACCTGATGTAATTAAACTTGCTTTGAGAAGGGGAGTAGGCAACCTCCAGAAAAACCTTCTAACCTAAATTCTATCATTCTATGAAAGTTTAAAAATGGAAGTCCATTTGGCCAAAATATGTGTGCAACAACTGAAACCAAACACTGGTAGAGCTGTGCATCTGTGTCAGAAAAAGAAGCATATTAGATTGCCACCAAGATGTTTCCTAAGTTAGATGGGGGAAAGGCTCAAATAAAACTCCTATGACATTTTAGGCCATTGGCAGTATTGTAAGTCTTTCATGTCTGAACATTTTCTAATCATGGTTGCCCAAACAAGTTCTGCTTTTAGCTTCCACTGTCAGAAAATCCGAGAGCAATAGCGAGGACATCTTATTCCACATCTTAATATGAATGGAATGAAGACACAAACTAACTGACAATGTTCTGAAAAGGAAAATCACTGAGAAGGAGAGTGGTCTCCATTTACTGTTCTTTTATAGTTCAGTTATACTTAGATGACTCTTTTCCATTAATCTCCAGGCTTCCCATGGAGAAAATGGAAGACTGATGCACAATTTAATGATCTGTTTTGTTGGAAACAGCAGGATAAGCCCTTTTAATATGTTTGCTTCTATTAGTGAATGACTGGCCAATGGATTATCCCCAAAACAAAACCCCAACAGCAACAATGACAACTGCATTTTTCTAATCAACAAGGCAAAATAGATTTCAAAGTGTATTTCTGATTGCATGATGCCATACTGTTTGTTGACACCCAAATGATATAGTTGGGCTGTATTTCCTCAGTTATTAACCTCTCTCTGCTTCTCCCTAGCAGTTCTAATGCTTTCTCAGCTCTTCCTGCATCAAGAAATCCTGCTTCTTCACCTTTGTTCTCGTGCCTTCAGCACACACCATGCTTCTTTTTGAGTTACTTTTCACCTGTTCTGAGATTACAGTTTCCCAGGTTGTCTAGTCTTTGCATGCTTTGTGTTTCAATTACCTTTTCCAGGCACTTTCTGCCATCTAGATTTTTTTTAAATTCTAAACCCATTGACTCCTCCTTATGTAGTATACTGACACGAATGTAACAAGAGGTTGGGTGTTGGTTTTCTTTCAGAATGTCTCATTTTCTCTTGTCTTTTTAAAAAACATCTACAACTCAAGGCAGCCATGTAAGGCAGCTCCCTCCACTGCCAAGAAGGAGCTGAACCACCCTGGCTTGCTTGCTAGGGTTAAAATTACATGCAATGTTTATGGTATGACTGATAAAACCTACACGGAGAGGATGGCATGGCAACCTGTGCTGCAGCTGATAGCACTGCCTTTTACTTCCCTGAGGGCTGGGCAGAAAGCACATAAAGAGCATCCTGCCAGTATGTTGGGTAGAAACACACTTAGAGGTAAGTTGGCCAACATGGGACCATTACAGGTGATCTTGAGGAGCCAGCTCCTACAAGGAATTGGACATTGATGTGGGAGGAAGTGGGGCTAAGAACTGTGGGAGTGTGAGCTATGAGTTAGCATAGAGGATAATTATTTTAACTTAAATTCTGTTAAGTTTTGTTTCTTATGTTTGAAGAATGAAGGACCCATTGAGTCACATTTCTGGGTTTTTTTTCCCTATACTTGCAGAATAAAAAAAGAGAAAGTTCTGTTTAATAATCCCTAAACAATAATATAGGCACAACAACTATGTTGGCATGACTTGTATCCTCATTTGCCCTTTGTCTTGGCTAGAGAATAGATTGCAGTGGAGAATAATTTTTATTTTTCACACATTAGTCATATTAGTGGCTTGAAACATTCCGGGCAAATTTTGTTCTTACACATAAAATATTTAAAAAGGAAATGTCTGCATCCTTCTGTATGGGGCAGCAGAAGTTTTAGCAGTTTCTGCCTATACAAAGCAAACTGAACTGTGCAAAAGAGAACAAGTCTTTATCTTATAATATCAGGTGCATGTGAGGGTTACGCTTTGTAGTAAAAATATCTGCAGAAGAGATAACTTGTTTTTCTGTTGGTGACTTAAACACCAAAGAAGTGTTCTTGTGTGAAGGACTGCCTTGTTAGCCCAAGTGTCTAAAGTGTACTCTACTGACTTGTTCTCTGCATACTCATACTGCATGTAAAATGCAATCTGCAAAGAATATAGCCTTCCCATAAGTTTTCCTTTAGCACTATTCATTTATCTTTCTACTTACTGGTAGAGTTTGTCTTTCTGCTTAAAATGGCAGACATTTAGAAAAGTTATTTTGCATCCAGGGCTTTGACTGAAGAAGAATTCTGCTCAGGAATTTTTTATGGCTCTACACTTCCAATTACAGCACTTGATACTTATGATGGCAGAAAAGATGACAAAGACACAGGTGTTCTATTTATTCCCCTCCCTATCCTAATTTAAGACCACTTTTACTGTCAACTACTTGTCTCTGCCAACAGCGAACCATAAGAACGTTACAAGAACTGCAAAGCTAGCTCTGAATAAAATAACTTTTTTTTTCACAATCCTTTTAAGGATGAAATATGACAAAGCATTTTGTTAGAATAGATCTGATATTATATGCGTCCTGAGCTCTCACACATATTTACAGATGTCTAACTTGGCTTGTGGAAACTGACCCCCATGTGTGACGACTGTCTCACTCGCCACACAGAGCTTATATAGACCTGCTCTGCAAGCCACAGCTTATGCTGATATACAGAACACTAATGAGCAGTGGTACAGGGACTGTCCTCATATGTACATTTTGTACCACAAAGATGATTAGGGGAGTGGAGCATCTCCTATATGAGGAAAGGCTGAGGGAGATGGGCCTCTTTAGCTTGGAAAAGAGGAGACTGAGGGGTGACCTCATTAATGTTTATAAATACATAAAGGGTGAGAGTCAGGAGGATCGAGCCAGGCTCTTCTCAGTGACAGGCAGTGATAGGACAAGGGGCAATGGGTACAAGTTGGAACACAAGAGGTTCCACTTCAATGTGAGAAAAAACTTCTTCACAGTGAAGGTGATGGAACACTGGAAGGGGCTGCCCAGAGAGGTTGTGGAGTCTCCTTCTCTGGAGACATTCAAAACCCGCCTGGACACATTCCTGTGTGACCTGATGTAGGTGTTCCTGCTCCAACAGGGGGATTGGACTAGATGATCTTTCAAGGTCCCTTCCAATCCCTGGTATTCTGTGATTCTGTGATATATGTACACATACGTTTATGTACATATCTATATTTTATACGCACACACATACATACATCCCTTCATGCACGCAGGTAACAACAGGGTAACTATAGACGTATACATTAACACTTAATAGAAAACCCAAATACCTCTAAGTGCCTATACCTTGGGCTAAGGTATACAGTGGTACCCTCACCTCATGCTGTAATGAACACCAGTAAAATATAGCTGTAAAATTCAGTACAGGCCAAGACTAGCAGAAAGAGTAAGTAGTCTTGTCATTGTCTATCACTGAGGTACTCCAAAAGGTAACCATACAATAAGTAGGCTTAAAAAATAATTTTGTATATGAGAGAACTGAATATTAGAGAAAAAAAGTTGTAGCTGAGGATGTTTATTTTCCTGGTGGTGTAAACAGACAAACATGGTTGCTAGCAAAGTCTCAGGAAGAAACACTGCAGCTTTAGCAACAAGTGCATGGTTAGCAACTAGCAAAAGCCAGCAGCACCACCTGGTGTTCTCTCCAGCCCCCCAGAGAAGCACTTGGTCCCTGCTTGGACCAAAGCCCTAACAGCAAGGTCCAGCTCTGTAAACTTTGACCTCTTCAATGCACTGTGTGCCACAGAAATGCCTGAACTATGGTGGAAAAGTCTCTGGCTACCATTATTAAATTAATGGAGTTAGGAATCAGTAGTCCTAAAACACAAATGAAGCTAAGATCTCCAACCCTTAGCTTTGGATGTGATTAATAAACCCTGCTTATAGTAGAATATATCTGTTTAAACATAGCCATCAATGGACACAAGGGTTTTCACAGAATCATAGAATCATAGAATGGTTAGAGTTGGAGGGGACCTTAAAGATCATCAAGTTTCAACCCCACTACCCTGGGCAGGAACACCTCCCACTAGACCAGGTTGCTCAAAGCCCCATCCAGCCTGGCCTTGAACACTCTCAGGGATGAGGCTTCCACAACTTCTTTGGGCAACCTGTTCCGGTGCCTCACTACCCTCACAGTAAAGAATTTCTTTCTAGTATCTAGTCTAAATCTCCCCTTTTTCAATTTAAAACTATTACCCCTCGTCCTATCACTACACTTCCTGACAAAGAGTCCCCCTCCAGCTCTCCTGTAGGCTCCCTTCAGATACTGGAAGGCTGCTATAAGGTGAACAACCCCAACTCTCTCAGCCTGTCCTTATAGGAGAGGTGTTCCAGCCCTCTGATGATCTTTGTGGCCCTCCACTAGACCCATTCCAACAGTTCCATGTCCTTTCTGTGCTGAGGACTCCAAAGCTGGACACAGTACTCCAGTTGGGGTCTCACAAGAGCAGAATAGAGGAGTAGAATCACCTCCCTGTGTCCTCTTGAGTATCTGCAGAATTAACTTACTTGTGGGAAGAGTGGATTGCATGAGGCTGCGTCTGCCCGCAGTGTCTTGTGCAGACATATCCACTGGCCTTTCTGTCTCTCAGCCAGCTTTGCAAACTTTGAAAAGCTTTTAAAAAGCTTTTGAAAAGTCTGAGGCACTTTTTGAAATTTCCCCTGTCAAACTCCTCCTAGTTCTGGAACAATATTATCCTGGTTTATTAAACTAAGATTACATTTTGCAACTTGCAATGCTACCTTTGATAGGAAGTCCTGTTTAAAAACTAAATCAAAACTTTGGATAAAAACTGAATAAGTACTTTTTCTATGCATATTAAAATAAATATGCGTGGATGTTTACAAAGAGCAATTGACCCTTGTGTTTAAAGATATCTGGTTTCCTGAGAGAGGGAGAGAAAAATACCTGATATCCAATTCTACTTTTCTCTTATCGCTTTCTCAGTAAGTAATAGCATGTAGACCTAGAGTGGGCAAAAACTTGAGACACAAATAAACTCATTCACAAGCAAATATGCTAATTCGTAAGCCATTATACTCCTTCACACATGAATACCCAAGGCAAAAAAGTAGGAACTTAGATGAAAACACAAGTCAGATTCAGCAATTGGGTGTAAAAATACATTCCTTCAGCTACAACAGGGCTCCACATAGCTTGCAGCTGGTCCATTAAAAGGTCCCTGAGTAAATTCTAAAAAAGCTCCTTGGCTTAAAAGATACTCAAGTTCATTTGTGAGTTTTGTTATGATTTGTAAGTCAGCTCTCTGCAATAAGTTTTAAGTACTGCGGAAGTTTCATACCTGGAACAAAACAAAAGCAACTCTCAGTCATCCTGTAGCCCCAGGATCTCCCTTTACCCTTGCTTAGGAGAAATAACAAACGGCAGGAATTGGCAAGGAAAGTATCAAGCGCTGAGCACCTTCAGACACACAGTTTCAGCCCCATCACTCAGTGCTGTCCTTCTGTAGTTGCCCTGTTGGACTTACTGTGGGGTAGGGGTGTGAGCAGAAGACAGTGTATTTCCGAATGATGCCATTCAGCTTGAGGGGAGGGAGCCAGGACACGAAGACGATGGAGGCTGAAGCTGCGGCTGCTTTAACACCAGCGGGAGGACCTGGAACTGGAAAAATGAGATGTGTTAGCGTAGTCCAAGGCAGGCACTTGGTCAACCTAGCGTAATGGAGGAGCAAAAGGGAAAAGAGGATCTCGCTGTTTCAGTAACTGTGCCCCTGTGGACCAAGCTGGACACCCTGTATTAGGAAGCAGCCTCTGCGTTGCCCAGAGGTTTTGAGGGCTGTGCCTCCAATGCTAAGAGGGGAAGGTCTCTGCTTCAGAAGGCTCCAAAGCAGAAGCTGCCTCTGATGGTTAAAGTTTTGTGAAGTATCACTCCCAGCCTGCATGCATGAAAATATGTTAGCTGTGGCCAGGGAAATTGCCAAACAATATATTATTATAACTTGTCAATGTTGAAGACATAATTCTTACCAAACTATTACTTGCTCTATAAATAATATGCATGCAAACAGTTTAATGGATATACATAGTAGACCTGAGAACTTAATGAAGTGGAGAGCAAATGAGCTGTAGGCCAATTCAGTTAGCCCTGCCTGATGTGACCAAAGTCCAGATAGTGGTGTGCTTTGTGAGCAGACGTATGGCCACCCAGTCTCCTTCCCCCGCCTTGCCCTCAGGAGCTCAGACCTCTATCTGGCACTGCAGTATGTGAATGCATACCTCTTTCTCTAATTACGGCAGTTATCTATATAAGCCACCAAAAACTGTCACAGAGAAAGGGAAAAAAACCTCTCCTCTCTAAAACCACATGGAAAAAACTTCAGCCAGGAAATGCTACAATATTGGCACATAATCTTAATTGTACCTCTTTGCACGCTTGTGTTTTAAGAAAGGCTTTAATTTCATGAGCATGTGTTATTTTTCAAACACACTGTAAAATGTTCTCCATCTTTTGAAATATAGAATATCACATTACACATAAGCTTGTACTTAAACAAAATAGCATAGGCTACATTTAACATCAGAATAAATTTTTTAAAGTTTCCTGAAAAAAACACTTTTTGTTAATATGAAGATATTTAAATTTTTTTTAATTACCAAAATAAACAATTTCAAATATATGTAATAATGTGGTGAACATTCATGTTAAATTATTAAAATAGATATGCTATATTGGAAATTACTACATATGGCATTAAAAATAAAATTCAATATTTTGATGCACTGTATTATCTACAGAACTTCTGGTTCATAAGGCTTCTAATATTTTTATCTAATTTCAAGCAAAATAACCCAAATGTTAGAATTTCCAGTAAAATTACCATTGTGATGCTTGGTCAGCTTTCTTTACTTTCACAGAAAACAGTTATTCTGCAATATAGATGGAAAAATGCTTGTCCAGCAAGCTGATCTTCGTTGATGGATCCTTAACCTTTGTTCTACCCCATTTAAGTGAGTAGGTATGGTGGTGGTACAAGACTTTGCCTATAAAGAGAAGCTAGAGATCCTGGGGGCTACATTTCCTTAGCTATGTGACTAGTTACTTCAGATTGAAAAAGCATATAAGAAGAACTTCAGGTTTAGATCTCTACAGGTATTACTGCAAGATCTAAGAAAGCTGACAGATACGCACCACTCTGCAACGTTTCTGAACACGCATTTTCTATTTATAGTGTGCTAAGAAAGCTAATAAGGCATCAAGTGAGAATGTCATGATTATAATTGCATGCAAACCCAGCCCCTCACTGCAAAGGGGCTAATTCAGTTAGCAGTTCTATCCAATGCAGAGTAAATATTGATGCTTGACAGCATTCAACTTGTTATTTATACCCAGCTCATTAGAAATGCTATTTGCTCCCGCTGCTGAAGAGTGAAAGCTAGCTCTCCAGGGTAATTACTTAACCCACGGGAGGATTCCTTTACAGTTAGTAATGTTTTCTGGAAATCACTGCAAATAGACGTATGAGGTTAAAGTAATTTATTGTTAAATTAGGGTGTGATCTATAGGGACAGGTTCTGACGGTAATTGGTCATGGCTGTCAACTGTTGAGGGATTAACTCAAAATTCATGTAGCGTTTTCCAGTCAATAGACATATGTGTAAAACGTTGCCTGTCAGTGGACTGCTGTATTACTGTCTAGTATTCACACCAGCAGAAAGAGGCACTGGAAACTTGGGAAGTATAGAAAAATTTCTGGAGCTTTTTAATCTAAGCACCCCTCTGCCTCGTTGAGGAGGGGCTGGAATCAGGGAACAGTTTTTGCAGTGGTGCCAAAATTTTTCTGAATGTTTTTTTATTATTTCTTTTTTTGTTAAGTTGTCTTTGTTTGCTGGGTTGTGCACGTGGAAATGACTGTGTGTGGTGAAGTGTTTACACTTCCTTAGAAAGAATTCTGCAGGCTGTCATCTGATGCCTTACAGACCACTACTGTCCTCTGTCCAGAGGGTAAAGTCATTGTTCTAACTCATTCCCTGGACCTGAACAAGATCATTATGAGTTAGCTCAGCACTAACTGAAACATTTGTTACTAAACATGGGTTCCTTGAGTATCTGAAGAAGTTATGGTGAAGGAATGAGGTGCCTGCCTTATCTTAGAGAGGAAAGACCCAAGTCTTGCTATGCTAACTTTAGGTACTTTCTTTCACTGCCATTGTATCCCTTAGCTTTAATAGCTTCAGTCATTATGAGACAGCAGTATCAGGAGACCTGGAATGTCACTGAATTCTCCAGGGATCATTTTTTAACAGACTGATTCCCACAGATCTGAGGAACGACAAGCTAAATGTGCACTTTTTTTTTCCATAGTCACCAGGGGTAAAATAATGGTAAGAAGCTGAAGGACAACTAGGACCAAGCACAGAGAATTGAGGACTGATTCTAGCCAACTTTGCAACCTTCCAGGGAGCAGATTTGGAAAATTTAAGATCAAAGATGGCCTCATTCTCCAGCTAGCAAGGCTTTGAAAGACACGCAAATAGCATGCTGTTTTCCTGTGGAGGAGAACACTTTGTATTTTGACAGTGCAAGTGAAATGCTAACGCAGAGAAAGCAATTATACTGATATGACTAGTCTGGAAAACAGCATTTAGATGTGCTGGATAATGGGGAGGAGCTCCAGGAACTTTCTTATTCCCCTTTTCATAAGAAGAGAGATTATCACAATTTTTCTTCACAGTACTGAACAGTGGGGAAGCAAATGCACTGAGCACTGTCTATTTAAGAGCCGTATCACCAGTATATGGCAAAACTGAACCCTGCTCCATAACAGGTTTTTAATTCTGCACCACAAAAGACTATCCTATTGAGTGTTACATTTAGGAAAACCAAAGCAAAATAAGTTCCTGACTGCTACCAATAGTGCCTTTGTTCATGTAGATATCCCACCTATAATTTATACCCATGCTAGCCAAAATATATTCACATATGCTGCCCACCCCTCATTCACTCTGAACTGGCCTCATGTTAATCACACCATTTCTGAGAAATCCTGCCAGTTTCACAAGAAAAAGCCAGTTATTATTCTGTACCTTGTTCCGCTAGTCAAAATGATAAAACTGGAGATCTCTGACAATAGAAAAAATTATAAAGGGGTAATTGAGGGCAGTTTTCCATCACAGTGCCCAGGTGATGAACTACACGGACATCTTCACCAGCTGAACGAGCCCAAGCAGAGCTCTGCTCCCAAGAGTACTGAACATATACTTGATTGGATTTATGCTTATTTATTTTAGAACAAATATAAAGCTTTGTCAGATGGTATCTGTGTATCCATCCTTCTCATGCCAGTCACCAGGAACTCAGTGCCCAGAGAGAGAAAGTAGAGGAGGAAAATCCCTGTGGATTCAGGCGGAGTCTTACAATGAGGCTGGCAAAGGGGTTTAATGTTATTCCTCTTCCTCTTCCAGCTGCTCTCTTGTTGCAGCTTTCCCCTTGCTCTGAACGCTGACCTCTCTGGCAGAGGAGAGCTGGAAAGACAGCACTGCTGCACTGAGCAGAGTCTTCTGTGATACACAAACAGCCTTGTGTGCATATAAATGCATTTTCTCAAAAGAAAGTGATACAGGAGAGAAATATGCATCATTCAGCATTACAGAAACCCCAGAAGCAGCCTCTGCCAGACAATAAAAAGCAGCCAGGCCAGGCCAAATTGTTGACAGCAGGAGGCCCTGAGGGCTGTGTCCTCTGCTGACCACTTTTTCCCAAGGTCAGCAGTGCTGCTGCTGGCTGAGGTGCTGTGTAGGGCTTGTATGGGGAGCAAATTCAGTGTCTTGACCACAGTTTTCTTGTATTGCATTTGCAGTGCAGAAACAGGGAGAGTATTCATCAACCCCTATTGCTACAAAGCTTTTGAGACTGTACTTTGAACACAGTGAGGAAGAGAGTTTGAAGAACTAGTTTAATTTTTAATGATTTAGTAAATTATATCCTCAAGCGAAGGGGACAATCGGCTTATTAGAAACTGTAAAATGGAAAATGCAGGGGAAAAAAATCACAATGATTTCTTAAAAATTGGGCATTTCTGCTTGGGTTATTTTTCTTCCAGGAAGAAGTTCAAGGGCAGTTTCTTTTCCTGAAGGCTAATGGGGGGAAAAAAGCTAGACAAAACTCATAAATATTATCACATTGAAAGGAAAGCATTTTCTGTTATTTGCTAGAGCTGTTCCCATTTCCTAAGCTGATCAGCAGCAGTGTCTGACCTCTGGTGTCTAAAATCAGTATCAAACACTACAAGAAGTCGAAGCTTCAAGTCCTTTCAGCCAGGCTGCTTGCTCTTTTCCCTGGGTTACTCTTATTTTGCTGCATTGGAGATTTCAGGCCTGGTAAAGAAATTTTGGTCTGATGTCTTTAAACTGAACACCAACAGAGAACTCACAAGGATCCATGACTTGCCTTTCAACAGCAGCAACAGAACACTGATTTTATAATTTCTTCACATTTCTCAGCTATTAGACATTAAATTACTTTTTTTGCTATTAATATACTTAATATACTTCAGATTGATGGAAAGCACATGAAAATAGAACAAGGAACAAATAACTCATTTGATAATGTAAGAAAAAATTTTAGAAATCCAATTTTCCTTTATACTGCATCCCCTGAATACCAGCTACAGTTGGGACCAGGTGACCATATAATGTATGTAAATTTTAGAATGACTCCCTTAATATTTTCTTAAAAAAAAAATATTTATCAAGTAATTTTTTAATGGAAAAAAAAAAAGCCAAACATTCATCAAGTCAGTTAATCTACTGAATCTAATATACTGGCACTTTTGTAAATCTCATTACAAATAAAAAAATGACAAATAAATTAATATATTCATGAATGACCAGTAAACTGGATGAGTAATAAATAAAAATCCATTCACTAATTTCCTTGAAAAAACTGCATAACTCAGAGGAGAATTTACCAATCAAACATTATTCAAGTAATTTCATTGCTAGGACTGTGTGAATTTTTATTTCTGCAAAAAAATTCTTGATCCCAGATTTCAAAAACATTTAGGTATCTAAAGATCATAGAATCGTGGAATGGTTAGAGTTGGAAGGTGCCTTAAAGATCATCGAGTTCCAACCCCCCTGCTGTGGGTAGGGACACCTTCCACTAGACCAAGTTGCTCAAACCTGGTCTAGTATATATCATAAAGATCTATTTGAGCATCTTGTGGGTTTTCCAAGTCATTAAAGAGGTTAGAGACAAAACTCCCTCTGAATTTAAAACTCTAGTCCTTGAAAAATAGATCAGTATGTGGCATCCTAATGAGGCAACCTGAAGAGATTTCCATAGTTAAAGTTACAAGAAAGTGATTTTGAAATCTCATGTGTAATTAAGTTTCTTACGCTTTCAGCATTAGGACTTAAATTTTCCATGCTTTGGTCTATGAACAAAGGCAAGAGATTTTGTTCTTCATTTCGCTTTTGAGGGAAGAGGTGTTTGGAGGAAATTTGGTTTTATGCTGAAAAATATCTCCTTAAGAGCATATAAGTTACATAACAGCATCCCAGAATAGTTTCTCCTCCTCTCACCATTTTCAATCCCTTTGAAATAATCAACTCAAAAACTCTCAAAATTCTGAAGCAAGATCCTGAGGTATTTGATAAAAAAAAAAAAAAAATACAAACTTGCTTAGATCACTAGTGTTATCTACAAACTTCTGGTTCAGGTGAACCAGTCATAGAAACACTCAAATAGTTTTCAAAGCTGTGAGCCCACACTCCTCTCCATCTGCTCCTGACTTAAGACCTCTAGACACAAATCTCGCTCTTTATGTTTGTGTACAATATTTGCACTGTTTTGCATGCCTGAGACATACAAACATTTTGTTTAAGTGGGAATGGAAACTGTTTTAATCCTTACCATCTTCTTTAGTGCGGGTGAAAATTTGTTCACTTCTCACTCCATCTCCAGCTCGTGTAAAAGCCAACACCTGAATACTGTAGTTGGTGTACTTTTCCAGGCCATCAAGCTCTAGGGATGGCTGTGTAGTAGTGACATTCTTTATCTCTCCTAGCTCTGTAGAATAAGAGAGGAATTAAGTTATTGCCAAGTTCAGTCTTCTCCCAGCTATTGATGTCTTCCATGGAAATCTTGGGAATTAAAGAGTCTACCAGAGAAGTAATGCTTCATTATGATAAAATAACAATGAATTACAATAAATCAAAATAAATTCCTTCGTGTTCTGACTTCTTACCAATGAAAGCAGACCCAGTTTTAATTTTCTTTTTTTTTTCTTTTTTTTTTTTTTTAAATACAGGGAAGAGAGTTGCAAATTTCTACAAGTAATAACATTTTTCATAAAGAATAGATAACAAGAAGAGATTATTGCAAAACATTCCCTAAAGCAAAAATAAGAAAGTCAGCTATCTTCATAAAGACTTTCTGGTTTTGAAAAAGACCATTTCTCATAAGTAAAAACAAAAAAGGCCCCTTGATTTTGAAATATGTAGCAAGTGCTTCTGCAAAGCATTTGATGGCAGTAATGCCACCTAGCAATAGATTTAAACACAGTAAAACCAGATTTACTTGCAGAAAGATGACACATCTTTTTTGCAGCAAGCTAAGAAGTACAACTCATACATCAAAAATGGTTTAAACATATTTAGGACAGAAAATAAAGCTGAACAAATGAAGAAAATCCATTTCTAAGCACTGCTTAAACATAATTTTTTTCACCATGTTGTAGGACACCACATAGGAGCTTAGATGTGCACTGATAACATTCACATAGGATCTGATCCAAAGACTACAAGCACCACTGAAAATATTTAATGTCAGTCGTTTCTACATTTAATGTATGTTTCTCATACATTTTTTGTCTTGATTTTTAAATGTACGAAGGCACTGGAGGCTTTTTTCCAAATATTTTTTACTCTCACAATACCAGTATAACGATAGGCCTTTGGATTACATTTCTACTTCACACTAACGGAAGCTGGGATTTGCAAGACAACTGTATATTAGAGTGACCTATGATCCTGAAGGATGAGTGCAAAAGGAAGGAGACAGCTCGTTGCCCTAGAGCTGTGAAAATTCATCAGAGCAGATAAGAATAAGGGCACATGTATTTCAAATCTACTAGTATTTAATTTACATGAAAGGACTGTACATAGAATTATCATCATATGCCAAGTTGCAGATTAGTAAAATATCTCATTTCTCTTCTGATCATTTCCTTCTTTCTTTACACAGGAGACTATTTCCCTAGAAAACAAGCCTTTTCTGAAAATGTTTCCTTCTTTTGCCCTCAGATATGGAGAAAAAATGCATCCTGTCAAAAAAATAGGCAATAACCTGTCAAGTAGGCAACTAGCTAAGCAAACAGGTAACATACCAAACTAAAATAAAATACAGGTTTTCGGCAGGCATGTGCTAAGTACATATCATAATTCTTTGTAAAATAAGCCTGCTGGACTTTGTAACTGAGATGAAATTTGCTCAAGTCATTTCGTGTACTTTGGCAGGTCTAGGGAGTGTTGCCAACCCACGGTGGAAGGCTTCCTCGAGTCAGCTTTGCCATGCCTGCGACTCCACTAACGCTCTATGGGAAATGGCTGCCTTCATGAGTAGAGGAAGCTTTCTGCTTTCTTTAAGCCAAAGAGAAAAGGAAGTACCATGCCTTTGGAGCAGAGTAAGTAATATAATGGCTTGTTACTTAGTAATAGCTTGATTTCTCTCACCTCCGTCCAGGAGATTGGCCCAGTAGATAACCCTGAATCCTTGCAGAATTCCATTCAGAGTTTCTTTTGCCAACGTTGACCAAGAAATAGAGATGGTTTCTGGTGATGTGGCAGTGGCTTGCACGTTCCCTGGAGGGCAACTGGGCACTGGAATAAGATATTCACAATTTTAACTTGATGAATACAACTCAGTATTTACCCTTCAGCTACTCTTTCATTGCTTTCATTTCTTTCTGTCTAATTCCATTGCTATCCTTTCATTACTATCCCACCACCTGTTATTTAATTAGCAGTTACACATTGTTAACAATGTAAAACCTTTATTCTTGCTACAATCCACATGTTTCTGCGAATGCAGCTGATTTCCCTGGAATGACTTTTGATGTACTACTTCCTCACTTGCAGAGTAGTTTTTTAATAGGCTTTTTGTCACTTCTTTTGAAAGGGAAACGTGTCCTAGTACTAATATGCAGAAAATTCCATAAGCAA
Source organism: Nycticryphes semicollaris (assembly GCA_013400055.1). Classification (NCBI taxonomy): domain Eukaryota; kingdom Metazoa; phylum Chordata; class Aves; order Charadriiformes; family Rostratulidae; genus Nycticryphes; species Nycticryphes semicollaris. The sequence goes on from VXBJ01005708.1 coordinate 149,126, forward strand.
TTTAAATATATATTTTTTAAGCTTGCAGCTAAATTGTCATCTTTCTCGAAAATTCTACTGTCCCCTTAAAATTGGTGATGGGAGAAAGTAGACACTTATTTAAAAATATATTGGAAAAAAATCATAAAATATTTCCTCTAGCATTTAGAAAAATCAGAAAAAGGCAGCTAAACCTAGGGCATTTTCTGTTGGCCATTTATTGTCAAAGCAATACGGCAGTATTAGTATTTGGGATTGCTTTAAAGCTCATGACACCAGTAATTCTGAGAGGGACACAAAATTGAGTAAGGATCAGAAGAAACATAATGTTGCCAGGAAAAGTAAGCATGATGGATTCTCAAGAAAAAAAATTATTTATTAAAGTACAAAGTATGTGCATGTGTGTGCACACTGCCTCCCGAGGTCTTGCAGTAATAGAAGCATTTAAAGTATATGAAAAACACCAGCTTTCCATAAAGCGTATACCTCAAACTCTGTAGCTCTTGAGAATTTTAGATGTGTGCTACTCCATTTCCCCCATGTAAAAAGTCAGATTGCTAGCTGGCACTGACTTCAGTACGCTGCTGCCAATTTACAGTAGCTAAAAATCTGACCTACACTATCCTTTAGGATTATTATCTGCTTTTACAATCCTCTAAAATATTTGTCCTCCTTTCAGATACAGAATCATTCTCTTTTTCCACTAGAGGACTCCCTCTCATTGTTAGAGAAGTACTTTTTATGCAGTGTGAAAAAATGTAAATTGTTCTTTGCATTAGACAGGTTGAATTTTGTCTGAAATAACAATTTTTCTCTCATTAGTTTGGATATCCTTGGAAAAATCCCACACCTCTTTTTATGCTGACAGGATAATGCATTGTGCAGTACAAGTACTCTAGGTTTCACAGCAGATTCATTTGAAAACAAAAGAAAGCCAACAAAATTAACAGTCTCACTTCAAGTTTCAGAGTTTTACTTCTTAGCCTCTCAAAGCTATGATGAGATCACTATGAAGCTATGAGGAAATCACAAAATTTGCAAATATATAAACACCAGAGCAACGTCATTCTTAATGAAAGCTACAGTCTTAAATCAGTATCATTCACAACATGATATATCACATTAGTCTGGTTCACCTGGATGATTCTACGTCTCTTGCAATGAAAATTGTACATGCTCAATGGCCAGTCTCTTCCTATCAACAGTCTACTGTATCCAACACCTGTAAGGTCTGGTATTCTATTATCCCCACTATATAATCACTATCGAAACAACAAATGTAACAAGGTAAAAAGAAATACAGAAATAATAATACGTCCCAAGATAGCTGTTTGTGTAGGACTTACCATCCTCAAGAGTAGTGGTGATGATTTCCTGAGAAGAAGGTCCTATTCCAGCCCGGTTACAAGCTTGGACTACCATGCCATACTGTGTGAATTTTTTCAGGTTATTCAGTGTATAAACTTCACTGTCCCCAGTGGTATCAATACTGATGATGTTAAACTGGAAATTGCCCCCTGCACTGTACTCCCGATAACCTATCTGGTATCCACGAATAATTCCATTTTGCAGGTGCTTTTTTGGAGCCTAAACAGAATATGAAAGATTACATATTAAGTACGTCTCCAAAGTCAAGTTGAAATATACACAAAGTCAACATTTTTTTTTTCCTACCAAATGCAAGCCTTTCTAGATAGCAATTCAAAAATATTCTCTGCACACAAAATAGTAACCTTTTACCATGATATATAAATTTCAGGTGCACTGTGTTGCAATTTGTGCGTTCTTGTGCTAAAACAAAGACCTTTAATGTTTTATATACAGAAAAATCTGATAGGGAGATACACTTGAGTTGTAATTTGAATTTATAATGTTTTTTTCTCTTATCAGGAGAATCAATCGAAGTCGAGTTGATAAGGGCATATCTGCATTTCAGGCCTACCATTCACTACTAATTGTGGTTTAGCCAGGATTTCCTATCATTCACTTGCTAAATCTTTAGCAAGGCATTTATTGATCTGTTGAAGGCAGTCACATAAGTTTATGCAGCTAGATGCACTAGGAAAATTTTATGCTGTGCTTTGAAATATGTTTCTGTTCATTCAGTGTGTAGTGTGGAAAGATGATTAGATAATGAATGCTGAAAGCAATAATGAATTGGAAAGCAGGGATTTGCATACTGAATAGATACTAAAACAAGGTGTACAATATCTGGCATTCAAGAATACGGACAGTACAAAATTGTTGACCATAATTATGTACCGTATTTCTCAGTCACAGTGCAAGATTTCCTCTATCTGACTAGTGGAAATTACTCTGCAATATAAAATGTAGAGTAAAGCAAGGATTGGTAACTCAGGGAAAACCTCATTATTGACAGAAATACCTAATTAAAATTCCATTTAAATAGTATTGGACTAATTTCAGTATGTGATAATGTTCCTGTCTGATTTTCTACATATATGAGGTATAATTAGTATAAACATTTAAAGATGCAGTTTATAATCCATGGACAAAAAGTTCTTTCAAATCCTCCAAACCTCTTTCAAATTCCCACCAGATGCCCATGAGCTCATCCGTTCCACCGAACCATTAAAAGGATCTTTGCGACACAGTTCATCAGCAATGTGTTAAACCAGCAGGGACAGCAATTTCTGTTGTTACTGTACCCCATTAAATCTACTGAGGACCACATTCTCAATAAGAATACTCTTTTCTGCCACAGGACCTGTCTATTTCAGCTAGCTTATAGTCCAACTGTACTGAAGTCTCACAGGAGCTAATGGAACCAGGGGGGGGGATTTGCCTTTCATCCACTATCAACAAATGATTTTGCTGCAAAAGCCAGCACTCCCTCCGTATTTAAGATGTATCACTGGATGGGTCTGGCTGATTGAATTGTCTCTTCAGATGGTTTCTTTTTTTTTTTTTTTTTTTTT
>VXBJ01005708.1:152057-290431 GCA_013400055.1 Nycticryphes semicollaris
TTTTTCCTTCCTCCTGCCTTCAGAAAGGGAAAAAGAACTTGAAGCAAGGATATAATTTCCACTGCACTACTTCAGTTCCTCTGGTACCAATAAGCTCTCTGTAAGTGTGGTGCTGTCCGTTCAGATGCGGATGACCAAAACAGAAGATTCAGATCTTGAGCAGTTTGTAAGGCCTGATGGATTAGGACTGTAGGATTGGAAACCAAGATTGTAATTGTTTCCTTTTTGAATATTTCTGTGTTTTGTTGTCAAACATTCCCCCCTCCCCCCAACTTCTTTAGAAACATGTAGGTCTTTTATTATCAAACACTTTGTTACCTATTCTGAGCAACTCCATGGCTTCATGACCTTTTAAAGGATTGCAGCAGGAGCTTTTTTTTTTAAGCTGGTCTGTGGGGTGGAAACTAAGGTCAGACTTTTTTTTGTGCTTGAGATTCATATATATAAGATAAAGCTGTTTCATTCCCTCTGAGAAGAAAATATCTTTATCACGTTTAAATGATTAAATATTTCAGGGTGAATAATTTCACTGTTTGAAGGATTTCAAGTTCTGTCCTAGCTAAAGGCTACAACTGGAACATTCCCATGAGTTACCATGGGTGGCTTTTGAATAGAAGTCATTGTACAAACACATTGGGCATTGAAATTGCAGACAATGTGCATAAAACTCATACACCACATAATGAAATGCATATATTGTTTTGTGAATGGCATACACTGTCTATTGCCACATATAGAACACATTAAAATCCTCTATGTAGATACATAGTGTATCATAAGACAAGTACTGTATACTAAAAAAAAGTGGGAATTCACCTTGTACCTAATAGATTAGTGTAGAGCACGTATATTGGAACACATATGTCATACTGTAAAAAATATGGAACATAATGATAAAATTGATTCATATATTTATCGCGCATTGAAATGTTCTCAGTGCAAGACTATAGTCAGAATAGCCTCTTCACTGGGAATTATGTACTTTTTCCTTTTGAATTGGGATAAAATAAAAAATTTTACACTTTTCATAAACACCTTTATAATTGGTTTAGGTCAAGGGAATTTTTTCTTTAAATAAGATATCATTTTAATTTTTTTTTTCACTGTGAAACATTAGACAATATATAATAAGCTCAAAGTAGCTTCAGAACAAAGCACTGAGATGTCCTGCTCCCTAAAATGTCAAATGTTCCTTGTTAATACTATGTAAATGCTTCATTTTGGATTGACTTTTGCATAAATAAATCATATTTGATATATTCACCTTCTTGTGTGTAGACACAATTTTTTTTTTTCATAGAAAATTCAGTGAAGCAACATTTGTCCATGACTAAGTGTTTGTGGGGAAAAATATTGTTAGCTTTGCCAGTAGTCAAAGAACATTAAGAATAAGTAAGTTTTAGCCCATGATCTCACTGCTTATCTCATAAAATTCAGTATTTGTAAAATAGGGTATCAATGACTTGTGTAAAATATGACATTTTAGAGTAGTGTGCATATGTATATGCATAAAGAGGAGAAGGAATATTTCCTATGCCTAAACTTAATGGGTTCATTTACCTTGTAAAGTACTACAAGAACAAATAATGAATATTTTTGCTCTTTTCTAAATGAGAATTTCTGTTTCATTCCCATTCTCTCTGCACCATTTTAAACTACAAAAAATTATGAGTATTATTTAAAAACTCAATCTGAAAGCCAGTGTTCTATGTGTACACATAGAAAGTGGATTAAACAGATCACAGACCTATAAAACTTTGCTTAACTAGGATTTTCTGTAAGTGGGCTAAGAGAAACTTTAAAGGAAGATTAATGACTGTAGCAAGCTGCAGAAATAGAACTTAATACAGATGAAAGATAATCGCTGCATTATTCTTTGCTCCTTTTGCTGTTATTGACACTGTCTGTATTTAAATGAGGTTTGCCAACTTTAAATATAACTATCATTCTCAACCCAACCCTTTTTGTATAATGTCAGAGATTTTCATGGCAACAGCTCCACATCACTCCAAAATAAAAATGACCAGGTTATTACTGAGTTTATTGTCTTCCTTTTTTTTTGCCTCCATGACAACATAAGATCTCATGGGCTATTTCTTTATTCTTAGGTACTTTGTACTGCACAATGCAATGAGTGCCTTCTGTGCAGCAGTGCATTGTAAGGACCTAACCAAAAGTTAGGATGCAGCATGTGGCTAAACTATAGTATGTACCTGGGACCATCTTAAAGTACCTTTTTGAGTAATGGACTAAAACTGCTTTGGCCAGGAGACAACTGCAATAAGTCAAGGGAAGAAAATTGCTCACTCCTAGTTTGGGGCTTCTTAATTAGAGGGACTTAATTAGCTGTTACAAATTGTCATTCGGAAAATAATTCTTCTAGTAAAGGTAGGACTACGCACACAAGTGCTAAGCTTTCAGGAGGGCAGCTCAGTGACTTCACCTTTGTCTGCAAAGGAGCGTTGAGGTCAAGGGAAACAATTAGGTTTCAGCTACATCCAGCACTACAGAGAAACTTAGCATCCATCAGATGAGCTAACCTACCAACAGATAAAGTGATGACTGCAAATCAAGGCAAAGAGTTTTCAACCTGAGCACACAAATCACAATGAGAAGAATTTCATTGAAGTGCCAATGGTTTTCAGCCCGATTCTGTGATTTTTTTTTCTATTAGATACTGATAATTACTCAATAAGTGTTCACAAATCAAATTCCAAACACGATCCTGAGAATACAACTCCAGCTCCTCATTCGATATGCTTCTACTCCCCAGGCAATACCTAGAGATCAGGCCACTAAGTTGCTCTTGAAGTGTGTGGAAAGTACCAATTAAACCATATTTTAGACAATGTCCTGAAATGTAGGTGTGGGGATTTTGTTTGTCCTATAGCTGCCTGCACACATCTGCAGGTATAAAATTTAATGACATATCTTCAGAATCACAAATGGCAGCTATAAACTCCAGCAGTGAACCAATGGTGCCTATCTTCTCTTGTTGCTTTAGAAAACATCCCCCAAAGTGAACTTTAAAAAAAAACAAGCAAGGAAAGCCTTTCAGCCTGCTTACCCACACATTCATAAAAGCAAGTTTATGTGTAGAAGCTTGGAGGTTATACTTGACTAGATCTGACAGTAGTCACACTTCTTGAGTGCTTTAAAGAGAAACAACCCATTAAGCATTTATTTCAGTTGTTGAGAATCACTGTATGCTCTGCATTTCTTCTATAGCTGCTTTCCTGGCTCTACTGACTGCATGTAGCATTTAAGTCCATTTTTCATGTATGCCTTTTGTAAGTATGTTGCTGTGTTTAACTTCAGCCACTGGGTAAGCCTGACTAGTGACCACATGCCTTTTGTTTTCGAAAACCATTTGATGGAAACCAACATGCATAAAAATTTAAGATGTGGATGAGATCCAAGCATCAGCACAGTGTTTGTGACCTGCGCATACTTACTTGGCTAACAAGCAGCAGCTCACTGTTGCTATCCTGACTCTCTGGATGGTCCTTATCATGAGGCAAAATATACATTATCCATATTTGCAGGACTAATTAACATCACTACAGAAATGAATGACTATTATGCCACTATCCTACTCCAACACCCAATACTACATATTTCAGAATATTAAATATATGGAAATATCAATACAATTTGGAAGCTGCAATGCATATTGAGATTGGACTACTGCAATTATATAGCTTTATCCTGTCCACTACAATGTACAACTTAAAACATGGTTTATGTACCCCTGATCTGATATGATACTGGAAGTATTTAAAACATTTTGTGGTTGTCAAAACACCAGGCAAAATCTAGAAAAAAATTGAGTCACAAGAGATACCAGATTTTTAAATAATATCAGTTGCTGGTATTTTTTAAACCCTTGCCCTGATTCATCAGTTCTCATGACACCAAGATACTATATTGCTCTCTCCCTGTGCAGACATGCCTCCAGAAAGGCTCTGTCCCAAAGTCCATTGCAATGGGGAAAAAAAAAAAAATCCCACTGGCTCTAATGGTCTGGCGAAATTTTTCCCAAAACCACAGGAAAATTCTGTGAGTGCTCAATTTCCAAGCACATAGCCTTATCTCTCAAATTAGAAGGAAGCAGAAAATGTTGTCATCAGTACAGGTAAGCAGCTGCTGCTATTACTGTCCACTGAAAGGTTTTTTCTTTGCATAATGCCTCTTAATGGGCAATATAAGATTTGTCGGCAAAGGTATCTGTAAGGTCTCTCCAAAATAAAGTAACCGGTCCACCATGGTTATAATATTCCCAGTGGAACCTATCTGAATGCACCAAAATATTGTTAGAGTCTATATTCTTGGCTGCATGTCTTTACCTTCCAGGTGACCCTAATGCTTTGTGAAGATATGGGCTCAAGTTGGACATCCTGAGGTGGACCATCTGGAGCTGGAAAGAGAGAAGAGAGAATGGATCAAAACTGGACATCACAGCAGACAACATTCAGGACTTCACATGGCGTGTGGTCAATTTTACGCACCAGCATCCCAAAAATTTGACAGAGTCAATGCCATATGGAAAACTGAAGTTACCACTTCATCAAGCAAAACCAGAGCGTAGCAACTTCCTTATTCAGATGTAATTTCTAGCCAATGGTGATATACAATGCTTTTCAAAATATAGCAACTTGACAAAAAATAAGAGTGAATAATAGTGACTTTTCTTGTCTGGTGATACGCTCACAATGCTGTTTCTGTTTTGTAAATAGGCAAGACATTTTCAGCAGTGAGACCTTGTAGGTTATAGAGAGACAGCAGAATTCATTTGAATGCAGGCAAGCAGGAGCTCCTCAGCTGGCTTTCATGATGTCACAAACTTTCCAGTGGGATCCCCTTTATTCACTAGAGACTCAGCACATTCAGTCAAATACCAAATATTTTATACACAAAAACCTGCACACTTTACCCTCTCCCCCTCTGCAGTGTAAGTATCCCAGCCTGGAAATCAGGCAAAAAACAAATGCCAGGTAGAAAATGCATGCTGCAGCTCCTGCCTGAGTCAGGAGGAGTTTCATTTAGTACTGATATGCTGCCAATGGCATACAAGGTGCTTTAAAGACAAATGAAAATAGATGGCCCTGAGTCTAGGGGATCCCCCTTGTCAGCTGGGCAGCTACAAAGCAGATCAAGAATTAGCTGGGATTGAATGGAGAGGTGTGAAGTAAATTGCTTGCTCAGCAAGGTAAATCATTGTAAAAGAAAGTTTTGAAGAAAGGAATGGCGTAACCTCAAACTGCTGTGGAGGGTTCCCCTGATGTAGAATATGGCCTCAGTAAAAGGTATTAAATTAAGTTTAATTGCATAACAAAGGAAGTAAAGCAATAAAAAGGGCTGTTAGAGGTGGAAGAGCAGTAAATGACAGCTGCAGTGAAAGGAACCAGAACATTTTACTTTAACAGATAAAAGCAGAAAGACCCAGAATACAGCCTATAATATGCTTAAGTCATTAAATATGCCTTATTCTGGGCCATTCTTGACTGTCCTTCACATGGGAAATTTTGAAAGGTTGAAAGAACTTCATTTCCATTCCCCTTGCATTTACATACCGGAAGAAGAGGGAAAAGTCCACTGGCAAAAATTAAGTCTCTATGGATATTTTTATATTTTTATAATACAAATATTTTTAATCCTGTCCTTGATTCTCTCTCTGTTGACAAACATGAATGCCATTTTACTGGGTGCATTATAATGTAGTGGAATTTGAGCAAGGCATTTAATCCTAAAAATGGGTTTTGAAATGTGGTCCTTAAAATTTTAACATTTCATTGAAAGACCCCAAAATATTTTGCAGACCTGAGTAGTTAACTGTTCCCAGCATACCATGGTGAAATGCTAAGTACGTACTAATTTATTCTACATACTTAATGTCATACAGAGTTTCTGATGAAAATGTAAAGAAAACTCAGATATCCCAGCTTCCTCTATTGATTTCAGTAGTAAACTGCCTTTTTTTTTTTTTTTTCCCTGACAAGTATTAGTGTAAGCATGTGCTTGCAGTCTGTTTTCCTGTGCAGGACCTAGCTGTGGTCGTATGGAGGGAAAGATATGGTCTGTAAGCTTTGAAATCATGCCATTCTTGACTATTCTTTTGCCACAGAGAGCCTTTACAGTGTTCTTTCTAATCACTACAGTGACTCAGGTCACTCTAATATGTGATACGCAATCTGTGCACACTTGCCAATAGCACGGTTTGAGTTGTTCAGTTTTTATATTGTCTTTCTTGGACATTTATTTTGCTCCCTTCTCATTACCTTCTCTCTCATTCCCTGCACCCATGCTGTTCTCTGTTTCCTATTGTAAAAGCAGAGAACAGAGGTAAACAGTGATCAAAAAATGATGCTCTTGTACATTGCACACCACCTGAAATCAAACCCCAGGGAGACAAACATCACATACTTGGCCTAAGCCTGACCTCCTCTCTTCCAATTGTTCCCTAGGTAGATCAGTGATTTTTGAATACAGTTCCACACTGCTGGTCTTTTTCTCCAAACAGACAGCTCATTAAAAGATAGCGACAAAAGGATCAATTATTCTGAAACTTGGTTACAAAGAACTGAATAAAATGTGATGTTAAGGTTCCACCCTGTTCCTAGGAAAGCTCTTTTTTTATTTCAAGGCCAGCTGCTGATCTTGACAACTTAAATATCAGCCAGGAAAAACTCAGCAAGTAAGAAATATTCCAAGCATGGATGAATAAGAAAGAAAAAAAAGAGTAGATACAAGAACCACCCCTCTACTTTGAGGTATATGCACAATGAAGGTTGGGCATTTCGGGGACACAAATGATGCTGACCAGAAGAATGGATGGTTTGTTTTCTCTAGGGATTTCACATTTTCATTAATGAAAGGGAGAGCAAACCCCTGATCAAATGATAAATATTTTGCAAACAGCATTTACATAGATAAAGATGTTCACTGAAGGCTAATAAAAATGTGAATACTCTTCACAGCTTTCCTTCCACTAGGATGAATAGACCTCTGATAAAAAAAGAAATGCAGATCAAGTCTCCTGCTTACTCTGCTTTGTCTTGTGTACCCGTGCATCCTGTTCTAATTCAAAAGTCCCTCAGAACCAAAACCATGTTGTCCTGACAAAGGTTATATTTTCACTGTAGTAGATTCACCAGCAGAGAAAATGAGTAGGAATTATGCAGTTATATTCAGGTAAGCTGAACTGAAAATTTGTCACTGAGTGCACAAAATCTAGACTAACATGAATCTTGAAACAAAAGTAGGTTTTTCACTGCCAGGACACTCACCCTGATACTTGCATTATGGATATGGATATCCAAAGAATGAAGCATTGCTGGCTCAGCATAAGATAGCAGGAAAAATAAAGTTAGCAAGACCAAAAATGTGTTTTCAAATACAAATGAGCAAGCTCCTGTCGGTCAAGACTTTTCAGAGTAACTCCACACAGTTTCAGTGGATTAAAGGTGTTGAAGCTGCTTGGGTTCCTTTCTCTTCTGTACACCTTTGTACATTGTATAAAATTGCAATATATACCTGGCAGAAATATTTATGGCCATTCAGCATTTTCATTCCTAATTAGTGAAATAGAGAGCCATAGCCCTGCACTTTTCACCCGAAAGTCTTTTTCACTGTCACACGGAACATGTAGGACTTCAGACATCATAGCATGCACAAAGCTGTGCTGTCCTTGCTCATAGGCTGCTTCTGCTAGCCCTGAGAAATAAAAACAAGATGGCACTGGAAGGCAGCAATTTGAGTTCACAAAAGCACGGCTCCAGCCCTCAAAGTGAAAATGCCCACATAGCAAAAACCTGCAGTGATGTAGAACACATGGAAACAAAGAACAGGGGGGTGACACTAACTAATGACAGCCAGTGGACTTGTTCAGTAATCAGAAAACTAAACGGTGAGTGGGGCAGTAGATAGAATACCAAAGGAAGACATGATTCATGCAGATCAATGTTCTCAAATAGTGGTAGCTTACATGAGTTAACTATAGTAATATCTAGCGCATCTAAGGAAAACAAGAAGACCCATAAGGGAGGAACCACCGCTAAAAATAGCGTGTTGTTGGTTTGAGTTGCCTAACTGTCGATATAGGTGTTGCATTTCCAGTACCTCAGGCTGAAGATTTGGAGTACAATGTCTTCTTTGACCACTAGATGCCACTGAATGGCTTTAATCACAGGCTTGCACAATGAAGTTGCAAAAGTCACAATGTTTTATGTGAACAATTCAGTATTTCTTTCTATGCAGCTGCAGCAACATAAGCAGCATTTCAAATAAAGATTTCTCATGTCAAAGAGCAATAATCCCCATCACAATTTAGATGCTACAAAACCAGAGCATACCTGCTTCGTCAGTAGTGATGGTGAGCTCATTGCTGGCCTCACTCTTGCCGATGCGATTCTTGGCATACATGCGAATGTTGTAAGTGGAGGAAGGGTGGAGGTCAATGATAGTGGCTTGGTTTAGCTGAGGGGAAACATCTTTGGTTCTCTGAACAGAATCCCAAGAGTCTATTTAATAAGAGATTAAAATAAAACAGAAAAATAACAGATGATGTTAATGTCACTAACTAAGCATGCAGTTAAACCATCTCACAGCATAGAATACTGTCATTGCTGAATTAACCCAGATAATGCCTCACTCAGAGAGAAGGTTGGCTGTGCTCCAGAAAGGGGAGAAAGGGAATGGAGGTCTCTTAGCCTAGCAGAAATCGGGCAGAAAGTTTGATCCCAAATTCCAGGAGCTCAGGTCATAGGTGAACGGTGAGCACAAGCTTGGAGTACTTAGATATAGGACTCAGCATCCTCCAGGACTGATACTAATTCCCTGACTCAAATTAGGCTACAGGAGCAGCTTAACACAAGGGGAATATAGTACCCCCTTAGTTGTTTGTATGTATCAGTAAATGTAGTTAATTGCTATTAATCATGCTTACTATTCATCCGCCCATTATGTTTTTAATAAATACTCCAGACATAAAATATGAAAAAGGATGGAAATTGGCTAGACACAATAACCTCTCCTTTTCATTCAAGCATTCAACTGCTGGAAACAAAATAACAGAATCTAGCCATTTAAAGCATCTTGATGTTTTTTATAAGTTGGTCTCCTCCATTTCTTTCTTACTGCAGGCAATATTCCTCCTTTAACCTCTGCAGCATCCTATGAGGGATGTCACTGAAGGCTCAACAGGAGCGTTTTACAGTATGGATCACTGTAGGCAGCATCACAGAAAGCTCAGCAAATAAGGAAGACATGTTTAAAAATAGAAAGCTCACTCAGACACAAAATGTTTGCACATACTGTGTAAATTCTTTTATATGAGCTTGCTAAAGATGCACAAATTGTCACAATGCCTCCTGCAGCTTGGCTGGGTACAGGGCCTGTTTGCTTGTCCATGTGGCTTCTTTTATCCAGAAAACATTTAGGAATCAGACATTTAAGTCCTAAGCAAAATCTCTTGAATATATTTTTCCTTGGTAACTGAGTGTGTCACAGCTTACTCTACAGAATGCCTTCAGAAGCTCTCAAGGAGTTACCTGCAGGCAGCACAGCTACAACTTGCTTTCAGTTTGCTATAACTTTGCAGAATTTCTGAAACTTTACAGGATTTTAACCAGCTGTTACACTCCATTGTGTTAAATGCCATACAAGCACAAAAGGAGACTCTGTCTGTTACAGTGTACCAGGCCAACAGGAATTTAAACAAAATACCTGCTTGGTAGGGAAAGTGTGTTAAATTTCACCTGCTGAGGGTAATAATTTCTTTTAATATAGTCTGCATATTATCAAATTGCTTAAGCAATTTTACTTGGTTGTACTTGGGTGTTTGAAATGCTGACCTCTGAGTGGTAGGACTCTGTAGTACATAGTAATGCTGAAATAAAATAAAAAAATTTGAAAAAATCTTGTGATTCTTAGTAGGTTGAGTAATCACATACCATGGAGGAAGAAAGATGAAAACTCACAGTCTTCTGTATTTCTAAATGTAGGTTTCCAGTGTTTATTTTTATAGCATGGACTTCAGGAGTTTATTTTGATACAGGCATCCCCTTTTTGAAAGGGAAAACAAACCAGCAAAAGCAATCCCCCCAAATCAATTCAGTACAGAGAGAAATTAATCAATCCTTCTCCAAAACTGTTGTCAGCTTTGAAAAATTTAGCTCTTAATAAGAAAAAAAAAAAAAAGAAAAAAGAAAAAAAAGAAAAGTTAATTGTGTTTTTTCTTCTGGCAAACCCTAAAAATATTTGCTCACATCCACTTGGTAAATAATTGAGTGAGATATTAAGGTTGACTATTCTCTTCTGATTTTTACTGTTCTTCCAGAGAGTTCTAAAATCTCCTTACCTAGAAAGACTGAAAAAGCACAGAAAACAAGCAGTAATGGGCTACCAAAAAAACCAAACCAAACCAAAACAAAAAAACAAAATAAACCCAAAAAAACCCAATTAAAACGTTAAAGTGTGGAAATTTTAAGACATTCTTTATTCCACTCATAAAATGTTATACCCAGGCATTTCTTGGTGTTCTATGAAATGCACTGCGACACAAAGACCTATGAAAAATGTATGGTTTTATGCAAACCAGCAGCTTTCCACCCGTACCTTAAGTAAAGGCTGAAGCTTTGGGATTACTCCGCGGAAGACAACTAAGGACCATTCGCTTCCCCGAGACCGATTTCGGGGAGCGCCTGCCCCTTCCCAGGCTCAGCCTGGTGCTGCCACCCGGTGGCCTCTGCTGGTACTGCACGCATCTGCCCAGCCCCATAGTCAGCTCCCTGGGCAGGTTTTTGTGGAATCACCACCACACACCCCCGCCCCTTCCCCGGGTCTGGGAGGGCATCTGCGTCCTGAAGGATGCTTAGTTCACACGTGAGCACAAGAAAGAGCAAAGCACTACCCTCTCGCTTCAGATCAGGACTTAAAGCGGAACTGATGTTCAGTTTGCCCCTCAGCTTTCCCTGATGAAATCAAAAATAAAAAGGATAAGGAGGAAGGCACGAAGAAGGACCCACATGCCTGTTCCTACCTTTAAGCTTTTATACACCTCTGATGAACGAGTCTGATGGCTGCACGTGAGCGGTTTCTATGAAGGGCCAGGTGTGAGTGGCACAGGTGCATTTCTGTACAGACAGGTGTTGCACCCAAGTACTGAAACAGCCTGAGCTGCTTAGCTATTTGTATTGCTCCTACATGGCAACTGGACCCTACAAATGCCACCTACCCATGTGACAGGCAACTCCACGCTCCTTCGAGAGGGTAACTAATTGGTTATCACACACCCCCCCCCGCCCCCCCGCCCTTGGTGGGGGTTGATAGGCTACGTGAGTGCAGCACTGTATAGTGAAGCCCATGCATAATGTGTGGTCACCTGCACATTCTCCAAAATGGAAAAGTCCTGTGGTTTTCCTTCTTGAAAATTCTAGATGATGCATGCTGCCGTAAACCTCTTTCTGAGTCTTCAGAAAGCATAAGCAGCATAAGTGGAAAATTCTCACTAAACACAACTGTGCTGCTTACAGCTTTACTTTGGCCTCGACAGGCTGTTCCTTGAGCTTACCATCTGGATTGTGAATGTTTTACCTAAGTTTTCTTCTGTCCCTTTAATGCCTGGAAACTGAGAAGTTTTCTTAGTTCCCTCTACCCTGTTCTTACTTCTCCCAGCCACCATGGGCAAGTTCTTCTGTAACCACATTTGGCATTTCATCTTCACGGTGATTTAATTAATGGCAAAAACTGTGTGCAAGAATTCAAAAGCCCAATCCTAGTTTCTCCAAACATTCAGCCTCAGATTCTAAAAAAATATAATTACATTTCTGTTGTTTGCAGTGAGATTACAATAACCTGCTCTTTTTAGGACATGACCTCCAGTATATGTCTTCATGTAGAGGCAAAGAAACATTTCCTTCAACACCAATTCTGCCACCCACTATTTTTAATTTCTTTCACTTTTTTAACCTTTATCATTATGTTGTTTCTTGATGTTTTCATCCAATCTGATGGTGCTTTATTCGTTCTCTTGCTATTGATTTATCATGCCATATTACAGAGACATAATTTTGCAATGCATGTTCAGAGTGATTACCACTTAATCTTTGCCTGCATTCCGCACTATCACTTGAAAACACTGAACTAAATCTATCAAAGATGTTTTAGAGCTCTGAAGTCCCTTTCCACTGCTGCTTTAATCAAAGGAAAGGAGCTCAATCTTCCTTGATGAGGTTATGCAGAGTTACATGATTGAGGAAAACAAGTGATGGTTCAGGGCAAGAAAGGAGCCTATCAGACAAGAATGACTTTTGAAACTTGTCTGGAGCAGGTGGGTGGTTGGAAAGAAAGGAAAAGAATTTAAGAAAAAAAAAAACAAACCCAAAAAACTAAACCCAAAGCCCAGAAACTTTTAGTCATCCATGTCCCTTGAAGGCATCCTTGCCTAGTCAACCTCTCCAAAGCTGTGACTCCTAATCACAGACTTAGTGGGGAATTATTGCTCGTTAGCTTTCAGGTACCATGCTCAACTGTACATTATCAATTTAATTTACAAAGCCAATGCAAAACAATGACTGATGATCTAACACTCTTGAAAATATTTTATCTAGTAATATTAGTAATCTATATCTAGTAAATCTAGTAATATTCATCACAGTATTTTTGCCTAAGTAAAACACAAAGGATATCTACAATGGAGGCAGATGGAAAATAGTGAATATAGGTAGATTTTTAAAGAAATGTTGGAAAATTTTAGAATTTTATAAACAAGTGCATTTTTGCATCTCAGAACTAAAGGGGGAAGGCTACCAGTGTACTATAGTTGTTTTGATCAACAGAATGTTTCACTGATAAGCACGCATAGACCATTTCTATTCGTAGACTGTGTAGTCTTAAAAATAGTGCAACAAACTCCAACATAAACCAGTACGATACAATTTTTCCTGCAATTACAAAGTGTCTTTTTAATCATATTTAAAGTATATAAACGTTGTTTCATTGCAATTTTATATCTAGCCCCTTCTCAAAGCCTGACTCAGGGACAGTGCCTATGAATGTGCCTAATTTTAAGTATGATCTCACATCACAAACATAGTTCCAATGGACTTTGAGTGTTCTTAGATTTCAATAGACAGTGAACAGTCAATAAGATTGTTTTCCTGACTTAGGGTGTTCTACTTTTTTTTTTTTTTAACCATTTACCTCATTCATCTTATTAAAAGTTCATTGATGTGACTATGGTGACCTAGCAGAAAGGTATCTGCTCCCATTGGCCTGCCAATACATGCCAATGGTTTATCCTTCAAAGTGTTTTAATTATGTTACTGAAAAATCTGCATAGTGCTTCAGCAAACCACCACATAGCTTTCTTCATCTAGAAATTCTCATAACTCTCTCTTTTTCAGTGCAACCTTTCCAGGGAAGATGCCATGTACTCATATAATAATAGAAAATAGCTTATGAAAATCAGCACAATGGGAAAAGATAATTTACAGAGGCAGGTATTTTTCTATAGTGAAAAATATAAAATGAAAACAAAACCCAAATGGAAAAAAGGTAGAAACAGGGACCAAGAACCAGCTAGCAAAACCATCATACCATCTGTCACCTAGAATGGCTTGTTTTACAACTAAATTTGTCCCCCCTTAAGTGTAGGTTTTTCTGGGTAAAGGGAAAACCAGCAATTGCTTACCTCAATGTTCTTACCTCAAAAAAAGAAGACAACAAATAAAGATAAATATTACTGTGGAGATTAAATAAACCATGGTAAAAATTTCCATCAGGCAATTTCAATTTAAGAATTGTCTTTTATTATACAAATTCAGTGATGAATGTCTAGCAATGGAGATTACCTCAGAGGAAGATTATTTCTTACCTGACTTGTTCTTGCACTCAATATCGTAGCCGGTGATTGGGCTGTTTCCATCAAATCCCATGGTCCATCTGAGGGCAATACTGCGTGCTCTCACCTCTCGGATTTCTATTTCAGGAGGGTCAGGGGGCTCTTAATAAATACACACACAGAATTTTAGTCAGAAAAAAGCCCATACTCCTAACAAGGCAACATTAAGGAGCATGGCCCTGGCATAGCTTACTGGTGGTAAGCTCTCATGGCATTTTCTCTGGTCACTCATTAGTACCCTGAGGTAGTTAATCACCTGCTGATGAATACTTGATAGAGGGAGGAGAAGTCACTTTTCAACTAGGTGTCACTGATGTAATCTTAAATACTGACTTCTGTTTAACCTTCTAATATGCAACAGAGAGTTTTGTTTCCTTAAAAGCACTCCAGATTGAACTACTTACGCTAGAAAAGATTTTTGCCTTGAGCATCATATTTCACTGCTACTTCTACATTTTTTATATGAAAAGTGACGGTAGAAATATGAATACTAAACTTAAAAGTGCTAAATTTTAAGTGGGGAGGGAAGTAAAATTTCTACCTCTGAGTATGTTTCAAAGTCTTAATTTAATAAAAGAATAATTTGATAACAGTTTAAAAGTACACTAAAGACCCTTTCTGCGTCTAGAGTTAAGGATGTAAATACACAGCATTTATACCCATCCTAATGGCCCTTTAAATTGTCAAGGCAATGTAAATGAGCAGTGGTGTAATTGAGAACCTGTCCTCAACTTCCACCCGAATTTTTCAACATGGCTGCTGTAGGCATTCACTGACATCTCCAGTTGCTTAAATTCAAGAGAGGGGAGAAAGAAACTTGCAAGTCCTATAAATTTGTTGTGTGTGCATGCTCAAAGGCATACAAGCACAAGAACAAGCACAGTACAGAAACTAGGAGAGGCCAGTGGCTAAGCCCTGCCTGTGCTCTGCATCTCAAATGCTGTCACCTCAGCCACCCCAGGACTTGCTGCTGTCTGCCTGACAGAAACCCTGCAGGAGGGGAACCCCAACCCCAGGCAACATAGTCTCCTAGAGTTTGCAATGTGCAAACTGATTACAATTTATTTTGACTGATTAAACTGGAAATAATTTATTTAAAGATCCACAGTAGGGTTAACATTTCTCTAGCGATAAAGTCAAATCACTTTTGCTTTATGTCAGACTTGGGTTTTAAGGACATTTGTTCTTTAAAAACAAATGCAACTCTCTACCACTTCCTCTGAAAAGTAACTCAATCATATCCACTGTCCCTCCTGGAGATGTTATTTTTAAGTATCTTTAGTAGATTGTCAGCTGGTGTATTTAAGAAAAATGTCTCCTTGTTAATTTCTACAGATCTAGAAAAACTCAAGCTTATCCTTTATTTTTATTTAATTGGTGATGTCGGAAAATGAAAGACTGACTAACTTAATGCAGCTCTTCATTTCTTTGACAATGAGGAATACATTTAATTAGGAATCAGAGCCTCCCTCCCCCAACAGATTTCTGAGGATAGCATACACTTACTGTACTACAATAGCTGTGTTTTTTTCCTTATGTTGTCCTCTTCCTACCTTGCACAGTGAGCTGAATTATTCCACGGTCCTCCCCGTAAGAATTGATGGCATGGCAGGAAAAGAAGCCAGAATCTTCACGCACGGTTGGCAAAATCTATAGGTGGTTTGAAAAGAAGTGATTGATTGAACGGCATGCAGAGAAAATAAACAAACAGCTTTTCTGTATGGTGCAAGAAAAATTGTACAAACTGTTTTACTTGACAGTAATAAATAGATATCGTGTGTTATACACATACATACATATGCAGAGTAAAGCATCCAAAATACTGAAACTTAGCAAGACTAGCAACACCTGGGTTGAGGAAGCAAGCTATCAGCTCTACATGTGTAGTCAGGAGTTGGAGCATCACCTATTCCTGTAGCTTCTCATTAGGAGCCTTGCTACCAGTTGCTCATGAGTGTGCCAAGTATTTAACAGTTGGCTGAAATTTTCCATACACAATGGTGCCTCCTGCTGCCTGCAAATTTTTTCCAGATATTTCTGAAAATAACTCAAGTGGCTGAAATCTGTGTGGAGGAAATAAAGTTTCAAACGCTGATGGTGAACCCTGTAGTATTCAGCATGATGCCTCATAGTGAAATTTTGGGTGGTCTTTCTCTTCAATAGGAAGTTACAAATAGTCTTTACATACATGATCATAATGATATTTTTCTACAGGACCACTGCTTCGTTCAATGTATAATAGGGAAAGGATTTTTCAGATGAGCAGAGATTTCAAAAACCGTTTTCTTCTCATCACTCAGTGTGCTGCTCCACACTTTATTTACTGCACACAGTTTAAACTGTGCCCTGAAGACAGACATATTCATTTTCTCATAGCCTTTTCAGTGGCATTCACCTATGCAGTACCTATTTCAGAAACATGAGTGAATTTATTTTCATAAACCCTGACATCATGATGAGTATTACCACCATTTCATATGGGGAATTAAGGAACCAGATATATGATAATGTTTGTGGCTGCTTGACAAGTTGCCATGTATTAGCTGAGCCATGGTAACACCATGTGCTCTTTATTCCTCACAAAGTCAAGGTAATATGAGCACAATTCTCATTCACCACTGGTTAAGATAAATGGATTAATTTCCCACTTGGTACAAGGATATTGGAGAGCTATCATGTGAGATGTGGTAACTTGTCAAGCTGTGTTAAGTTGCACATGTGGCTGAGCTATAAGATAGGAAAACAAAATTTGTCAGAGCCCAATTTGATACATCTATGGCCTTCTTTTCCCCCCTCAGAGTCCTTAGCAATAAATAGCATTTCATGTTTTCATAACAGCTTCCATTGTGTTAAGCTGCAGCTATGAGGGCTTAGTACTTCTGCAAATCAGACCCCAAGGGCTCAGGGCAAGTACCTAGAAAACAAAGAACACACAATTATTGGCCACCTGTGAAAAGTTTAGTTTCAATGATCAGCCTTGCATCACACAGTGTCTTTCATTACTCAACCCTAATCCAACTCCAGAGAAAATCCAAGTCATGCCTGACTGAGGCAGGGGTCCTGCAGAAAAAATAAAATCTGAGTATACAACTAAAAATCATATCATCATGCAGACATGCAAAAGCACTAAGTTAAAAGCTTCAGACACAACCTTAGTCCTGACATTTTCTATTCTGGGGACATTTTATCTCTCAGAAGTCAAAGGTTTTGTATGTAACGTACATATGGATATAGAATGCCACTACCGTATACAACTGCTTCAGAAGAGAATTCTCCAAGCAGATCTCCAGGCTTCCAAAAAGAAATATTGTTGTGCATCCAGGCATTATCTTATTAAAATCAATAAGATGAATGAGGGAAGAAAGATCTAGAGGTCTATCCTATAATTAATTATTCATACCAAAAATATACTAATATGAACAAAGTCACACATAGAACTTATTCTTACTTGTAGAAATCAATGACAAATTTCCCTCACAGACAGCAAACCCAGCTTATTACTGAATATCACCCAACACAATTTTTGACTAGTAAAGCAAGAAATATACCTTAAGAGTTTCACTACAATATAGACCAGAGACTTAGTGAATTATTTCCTTGAGCCTCGTAAAAATGGTTTTAAGAATGTGACTGCAAAATGGAAAATCAAGGTTTTTTACTGAGAATTCATATGATTTTGTTTTTAAATTCTTTTAGATTTCATAAAGGCACATGTAAAAATGCAAAGGAACAGACTGATGTCTTCATCATGTTGGCAAATTTTAGATTTGAGTGGAAAAGGATCTATTCTGCTGTACTGAGGGTGTCATATGCCCACTCGTCGTAGTTGACACCAGAACAGCAAGAATTTCCTTTGCTTCCATGGCATCTTGGGGAAACCCCAAAAAAGCAGTGTCACTCACAGAAACCCTCAATCTAACCCAGATCAGCCACTCAGGAGTTAATGGAGGCCCACATACTGAATTGTCAGGCAAGTCAAGATGCATGGTTCCCACATCACCAGACAGCTGCCTGTGATGGAAGCACAAGTGAAGATGTAGAATATGACTGTTTGCTAGATGGCTTGGTGATTTTAGTTACTGTGTACAATAAGTGCCAAATACTGCTGGCAGCAGTAGATATCCTACTTACATGTGTCTTTTACTTCCATCTCTCTTTGAATCCAATGACTAACCTGACTTTGTAGAAGTCCCCACAAAGTAAAAGGGAGGGAGAAAAAACATTTTTAAAAGACAGCATTTTTATCTCAAAACAGCTTAATGATTTTGGTGAAGGTAAGCCTGACACACATCAGAGCTAGGAGTCAGATACTCACTCAGCACTTGTCAGCAGTGTACCCAAAACTGAGTGGTGCCACCCTGGGAAGGGCAGGGTAAAGCAAGAACCATGTTGCTCCTGAGACGGAAAGGACGGTGCTGTGAGCCAGGCTCACTCTCTTGTTGCCTCTGGAGTATGGGAAATGGGAGACTAATTTTTCTGGAGGGTGGGATGTAGAATTTTCTCTACTTCCTCTTGCTGCCAGCTCCCTAGGGCTGTACCACGGGTGGAGTGAGTGGTGGGGTTCTGACCTTGTAGGGCAGAGATCGCAGAGTATCCCTACCAAACGCAAAACAAGCAGCTCTCTCACACATCAGTCACGTGTCAGTGTTTTCTTACCTGCAGAGTAGAGATCACTTCATCTCCAACTTCCTTGGTTGAAACAAGGTAACGGGACATTTCAGGGTTAATGATTCGGTCTTCTTTTTCCCAGCGAACTATGATGGGTTTCTCTCCATGCGCCGTGCAGCTCATCTCCTTCTTTTGACCTTGTGTTGCCAAAGTGGTATTTGGATAGGAAGTTATCATAGCTGGAACTAAAAACAGAAAAAAACCGCAAATGTTGTTCAGTGAGCCGACTAGTCTGATGGTACAGGGTTGGTCCTTCAGCCTGGGTCTCATTCACCTTGTCTGTATTTCACTTCTGTGTAAAAGAATCTTCTTAATATTGAAGACAGGCCTGAAAGGGAACTTTAGCAGAGGGGAGCTGGGACTGGACAGTGGGCCGATAGAGAAAAGATGTGAATCCAAAGAAAGCCTGACTCCATTTGTCTTGCTGCTTATAGGACAATTTGTAACATAATTAAAATAAGCACATAAAGGTACTGTAAGCAATACACATTCAGATATGGGGCCAATGAAGAACTGATAAAAAATTCTTATTAATTTTGATGACCTATTGTTTTATTTGCTGACAGATATAGGCTCTGTCATTTTGTATGACAGTAATGACCCATTAAAATGAGAGCTCAATTAAACCAGAAGCTGTACAAAATTAAAAGAAGGGCTCTGCACCAAAGAGCCTATACAGCCCATGTACGTGCTGAGTGCATAGTTAAACTGTACTGAACTGAAATTATAATTAAACAGATAATAAAAGTAGCTTGATTTGTGCCTTTGTGTATTCAGAAGGTATTTGCAGAACAGTTCGGACATAATTGTCAACTTCGTCAATCATTCAGGATTCTAAATAATTTTAATGTTGAAAAAAATACCCTCTTGCTAGCAAGAGTAGGCTTAAACTCCAAGCATTTTTACATTGTGGAATAAAAATTGTCTGGCAATAGGAGGAAAATATCCTCAGTTATTTACCGCAAACCCCTCAAAACATGGACTTTTTGAAGCACGATGGTCTACCTGGTGTCCTCTTTAGCATGTCCTTTCCTTCCCAGATGATTTGTCTACTAATGAATAGCATCTGGGCATTTGTGAGTAGGAAGAATCAAAGCCCATGAGTTTGTCTTTCAGCTCTGGCCCTTTCCCTGCTTGGGAGAAGCTGGAAAGCACTGGACAGCACGCAGAAGTGCTCTCTTCTGAATGAATCTGTCCACCTCTTTCAAAGTACATGAGGTAGCAGTGAATAGTCTTCTAAGCTCTTGCACTCCAGGTCTGCCTCCTGCAATAGCCCCTCTCTCCTTGTTTTTATGCATGAACACTTGCCTCTTATCAGAACAACTCTCTCATTCCATCTGAACTTCTCCAGGTCTCTATTTTAAGAGGATAACATTGGCCTGATTTAAGGCCTTCCCTGTCTTTCCTTCTGCACATATTGCATCTATTACTACCAGACAGCAAAAGAAAATCCTTATTTAAATGAATTACTATAATTGCTATTGTGAAATGCTAATACTTGGTGGCATGACCTTTTCACATGCCAGAGCTGTTGATGCTTGGATATGACAATATGTCAGGATGCAGCCTTTTCTGTTCAATGGCTTCCTGAACCAAAACAAACCTATTTGAAAATTAACAGGGCTTTGTAGCTGTGGGTTAGAGTTACAAATGGGCTCTAATTATGGGAAGAACTCTCTAAGGTCTTGTGTGAGATATGAGGCTCTTCAGGCACTGATAAGCATTAGTGATGAAGTACGTCTTGCTTAACTGTTTAGATATTAGGTACCGATTACTTTTGTCAAAGGGAAGCATTCCAAGGGAAGAAATGATGAATAATCAGAACACAAAATTACATTGAGTCTGATTCCATCTCCCAGAGAATGAAAATAGCTTCAGTTTTATCTGCCGTCTGCCCAAGCACTAGTACCCACAAGGAGGTTACTTTCAGAAAGTCACTTTTTGTGACCATCTCCTAGTTGCTTCCAAACACAGAAGCTAGCATAAAAGGCATATACAGTTGCAGGCCTGTGGACCCTGTACATGCAGGTATGTGCACTCGAACATATCCAACCTCATCTGCAACACCTGAAATAGAGCAATATATCCATTTATTCACTTTGTTCAACAAGAGACCCAACTCAAATGAGTGGCAGGCTATTAAGGAGTCCACTTTACCATCATTAGCTTGTGGCACCACCTTCCTTCCTTCTGTAATCTCCCAAGCCTCACACATGTCCCTTCTTTTTTTGCTGCACCTCTCCATGACCCTCTTTTTTGCTCAAAGCCACACACTCCAGTCCTGTTCACCTCTCCCTCTCCTCTTCCTACTGCAACCTCCTCAGGTTTTCACATTTCCTAACTCCTACAGCAATGTTTTCCTCCTCCAATCTAATTTTTGTTCCCTATTTAAATCCTGTCAATTTACCAACTTACCTAAGTGGATTTTCTTTACTGCTGCAGACCTCCTTCCCATCAATCTCTTCTACTTTGATTTCCCTGTCACCCTCTGGTGGTGATGGAAGCATGCACTTAGCCCACCTGGGAGCTGAGGGCTGGTGTGTGCCTCCCCTTGAGGTCCCCAAGCTCCCAGAGTACCTGTGTCCCTGGGCATAAGGCTCAGCCTTCAGTGCAGGTGAGCCTTGCACTACTCCTCCTGCTTCTTAAATAGAAGCACACACTGTGCACCCATAGAAAATGAGGCATTTGGATTTAAATCCCACGCACCTTGAGGAGCCTGTCTCAAAGCCTCTTTCATCACTTTCACATCTCCTAAACAGTTGCCTACCAACAGTCCCCTGATGGGACACAGTGCCAAACCAAACACCACGACCATCTTGCTTGCTTTTTAAAAAACAGAAATTAGCTTATGAAGCTCAATTCTTTTCCCAACAAACTTGCTTAAGAAGAACAGCATAAAAACATGCAAAGAAAGATCACTTTATTCCTTAGATACAGCTTTATCCACACTTATCCTTCCCTTCCTCTCACATAATCTTCCACCCTGATTCCTTATTGCCATAGCAATGTCTCGCAGCTAAATACTTCCCCTTCCTCCAAAGCTGATTTTTTACTCTTCACAATTTATCTCCAATGATCCTAAACCATAAGCTCTCCTTTTTATCTTCCTCTGTGTCAAAAGATTTCTGGTAACAAATCCACATTCCCAAGGATATTTTAGGCAACGCATTTCTTCATCCTCCAACTATCTTTAATCATATTACTGATGCAAATAACTGAGATAAATATGATGGCTCTTTACTGACAAAATAATCTAAAAAACTGTAAATAAGCAAACTAAATCTGTACTATATATGCATGAAATATTCTCTTAGGATGCCTTAAAAAAAAGGGAAGGCATTTAGAAATAAATCAAGATGATTCAGATGTTATATTAAATGTGTGTATTCTTTATGTATCTTCAAATATATATTATATACACATATATATAATATAATGATATGTATATTTATATGAGAGCATTTTGGAAGGGAAGGGCATATTACTGTGCATGTTCAAGGACCACATAGTGTCATGTTCCAGGATTTTGGAGTAGACTTCCCCATGGGACATATTCATACAACTCTCTCTCCTCCAGGGTTCTCCATGTCTTTCTCTGAAGTATGCCATGTGGTGCTGGCCATTAAAGGTCTATTGGTCAGAAGAGGGGAAAGTAGAAGCTACTATTTATACAATATGACGATTTCCATTTTCAAGATATGCGTATCAATGCCAGCAGCAATAATCCAGGAGATGTTAAAGTTGGGCTGCCATTTGGAAAGCTGATTTGTTTATTTTTCTTCCCAATCAATCCATTATATTCCCCATTCTTCATGGCAACTCTTAAGAATTACGGAGCTGGCTCAGGTAAAACAAGACCCTTCTGTCCCACTCTTGAAGAAAACTGAACCTGGATCTTTGCTGAGATTCAGTGAAAATTACCTTAATCTGAATTTCTTTTCTTGGCTACTCCTGATGAATGTTTCATCAGGAACTGAATGTAAATAAATATGAAAACCTTTAATTACTTTGACAAAGACTGGTCTCATTATCCAGAATAAGGAGGCTATAGTAAGTTAGGTGAAGCTTAAGCAAATTTACAGAAGCTTTTAAATCCTTTTAGAATAAAACTTTACAAATTACTAGAAAACCCAAATTCACTTTAATTTTTAAAATTACGTAAGAAGCAGAGTGGTGGTGGTGGTAAATAACCATTTTTTTGTCTCTTTTCGCTTATAGATGGAAATAGCCATGTGGGAAGAAAGCAAATTAAAAGACTTCCTATCTTTTAATTTATAATTAAACACTAAATATTCTTGTAGCATCCTTAAATGATTCTAATGATAACTGAAGTTCTCAGTGTGTTTAAGAACTATTGTTATATGTAGTTTCCAAATGGTATTTTACTAATAATCTGGCTGTGGTGAGAAGACAGGGATACAGCACAGTCAACACTACAACTGATGGGGAGATGCCATATGGCACTGTATAATGATGTAATTTGAGCTGCACTGAAAGTTAGATTGCTGATCATAGCCAAACATTCATACAGATTCAACTTGGTCTTGAGGAAGAGGATGGAAAAGATGCAGCAGACAAACAAATCTAATGATATAATGATCTAGAGATAACTGAACACAGTGAGAATTTGAGAGTATACTTGGTAACAGGCAAGTCCTGGCCTCTGATAGTGATATGACTCCTGGCATATCAGCATGTCTCACCATGTCTCCAATTCTCTTGGTCTAAACATCTCTGCCCTGGCAGAGTGTCCTCCCACATAACCTGACTGCTTCAGTGGAGCATTGCATGAATGGGCCAGTTTGGGGAAATGTTCTGTCACCACAGCAGGATTAATCTTGCAAGCATCTATGCCAAGCTAGGCCTCACAGACTTCCTCAATGGAAAGAAAGATACTTCTGTAGTGTTGTTCGTCCAAACTGATGAACTGTGCCTTCAAAAGCACCTTCACAGAATCACAGAAACACAGAATGATATAGGGTTGGAAGGGACCTCTGGAGATCACCTAGCCCAATCCCCCTTCCAAAGCAGATCCTCCTAAAGCAGGTTGCACAGGAACTTGTCCAAAAGGGTTTTGAATATCTCCAGAGACGGAGACTCCACCACTTTTCTGGGCAGTCTGTTCCGGTGCTCTGCCACCCTCAAAGTGAAGTTCTTCATGTTTCCATGGAACTTCTTATGTACAAGTTTGTGCCCATTTCTTCTTGTCCTGTTACCAGGCACCACTGAAAAAAGACTGGCCCCATCTTCTTGACACCAACCCTTTAAGTATCAGTAGGCGTTGATCAGATCCCCCCTCAGTCTACTCCAGACCAAAAAGACCCAAGTCCCTCAGCCTTGCATTGTAAGAGAGATGCTCCAGGCCCCTAATTGTCTTTGTGGTCCTCTGCAGCAGTTCCTTGTCCTTCTTGGACTGGGGAGCCCAGAACTGGACATAATACTCCAGATGGGGCCTCACAGGGGCAGAGTAGAGGGGCAGGATAACCTCCCTTAACCTGCTGGTCACACTTACTGATGCATCCCAGGGTGCCATTGGCCTTCTTGGCCACAAGGGCACATTGCTGACTTATGGTCACCCTGTTGTCCACCAGGATTCCCAGGGCTTTGTGCTCAGAGCTGCTCTCCAGCAGGTTAGCCCCCAACCTATACTGGTGCAGGGGGTTATTCCTCCCCAGGTGTAGCACCCTGCACTTGCCCTTGTTGAATTTCATCAGGCTCCTCTGTGCTCAACCGTCCAGCTTGTCCAGGTCTCCCTGGATGGAGGCACAGCCTTCTGGTGTGTCAGCCACCCCTCTCAGTTTTGTGTCATCAGCAAACTTGCTGAGGGTACATTCCATCCCTTTATCCAGGTCATTGATGCAAATATTGAAGAGGACTGGACCCAGTACTGACCCTGGGGGTCCTCACTTGTTACAGACCTCCAACTGGATTCTGTGCCACTGATCACAACCCTCTGAGCTCTGTCTTTACACTGCTCATGAATCTGCAATTCCTTGCTCAGTTGCAGAGATGTGCACACTAATGCTGTAATGCAGGAGGATGAACTCCATCTTTTTTTCTTGTACAGCTTCTAGAACAGGGGACTACAGCACTTTGATGCAGTTTCAACAACCCTGTGTAAAAATAACATTGTGAATGAGGATAGGAGTTGCGATAAGAGTAAACTGCATTAAAGTTAAAATGAAAATATATTGAAAACATGAATTAAAATTCCAAATTAACTTTTAAACTAGATTCTGAATGTTGTCTCATGCTGGTCAGTACTCTTCTGTCCACAAAAATGAGATTTTTCTACCTCCAGAACAAATACTCTTTTCCTCAATTCACTCTTGCTCAGGCAAAAAAAGCTCCTGCAAATACATTATTTACATTTAAGGAAGACTGGATCTCACACTATAATTAGTTGATTTCTAATCGTTAATTCATTTTAAAATTTTGTAGACTTTCAGGAGTTGGTGAGTACTTTACTAAAATCCTTCTCTTAACTTCAGTTTTCCATTTCTGATAAATGACATTTTTGCTTACTTAAGTAACATCGCTGCAGAATTCAAATGGTGTCCCAAATCTAGTAGTGAACTTTAAGTCAACAGAACTGCTCAAATACTTCAATTTAAACACAGTTTCTTGGTAACACAATGACCTCTCCAGCAGGTGAAAATAACCCTCTTAGTCCTCATCCTTAGGTGATACCGAAGACTAGAAAGAAAACCGCATTTCTCAAAGCTTAAAAGGAATATATTAACACAAAAATAAGCATTCAATTTTTATGGAATACAAGTTATTTTCACCAAAAAAAGGGACATCTAATTAACGATAAATATTTTCTACTAATATTCACTGATCTTGAAAATAAACTTCATGTTTGTGACCTATTAATGTTCATCTGTTGTGAACCTCCTCAGACATCATGTTATTTTAGGATCAATATTTTAAAATTCAATTTCAAATATTTAAATATTTCATGATAGTGAATGTTGAATGCAATATATTGCTTGAAATTAGTAATGCATTTGTTGCGCAAGCAATGCAATTCTCAAGAAGAAATAATACTGGGTGATATATGTAACTAATCAATATGGCATGAATTTCAAATTCAAAAGCAAATGCTTTGAAATTAATTGCCACTGAGGTTCAAGACAACAGGAAATAATTTCCAACACTTTGACCTGAGAATTTTGAGGAGAAAAGCAAAAAATGGATGAATTAATATGGCAGACTGAATTATTTACTCAGCTTTAGTTTCAGGATTCCACAATGTATATTAAAGAAATACAGAAAATTTATTGATAAATATATTCCTGAAAATATTTTAAAATAAAGCAAAACAAATCAAATTACCGTCCACCCCCAACCTGCCTTAAAAGGAGAGCTAGTAGCCTTTTATATGGTTCCATTAATAACTGTTGATGAATGGATTTCTGAACAATAGGCAAGAGCTTCATTAACAGTTCTATTAACAAAATAATTCTCTAACACAACAGTGTGAAAAACAGTACTGCCATGGAAAAAGGGACTGAGCACAGTAGAAACTGCATCTTTATGTTTCAATTTAGTGAAGAGTGACATCCATGACAACTATGACATATAAATAATGGAGAGAAAGTAAACACAGTTGTGATCAGTCCGTGTCCCAGCTACTTGCTTGCATTACAAATCCTGTATCAAAACAAAAGACTTGGTGTATGTACAAACTGCATTATTAGGACACTAGGACAGCCATACAAGGTAATCTTTGAAAAAAAGTTTAAAAAAAAATTGTCACTGAGTGTGAATGGGTAAATTCTGTAAAACCTAAAATACCATTACAGCTAGCTATTCCACTGATATAAATGAAGTTACTTTGATTATAAGTATTATTCAAACATGTGTTTCCAAGCTAGAACAGGCCTTGTTTGATGCTAAGCTTTAATATAAATGACAATGATGTCTTGAGTACTTGGCAGCTTCACCAGCGCCTCATGATCTGATTGAATATGTCAGGGTAAAGGCTGTGAACATTTAGGGTTCATATCTTATTCACTCAGAAGTGGTTTCAGGTCACATTATAGGAAAAGAAGTTGATTTATTTTGCATGACAACTATGAATTTTAACCAAAAGAAACATTAATACAGTAAAAAAAGGTCTTTTCTCTCAAATTGCAAAGGCAATTCTTTCCTCTTCACAAGGTCTTTTCTCGCATTAGCTTTATGTTTGTACAGTGCAAACTGCTGTCTTCAAATGATACACATGAGACCAGCAGCTGCTTATATTTCTTGATCTTTCCTTTGACTTTGACATGGTTCTGAAATGAATGTGACTTTCTTTTTCTTTTCCATGCACCTTCAATTCCCATTTTGTCTAACTGCACTTCCTAATAACCGAGAGAAAGAAAATGGGAAATGATAAGCTGACAGCTTTGTTCCCTGCAGTCAGTTATAGTAAAAGCCTGTGGAAATTTGTTACAAACTATGGTAATCCACATGAGACACTGGAAATGCAGTTTCATCAAAGCTTGTCTAATTGTCAAAAATTAAATAAGGGATTGAAAATCTAAAAAAAAAATAATTAGATTAGCATGTGTATGATTGTGATCTATGTAAACTTAGACAAAGACAATCCTCCTTCACAATAAATTAATGGACAATGTTATTGTTACCATCATCGCCATTGTTGAAAAGCATAGATACATAAAAATTAGTACTAGAAACATGTATACATTAAGTATAAAATTCCTGGGCCACTTTCTATTCCAAATCAATTATAATTTTTCATCACCCTGTATAAAAGTCAGGTTGGAAAGAGCAGGAATGATAAATAGTTAAAACTAGCAATACAGAATTTTAGATAACTTCTCCTATACTTTGATCTTAAATTGAAATCAGTCTGCCATCAAGATGGCATCAAGTTTTAATGCTAAATGAGAGGGTTACTGCTATCATAATTGTAAAGTGCAGCATTCTAATTTTTTGTGACTTACTGAATACAAATCAGTAAAAAACAGAGATTGTAGAACCACTTGGGAGAGTGCTCATTTTCTTGCAGGTTGTTATGCTTTAAAATTTCCATTTATGCCCTTTCATTAAAAATACCCCAACAGTTTACAAGTTTAAAACTAAAAACAAAAAGGGGGGGCAGAAAGTCACTGGAAATACAAGCTTTAATCAGGATGCATTTTATGACCTGATAGTTCCCATGGGTCTTTTAGATTTTGGAGGCTGTGAAGTGACATGTGTAAATGTACCTCCCAGGGGAAGAGAAGCAAGCACTAATTGAGGTATTGACGGGTTTAAATGAAGCAGAAACACACTAAGAAACTCCGGCTGCAACAAAAATGAGTATTGGTGAGCGGTGCATGCTGGGACATTAATGGTTTTCATTCACTGCTCATTCATGCAAGTAAGTATACTTTTAAGCACGGTGACTTGGGTCTGTAACAGCTCAGTTCTGAGCTAAAAAGCCATGAAATACTATCTGCTAGTGTATAAGAAAGAGAGTTCTGGTAGAACTAGTCTTGTCTAGTTTTTCAGAGTGAGTTATATTTTTATTGTCTACATAGATGCAGACAGACCAATAGCATCTGATATCCTGATGTGGGGAACAGAACCTAGATACATTAAAATCAGCAATATACAAGTACATTAACACAAACAACAACAACTATATATATATTCTGTATATTAATACTAACAGAAGAGTGTTATTGCATTGTATATATACACCAAAGCATTCACCTGTGCATGGAGGTAAAGCATATTCACAGAACAAGTCAGTGGTATTCTTCTCAACCTAACTTCAGGCTAAAAATTAGTCATCTGATCCTTCAGCTAGTCAGATGAGGACTTCTATAGCAGTCCTTGGTGAGAAACAAGACCCTTCCAAAGGGCCAATCATCTTGCCTTAAAGATGATGAATGGCTTCTTATTGATGCTAAAAGGAGCTCAGGATGAGGTGCTTTGACTTTTACAACCAACCCTTAGAAGTTTAGCTTAAAGTCAGAATCTAATCTTAAATTCTGTGTTCTGAGAAGATTTAGGATGTCAATAAATGCCACTATCTTGGGAAAGACAAGAAGGGAGATTGAACTGGGGAGAATAAAAACCTAATAAAAAACTGTGAAGAGATTTATTTTTAGGTCAGGTTACACCAAGTCATGGGAGGTGATTCTACCCCTCTACTCTACGCTTGTGACACCCAGCTTGGAGTACTGTGTCCAGCTTTGGAGTCCTCAGCACAGGAAGGACATGGAACTGTTGGAACTGGTCCAACAGAGGGCCATGAAGATGATCAGAAGGCTGGAGTACTGCTCCTATAAGGACAGACTGGGAAAGAGAAGGCTCCAGGGACACCTTATAGCAGCCTTCCAGTATCTAAAGGGAGCCTACAGGAGAGCTGGAGGGGGACTCTTTGTCAGGGAGTGTAGTGATAAGATGAGGGGTAATGGTTTTAAATTGAAAGAGGGGAGATTTAAATTAGATACTAGAAAGAAATTCTTTACTGTGAGGGTAGTGAGGCACCGGAACAGGTTGCCCAAAGAAGTTGTGGAAGCCTCATCCCTGAGAGTGTTCAAGGCCAGGCTGGATGGGGCTTTGAGCAACCTGGTCTAGTGGGAGGTGTTCCTGCCCAGTGGGGTTGGAACTTGATGATCTTTAAGCTCCGTTCCAACACTAATGATTCTATGATTCTATGATTTTAATGGGCATCAATGCAGTTTCTCTAGTCAAAATTCTAGTATTTGCCCCTTGTCACAGCTGGGGATGATTTGGGAATGATCTGACCATCTACAGGACATTAGCTTTGCTTGCTGATGAAAAACAACAAACTTAGAACCCTAAAATCATAGAAACACAAGGTTGGAAAGGACCTACAAGTCCAACTGTCCTCCTATCACCAATACTACGCACTAAGCTACTAAATCATGTCTTGTAGTACCTCTTCCAGATGCTTCTTGAACACTGCCATGGATGGTGACTTCACCACCTCCCTGGGCAGGCCATTCCAGTGCCTGGCTGCTCTTTGGGAGAAAAAGTTTTTTCTGTCATCTAATCTAAACCCCCCCCGGCGCAACTTGTGGCCATTCCCTTGAGTCCTATCATTAGTTATCTGGGAGAAGAGGCCAACCTCCTCCTCTTCCAACCTCCTTTCAGGGAGTTGCAAAGTGTGATGAGGTCTCCCCTGAGCCTCCTCTTCTCCAGACTAAACAATCCTAGCTCCCTGAGCCATTCCTCATAAGACTTGTGCTCCAGACCCCTCACCAGTTTTGTTGCCCTTTTCTGGACACGTTCCAGGGCCTTAATGTTTTTCTTGCAGTGAGGGGCCCAAAACTTAATACAGTACTCAAGATGTGGCTTCACCAGAGCTGAGTATGGGGGGATGATCACCTCCCTGATCCTACTGGCTGCAGTATTCCTGATGCAGGCCAGGATGCCATTGGCCTTCTTGGCCACCTGGGCACACTGTTGGCTCATGTTCAGCTGAGCATTGACCAACACTCCCAGGTCCTTTTCCTCTTCACAGTTTTCTAGCCACTCTGCCACAGGTCTATAGTATTGCATGGGGTTATTGTGGCCAAAGTGCAGGACCCAGCACTTGGCCTTGTTGAACCTCATCCAATTTGCCTCAGCCCATCTACATGGAAAACAGATCTCTTAAGTTGGTCAGTAATAGAAAATTTCTGGTAGAGTGGGGAACCATCGAAAAGGCTTTGCAGTGTAGGAAAAGCTGGTAGGTAACTTGCGGGCCTAACAATTTTTTTAATACATGTATTACAGAAAGAGGGAATTACTAGTAAAGAGACACAAAGAGGGACTAGATAAACACCATATTTCTAAAGTATAATACTATGAGTTACATTCACCCATAAATAAGCAGCAGGTCTTACAGAAGAAAATCAGAAAGAAAAATTCTCTCTAATTGTTATTAAATCTAAAATTAGAGCCCCCCCTTAGGGATGTTTTATGCTTTTTACATTCATTCCTATAATGTCTTTGCAGTGCTTTATCGAATCTAAAGGGTGGGCCTTTCTAGTGAGTATTTTGGGTCTGTTACATGGAACAATTAATAAAGCTTCCAAGCAAAAGCAACGGCTGACAATTTGGCTCCAGTACTCAAATGCTTAAGGCCAGTGGAAGCAGACCCTAACTTGAAACAGGGTTGTAATTATTTTGGCTTAATCAGGGCGACCAATATGCTCATCCAGCTGTGAGCCGGAGAACAACTGATAAGGAGTTTTAAAGCCAAATTTTACACTACTTCTTGATGTTGACAATGTCCTGCTGTATAACTGAAGTCCTCCTATATAACTGAGGCCAAGGGGTGTA
Organism: Nycticryphes semicollaris; assembly: GCA_013400055.1. NCBI lineage: Eukaryota > Metazoa > Chordata > Aves > Charadriiformes > Rostratulidae > Nycticryphes > Nycticryphes semicollaris. The sequence goes on from VXBJ01005708.1 coordinate 182,923, forward strand.
TGTGTGTTTGTGTGCTTGCTTGCATGCATGAATGTATAGGCACCTGTATGGAAGTAAGAGAGGGAAAAAGTGTTTTCCATGGCATCAAAAAAAGGAGAATTATTTCATTACCTGGGAAAGAAGACAAAGCAACCTTCATTGTCTTCTTCCCTTGACCTTCAGCTGTCCTGTGGATTTCTCTTTTCAATACACTCTTAAAAAAAATGTTTCTATTTTCTGGAGACCATTTTTACCCCTCGGCCAAGGAAAGGCATCGTAAATACTAGTGTTTCAGGCAGGATTAAATTATGGCTATCCATCTCATGAACAAAACACATGGCACAGGGCTGCAGGTCACTTTCCTCCAGAGTACCTCCCCACAGCATGAACATTATAAGGAGTTCAAAGGACTCAGTTTATTTTTTTCCTCTAAATTGTGGTTCAAATTAATAGGAACTCCCATTCTGTCTTCCACATACAAAATGAGCACCCAAAAGCAGAGGCCAAAATGGCAGTGGTGATAACATAACCACCAGCAAAGTAAGAAGGAAGGCATGCTTCTAAGAAGGATTTGACATCTTGTATATGATGGATGATAAATATGATAAATGAAGTAGCTAGTTACAGGTGCAATATGAAAATACCTATTTGATTTTCTTTTTAACGAGATCGTGATATTACCTAAGATCCTGTAAAAAACATTCTGAGATTTTCTGTTGAGAAGCTCTAGCACTTCTGCTCTCTATTAATTGATGGAAAATATGTCTGATTTTTGAAACTTGGCATGAAAAACTTCTTGTGTTAAAGAACTGCTACGTCTTTGTCCCATAGTATTTCACTGAGAATTCACATTTGAAAGATGCTAAAAAATGACATGACTGTGTCACTTTCCTTACCAGTAATATAAATTAAACCAATAACAACATCAGCATGATGCCATACTAATAACTGAATATGTATGTTCTGAAATAGTAGGTGCTGTCACTGTCTAAACAGCTGCAACTGCAACTCTAAACTGGGACAAAACCACCAGACTGGCACATCATCTCAACTACTTATGCAAGGAAAAGTGTGATAAAAGCAGATTGCTTCACCACCCCAATTTCTTTTCTTTTCTTTCTTTCTCCTGTAGTAAGTGGGTCATTGATCCCATTGGATACCTTCAGGTCATCTTGTGAACAGTTTTTTTTCCTTTAAAGAAAATAAGGGACTATTCAACCAGGTTGCTTTGTTGCTTTGTCCATCTCCAGATCCAGCGGTTGATTCAAAGAGTTTGTTCCATTTTCCATTAGCATTAAATCCTGCAACTTGAATGACAGAAGTCTATTTAGAAGACTAAGCATTCAGACTCTGCTGGTGGCAGACTTTAAAAATATGTAAGAATTAAAATATGTACAGAAATGTAAGATATCCTCTCTAGATTAATCTCATATAGATTAAGAAAGAAATTTATTTTAAATGGTAATTTAAAGCACTCAAAATTTCAAAAAATAAAATAACTGAAACTTCCAAACAATCTCCTATTTCGTTGTGATCATGTTTGTGATCATGACATTCATCAATTACACAAACATTATTTTCCCACAACATAAGGTCTCCTTTTGTACAGTGCTTATGGTTATGCAGCTAGTGAATGATGCTATTTCTCCTATTTTTGCTTTATTTTTGACCACTTGCTTAGAGAACAATGAATGAAATGAAGCAAGGAAGAAGACTAGTCTTTTGGCAAGGATTGCCGAATGCCACATAGGATACTTTCATTTTATTCTATTTTCTGTGGAAAAGTTAAGGTTTCCTAGAAGGTTACTTCCTGCCTTCTTACACAGAATGTTCCTTCCTTTATTTCTGTGTGTTCAATTTCCTTTGAAAAATTGCTGAACATCCCTGAATGCAGTTGAAGTCTTTGTAAAAATATGCCGTAATTATCTAGACAGCGAATTATTTCTACAGATGATGTGCGGTACATGGTTGCTGTCTTTCGAGGTAGTTACACAGCTAGAAAAGACCCAAACTCTTATTTAACAAAGTTTTTCCAATGATAAATTGGAAACTTCTCAAAATTGTGTGGTTCCCAAAATATTCCTGTATTTATGCTGTGTACTTGACTATGTTGTTCTGTATGAGCGACACCAACCGAGAGACAGAGTCCAGAACCAGTTTTACAATGAACAGCTCATTAGGAAGAAGAACTCTAGTGAACTGGGGAAAAAAAAAAATGAATCCATATGAAATATGGATATGAGTATCTGCAGCTTTTCTTTTCGAAAAGCCTTCTCAGCCCTGTGTCAGTTAAATACATTTTTAATACTGTTGCTAACAAATAATAATCCTCTGATTTTCTTTCCAAAAGCTTGCAAAGTTGCTGGCAGCTCCAGTAACTTTTCCAGTTTCTATTGTCAGCTCTGTCAGCCTCACATAAATCTCACTAGTCTCTCTCTCCATAGTATGTTCCTTGCCTCAGATTTTGCCACAATAAATGTCTATAATGTCACACAGCCTTTTCCCCCAGCCTAAGTTTACCCTCCTGTCTGAGCAGGCTCCTGTTGTGTTTTTTAATTTGATGGTATCCTTTGCAGAGAACGGGACTTTAAGGCAAAGAGGTGAAAATAGGGTCACTGGTAATTTATTGCATGTATCAGGGCTGAGCTAGCTGGTAACTGCAAGACTGTAAACCTGAATAATTAGCTTTGTAGGGAACATTGGAAGATTTGGTACTCCAATTCAGGTGAAATTAGAAAGGAACCTGAATCATTATCTTAATCCTATTGAAACCTTTCAGGAAGTGTAAAAACAAGTCATCTGTCAAGAGTACCATGTCACTATTACTGGTAAGGAAAGACATAACTCAAGAACAGCCTCTGAGATGTTTTTCTACTTCTCTTTTGGAATCACCCAGAACCACAGAGTTAAAAATCTAAACTAAAAAGTTGCTTTAGAGATTAGTCTTTCAACTTCAAATTTTCTAAAATACTTACATGTCAGCTATTTTGGACTGGCTTTAGTGAGGCTGTTTGTCTCAATGTATTTTTCATGTTAAGTGGCATCAGCATCAGGAGCACACAATTTTTGAAATCCAGTGGTTAGGGAAAGATGACGGTGGAGCAAAGTTTGGGTAGCATCTTTCATCTACAGTATTACTGATAGCCAACTACTGCATGACTAATGAAGTATTATTGTTATCATCACAGCTTCTAAAGTCACAGCCTTGCGGATTAAAAAAAACCACTGCTCTGAAAGATTATGATATTGACAGTTCTTCTACGGAGCTGTTTGCCAGCAGGTCCCACATAACAGCATTAGAGGAAGAAGGCTCCTGGCAGCACTGTAACAAGCAGCCTTTGCAGCCTGGGGAAAACAGAATCACAGAATCTTAGTGGTTGGAAGGGACCTTTGAGATCATCGAGTCCAACCACATAAGGTTGAACAAACCGTTCAACCTTTCTTTGCCTGGTGAACCCATGGCTCTTGGCAATTTTGCACAGCTTACTTCCAGAAGAAGAATAATCACATTTCTCAGTTCAGTAAAAGAGAAACAGGAAAACCAAAAATACATAGCTCAAATAATTGCCGTGTTCAGAGTTCAGAAGCAAAATTTTAAAACTGCCAAAGAGTAACATGGCCAAAATCCATAGATAACAAAAAGGTTTTCTTATTGAAGTGGGCTGCGTAGAGGTAAAGCTAGGGTTTAGTAGTTACGTGCTGTGGGACACTTGGTGGCCCTGCTGCCTCAGATAATGGGAGCATCTCTGTTCTTGCAACTGTTAACAGCAAAACCCAGCTGCTGACCATGGGCTTGAAATTGTTGCTGTATCACGGCAGAGATGTAAGTGAGATCACTCACACTTCCAGAGCTCGATAGGCCACATGGGTGAAGTTCTGGTCCTGAAGAAGTCCAGAGGAGCTTTGTCACTGACTTTTGCTTGACCAGGATTGCATTTGCTAAAATAAAATGCTGGCAAGTCTCCTACAATTCTACTACTGGTCCACACACAACCTAGAAGGAAGGTGCTAAGAGAGAACTAAACTGTAAAACATTAAATGAATTAATTCCTTTTTGTTTACATTTAATAAAAACAAAGAAAAAATCACCCAAGGTCCTTCATATTGACTATTACTATGCATGTCCTCAATTCATGACTAATGTATTTTAATTCAGTGACAGCATATGCTTTGAACAATTCAGTGCTGCATTATGTGCTGCACTTGAGATGTTCAAGATCTTACTTGTTTGTTCTCTTCAGTATCCCTCACCCAAGAAGCTAATGAAAAATTCAGTCATGATTGTATTGTTTATGACATACATAGCTGTGACACATGATAATTTCACAATCATTTCAAGACACCATGTGGTTTCTTTTGACATTTTGTGACAGCCTGTGTTATCAAGCACAATTGTTTGCACAGGAAACAACTGTAACACGTGGTCCTGAGGACATTATGTTATCTCCTGATAATGATGTCATTAACATGTGTATACTATAATTAATGACTACAAGAGTGATTCATTTGAGTAAGGCTTATGAATCCATTTCATCTAAAAAGGAAAAGAAAACCTATAATCATTTGGGCTCAGATCCTGAAAGCTACTTACTTGCAACCTGCTGCAGTTACACTGAGTGACCCATTAATTGAGGCATATTAACCAAGAATCATTTATTTCTCAGTTATATTACAGAAGCTTGGATTAGGATCATTATCATAGTGATTGTTTTCATAGAGATCAATGAGACAAACAGGAACCTAGCAGTGCTCCAAAATCTTTAGCCACTCTATCTCCTACCAACTGTAGCCAGAAAACAATTATAGTTCATCAGTCGGCATAGTTAACATAATGACGCTGAAGACATGGCAAAGTAGATGGCAAACCCAGTATGGTTAATGCCATCCCCTCATTCTCCTGTAAACTGTAAGACAGAAAAAGACACTTCTCGTATCCTTGTCTGCATGCTACATAGAAGGAAAACTGCCTTAAAGGCAATTCAGATGTGAAGCTTTATTATATAAGCTTAATAGTTTCTATCCCTTGCTGTTGTAATGGGCATCCTCTTGACTAGGTAACATATAAACCATTTTTGCATTCATAATTTTCACAGTATATTTGATGTCTAGATGTCTTGATGTTAGTCATACCATGGTCTTAGTATAATGTCTGTTGCGTTTTCATCACAAACTCAATTTCTCTTTTAACTGCTTATCACTTCTGAAAAGATAGATACATTTAGACCCGCAACATTTGTTTTCAAGCCTGATAACCCAATTCTTCTCCTCTTCTCCCTTAAGGCTACCAAAATCCCACAGAGGCCTTTTTTGTTTTATTTGGATTTTCAGAAGACTGTGTTTGGGCACACAAAATATTTTCATGAAGATATTTGCCACACAAAAATATCTGGGAGTGAATGAAATTTCCAACCTGCCACAGACATAGTCCTCAGGAAAACTGCCTACGATGTGTCTAAAGAGATTAGAATGAGACTTGGATCCCTGTGAAGGTGTTTGAAAATAGACTGCTCGCAGAAGCTATAACCAGTGAAGGCTGGATGATGCTGAATCCTCCAGACAGATTAAAACAAGAAAGTAGGGAGCTGGGAAGCTGTGAGCAGACCCGCTCCTCCCAGCAGCCCCCAAAGCACAAATTTTGAATGTGGTTCAAAGATGCATGAAGAACTAGCTAGGCTTTTGCAGAATAGGGACAGTGGTCTAAGTTCCTGCAAAACAACACGAACAACCTGGTTGGTGGGTTTGTTGAGATACTACTGCCTTCTCTTGGTTCCTTCTCTCCTCTTGCGACACTAGCGGAAAGCAGTTTGGGACACTCTAGCATGCCTCTCCTGTCCAACTGTTTCATAAAAATAAAAGGTCAATCTCTGACTTTTCTGTGCCTCTTACATATTGTTTCTATAGAGTGAGCATACAGATTGTATTAATATATTGCACAGATAATGATTTAAATGCATCGTTAACTTTGTTCTGAGGCTTGAAATACTGAATATATACATATACAGTAGCCCTTCTTACTCTGTAACTCCACAATATACATCACTGTAATTATTTCAGTGTGCACTATACTTTTTTAAGGTACAATGAATAACAATATGTCTTTTCATGATGTATGCTACAAAATATTTAAGAAGTCAAGAAATGCAAAATCAGAATTTCTGGAACAGTAGATTAATGTTCTATTAACATCAGTTTATGTGAGAGACACAATAAAGGAGTTCAGTTTCAGAAGGCATTCTGTCTACCTCATAAAGGTGTTATATCTACATTTGTACATGTGTGTTCCGCGCCTTTATGGTGTCCTTTAAAAATGTTGTTATTATGTTAAAAATAAGCAAAGTATGATTGTTCCTCCTAAACAAAGATTCTTGTTTAGAACTAAGTGTACTTTTCCTTCCAGTCAATTCATCAGTCTAGCTTCTACAGGAATCTTTTATGAGTCAACGTCTACAATTCACATATTATTCATTAAACTTTTTAACTGAAGTATTATACCATTCTTTATAACAACAAATTTAAAGAAAATGCTACCAAAAGGACAAATACAATCTATATATCCACAAAAAATATTGGAACTGTAGAAGCAATAAGGGAATATATATTAAATATTCCTATTGCAAGTAGATCAAAAGGTTTAATTCTAGAAAAGCAAAAACAAATGCCAATTTTTCACATAAGCAGAACAGGGATGTCAGGGTTTACTGTAAATTTAGAATCCTGACTTGACTCAACAGTTTAAGACAAACATCTGATAAAAATGATAAAAGATTACGCCCAGCAGATAAAGTCTATACATTATTTCCTGAAAATACTCAATGGAAACAATATATGCTATGGAGTTAATTTTGCATTAAAAAAAAAAAAAAACCAGGAAAATGAAGGACCTTTAGAGGATTTAATAAAGTGCCAAATTAATCAGTTTTAAAACAAACAGTCAGTTTTTGCTGAGAAAACATTGCATGGAACACACAGAGCCTGCCAGAGTTAAAACCCACTACATGAACAAAGGCTCTGAAAACTCCTCATGTACTACCTTGTTGAAACATACAATGATGTAAATTAAATGGATACAGGTTCCACATCTTAAACTTCTTTGGAGTACAAAAATTAAAGAACTGAACCCCTCCAAATTGTTACCTCGACACAGACAAATATGTCTGTCTGGGTATCCAATGGTTCTTCAAGAAACTACCCCACTAGCTTTATGGGGAGAGACCAAAAAGAGCAGATATACCCTCTGACTTGAACCAGTAGAGATGCTTTATAACACTTTATATATAATATGATTCTCCCTTTTCCTTTTTCTGGGTTTGAAAACACAAAAGTTACTCTGGTGTAAGAGTGCAACTCCTCTTGAGCTCACTCACATTTCGGCATGTATGTAATGCTCCCTGGGTTAGCTTATAATCATGCTGCATGAGAAACAAGCTAATGCACTGGTAAGTCAAGCTGTCTTGCTATAAGCAAGATGGAAGTACTTGATGCATCCCCTAATAGTATTCTGTGTCTTCCAGGCAACAATATCCCTGCATGGCCCCAGATTAAATCCCTGGTGCTTTCAACCTCCTACACTTCACACATACAGCTTGCTCCTTTGAATGCAGAAGCTGAAGCAAAATTTGTTTCAGTTTTATGCTTTGACTTTCATCTGTCTGTTCATGTGTCCCGGGCTTTTGAAAGCAATTTTAACTAAGCTGCAAAAAGTCAAATCTTGCTCCTGAAAAAGTGTCCATGTGAGAGATTTATAGCAATACAGATAAGTAATGTTACTATCAGAATATGCTGGCATACTCAGCAAAACAGAAAGAATCTTGAATATGTAAAGATCTAAGGAATTTACTGGGAACTGCAGGAGACAGCACGCACATGCGTTGGTAGATGCATATAAGCACATAAATATACAGTTTAATTATAGCATCTGAAGAACTTACTGCTTATCAGCAAAGCCATGGTAACTGCCCAGGTTCACTTGCCTATCCTACACCAAGTGGGAGGAAATTCAATCTCTTTAATTGTCAAGTAATTACTTGCATATCCACAGTGCTAGGCAGACACGTAGACACCTACCACAGCTCAGCAGACACCAAACCACCAGCTCGTCCTTACTCACCAGATTGTACATTTGAGCCCCCTCTTCCAGAAAGGAAGCTGATTTATTCAGCTACTGTAACTTAACAGGTAAAACAACTAGACAGCAATGATTAAAAGCAGATCACAGCCAAAGAAGAAGTCCTAGTCATCCTAGTCAAGCTAAATATAGGGTAGTGACAGACTTACTCTTTCTGACCAGTTTATCCTCTCCTTTCTCAGTTTTTTAATACCTCTTTAAGTGTTTTGGTATGTCTATCAGTTTTTATACTGAAAGGCTTAAGATCAAGAAGGGCGAGTGTTAGCACCTCTGTGCAATGAGTTATTCTGGTGGGAATGCTGAAAAAAACCCAGCAGATCCAGGAAGACAAGGGTCACTATAAGTGATCCAAACTCAGAAGTCCTCATTCACATACTGTCTCTCAACTGGTGACTTCCCTGAAATACGTCTGGGAACAGACACAAATGCTGACACAGAATCAGCAAAATTCCTGAGGGTACCCATTACACAGTCCTGTAATGGTCTTCCTCACCATTTAAGTGCATGCCCATTTTCCTTAAAAGCTAGGAACTTCATTTAATTATTATTTAAATCTTAGAGCTGGGCATTTAGCAAACAGTAATTGGATTTTCAACAACAATATGCAACCACTTATGAAAAGTCTGTTCTTCCTTATTTCAGCTCAGCAAGTCACTGCTTAAAAATCTGATAGCGGGAGATTTTCCTTGCTGAAAGTATGGGTTTATGGCTCTAAATGCATGGCAAAGAGCCAACTTGTACCAGTTATAAATGCAACAGTTATTCTGCATTGCAAAGTAAGACAAAAATAGCAGAGTACTGCTTTCTTATGGAGCACTTACAGTAATAGGCACTCATTTTAAAAGCCAGTTTTGAGATAAGACCACAGAAGTCAAATCCTGCTGCATTATTGTGATTGTACATGTGTGCAATTACCAAAATCAATGACTAGTAATTAAAAGTCAGAAAAAAATAACCCTCTAACAGATGCTGTTTCTACTGCTCAGAAGATCTGCAACAAAATGTACTTAGCTTTGTTGAGGTATTCTTTTTTCTGTCTTTTTCATTTTGCGGTCACAAGTTTATAACATCTAGCTTACAGAAAAGACATTACATCCTTTGAAAACCTTTGTCCTTTCTGAGATGGAAGTTAACAGGAGAATAGGATTGCTTCTCAGGTACTTATGTCTCAATATGACACGTCAGTTACTAGAAAAATGTTCCTGTCGGGTCACCAATGATATGATTTAGGAATTTATTTTAACTAATACAAGAAAAGTTCAAAACGCGGAAATGGAACTGAGAGAACTTCCAGTTTTGACTGAAAGCCAGACTACTGACATCAATTGCTGCTTTACTATTAATTTCTAAAGACTTACAACATTTGCTGGAGCTTGATTACATACACTTACAGAACATGGCATACTATATACATGCACAGACTTTTTCGTAATAGCTCAAGCCAAATTTTAAAACAACAACAACAAAATCACAAATCAAAACCAACTCATAGCACTGTTGGTTTAAATTCCTAAATAGCCACCTGCTTTGCTAAGCATCCTTCATCATGTTACTGATTATGTGAAAGACAATTGCATAAGCACTATTTTTATAAATCAGGGTGCTGCTTAACGAATGAAGAAATAGGTTTAGGAATATAATATTCAGGATGCATGTTTTGGAGAACATATCTATAGGGATTAAATTTAATGCAAAAAAATTAACAGACAAGAAGAATCATTTTTAATAAAGGCAGGATTTCCATCGTAGCTCTATTTTTTTTTCCTGCTCAAAAACTAGATGTGTAATTGTTTTTGGCTGCAAAGATTTGAAATCATTCACCTCCATCTGATCAGCTAAATATCAATCATTTTGTGTGCCTCTCTGAAAGCTGCATTACAGCATAAAGAGTACATTCAGGAAAACTTTATATCATCTGACCATACCTGGATGGGTTTTTTTCCTTTTCGCTTTCTTTCTTTAGGGTGAGTATCAAACAGTGCATTTACATGAGTCCCCATGTGTTCATGCACATGGGCACACAGAGATATTGGTAACTGAAGCCATGAACTTACCTAGATCAAGTAGAATAAGAGCTCTCTCTGGACTTATAGAGCATAATGGTATCACGTGATATTTTGCAAAATGAAATATAGAAACTTTCAGCAGAAGAAGTTTCAATCATAAAAGCAGGGAGTTTAAACAGCAGCTTAGCCAATACACGCCCACACTAGGCTGCTTCCGTGATCTCCTGAAAGCACATCAGCTTGCATGAGGGAATATGCCAGGGTGCAGACTCACAGCAACCACAGCTAAAACAATTTCTCAATAGCAATCACATGGACCAACTTGTGTCTGTGCAGATGGCTCTGTTCTATAGGTTTGGCAAACGTGTACAATGGGAAACTTTCATAAACTTCTGAATTCTGAATTTAAACTGTTATTCACTCTTTTGCAAAGTTAGCAGGAGAGCATACGCATTTCTAAACAATGTAACAATTTTATTGGAAAATACTGTCTCACAAGTCAAGGACTGCAGTTGGAATTCCCTCCTGAAGAACAACTTTTTTTTTAATTTGGTCATGTATTTACGTGGTCAGTTACACAACACTGCTCTCCCAGGGACTACCAGGAATTTGCCAGGCGGAAGCTAAGCACTTAATAAACGATGACAAAGAAGGTAAAATTAATGTCATAAAGATGTACATACTGCCCAGACAACACAATTCTTACTCAATCAAATATTCTAACTCATTACGGAAAAGAAAACAAAAAGTGAATGTAAGACTAATTATTCTGTGACCTGATGGAGACAGTTAAAAAAAAAAAAAAATTGGTTAGATTAATCATAAGTAATTAGGCCAACAGTAAGAGCTCATTCTTTCATTATCTCTTGGTTTGACAGACCAAATCGATTCATTCCTTAACCCTGCAGGATCCTAATAAGATTTATCTAAAAATGGAACCGTGTTTCTTTAGTTATATATAGTGTGAGGACACTCAGAAATCAATTGCTGTGGCCATAAGCGGGCACTTCCTTTTTCCCCCCAAGAAACATAGAAGCGACAGATTAAGATATGTTTAAACATCACATACCAAACAAATCTCTGAACGAACGTGGATGGGGAGCTCACAGGCTGGTGCAGAGGTTGAATCTTAATGGTTAGGAACACAGTGCAGGGTGAAGGAAACCTGTTTCCCGCAAAGCAAATGCATCTAGACTGATGACAGAAAAACTGCGTTTGCAAATCTGTCCTTCTGATTACAATGCACATGCGTTCTGACATGCACAGCAGGAAGGGGTATAGGAAGCAATGGCTTAAATTCTTTTGTATACAGCTTCTTCATCTTGAAGACAGCTCTTCTTCCTACCTTGCATCTTCTGTTCCTTTTGTGTGTCTCCCAGATGTAAATTTAACTTTTTGTGTTTATGTTGATTATCGCAGAATCTATGCACAGTCTTTGTAAAGAGTACTATTGTAGGATTTTCACAGAGGGTTATGAACAAAGCTACCACGTAATTCTTGAAAAACTATTTTTGAAGAGAAAACGAAAGTACTACAAAACATGACATTTTCTTTATATTTGAAGGCAAAATTGGTTGCTTTAAAAAAAAGCTGAAATTGCACTGATGGAAGCAGTTGTAAAAGATTGTCTTGGCCTAATAGCAACATTTTGCATTATATTTAAAAAGAAATAACTTTCTTATCGAAAGCATAAAATATTTGCATATAAATTACCTTTTTTACATTATTCTTTTACTGTGGGGGAATTATACAGGAAAATGTATGTAACTGATTTGATGCCTGTCTCACTTGGTACTCAAAAGTACTTATATCCTACACATTTTTTAAGAAATTATAAACTATTTTTTTTATTATAACTCAATGTTTTTTTCCTTTTTTTTAATGCAAAATTTAATTTAGTACATCAAATTAAAGTTAGAAATAAACAATCAGCCATAATAAATAAATAAGTATAAAGAAACGTAATGTAACATGCATTAGTAAAGAATAGTGAATAAGATTTGGAAATGTAGGTCTTGTGCTGAAAAGATTCAAAGTGCAGAAGACCCCCTGACATATAAGAAGAAGTACTGTCATTTAAGACTCTGTCCACTATTTTTGCTGTTCAGATAGCATTCTTAAAATCACAAACTCATGTGAGAATAATAATGGATAGATAGAAGAATGAATGTGGAATGGAAAGGGACTTTTTTTTTTTTTTTTTTAGAAAAGAGTTGATGGTAGAGATGTGAGGATTGCAGAATGATGACAGCAAGGAAGAGGAAAAAGCACCAGTGGCTGTGAGGGGAAAATTATGTGAGTCATGAGAATACCATGTCTCCTCTTTGAGCCAAGGCTTTGTCCTTCTAGCATGTGGTTACTTTGTAAATGAGATGTACCTTAAAGCTGGCATAATTAGACACAGAGAAAAGAAATTAGAGGAAAGGAAAAGAGAAATGAAAAAACACGGTACTATAACTGCTTGCTTTTCTGAAATGGTATAGTCATGTGTACTGCACATACCTGCTAATTTAATTTTCATCCCACTATTGCTTTAGAATGCTCCCTTGATTTAAATTTACTTAATCTCTGTTAGTGAGATGTAGGCCCAACTCTTGGTGACATTGCAAAAATAAAAAGCAACAATAGATCATGCATGCACTTCCTCCACAAGAAGCCAACATTAAACCCAGGAAACACACTGCATATGGGCCCCACCCCACAAATTAAACTAATATATTCACAGCAGCATCTCTATTTTAAAACGTTACTCAGAAAAATTATTTGGCTTAACAAAACAGAAGCATGAAAATCCAGGGATTTATATGCACTACAAGCATTAAATAGCCCTTAAGGTAAGTATTCAAGAAAAATGAGACTGTGTACCTATATACATGCTGCATTTGAAATCAATTTGATCCAAGATAAACCAGTAAACATCACTACCGAATTATGGGCAATGTTAGTGTTTAGTCATTACTCCTCTACCACATGGATTAAAGGAAAAAAATAAATAACCTATCACAATATCATCTTAACTGTAATTGTATTAAGACAATTCTTTTCTAAGTGATGTGTGCTGATAAGAATTTCTGAAATAAATACTGAAATTTAATTACTGTGTCTACTCATTTCTCTCTTCCAGTTCCAGGTTCATATGATACATGTTACCACAGCTTCTAAATGCCATCACATCCAGTTCCAATCACTTAGTGCTCCACTGCTGCGCTTCTGAACATGATGTCCTGGGTGCTCCTTGCAAAGCTGTTTAACTCAAAGAAGCTGGCTGCACTGCTGTGGGTCAAGCAGTGCACCCTTGGATGGTCACTGCCCACTCTTCTGAAGGAGGCTTAGAGGCAGCACACAGCTCAGGAGGGGCATAGTGGCAGAGCTGAGAGCAGGGCGCTCAACTTCTTTGCAGCTGGAGACAACAATGAATGTCAGAGTTTTGGGTATGTTCCAACTGTCCTATCAAACTAGGAGGAGTAACGTTTACTAGGCTAAACCTGGTAGAGGAGTAATGAGTAACTCAAAACAGAGTAATCCTGAAATTCTGCCTCTCAATTTTTCTATGCTTATTTTCCTGAAAAGGTTATTGAGACATACTGTGTTTCTTTGAACTGTTTGTTTTTCAGGAAAGCCTTAACATTCTGTATCCACTGTGAAAATTTCAATAAAGAAGACCTCTGAAAATGAACCCCACCCATGCTTCCTCTTGAATGTTGTTATGTGGGCAACATAAAGCTGTGAGAGACACTATCCTGAAAAAAATAAATTACAATAATGTTGATATAAATGGAAAAAAAAAAAAACCAAAACAGCAAAGCCTATGCACACTAGCTAGCTAGCTGGAGAGAACTCTGTTTCACCTTCCTGCTGGAAACATTGCTTGAAGCCTTGAAGAAAATAAAAAGGGCTCTTCTATTATTTTTCTCCTTGCACCCAATTAGAAAAATATTTTTTTAAAGAGTGGAGTCCTTACCTTCCCTCTTTTCCTTAAATGAGAGTATCGCAAAGATTTACATATAAAAGCACTTGAGTATTTGTACTGCAGTACATCTAGCAATTATCTTACTAGAGAAAGCATTCATTTTAGCCAATTGCCACAGGCTTGGCATAACTGAGAGAAGTAGAAAGCATTTGAATGTACAGAAGAAAAGGGATATTCCAGCTTTCTACCAGCTACCTTGAACATACTTCATGTTTAATTTCACCCTGTTGCCACAGGCACTGTGTTGTTATGACAGCTGATCTGCCATTGAATAGCTGTAAAGGAAAATCAACAAAGGATCGCTTCAGCGATTTTCAGTGCAATTTATTGGAGCTTGTATCTTGCGGCTGCTGCCGCCTGTTGGGGTAATGACACATGATGGGTGATTAAAGTGCAAGTCCCTAAATCAAAGCTGTGCCAGTGGTCGGAAGAGGCAGAAGACAGCGTTCAGACCCTGTTCATTTCTCATAGTGGGAGGACCTCATTAGGAAAAAAATGAGCTGTTTTACTAGCAAGAGAATACACTTCCATCTAGGCAGAATTTTCACGTTTCAAAGATTTACCGTAGCTTTCTTGCAGCATCTTTTAGACTGTGCATTTAATGAAAATAAGTAATTAAAACAAAGAGTATTACAATACATCATCACCGACTTGGAATTTAAATTGACCTGTACTGTAGTTCATTCACATCCTTATATTTAACAGAGTTTTTGCCCTTCTTTTATCCAAGAAATTGGTGGTGAGGGTAAGGGCAAAGATAGGCAAGGGCAGCTCGCCAGCTCCTGAGTCAGGACACTTAGGAATACACGAGTAGTTTCAGTTCACAGAAATTATTTATAGTTTTATTTCCTTTTACCTTTTATGCAAGTAGTCCAGCTAGACAATTTTACCAATTTTGGCCGAATTTGCCCATTGGAAAAAAATGCACTCTACCTGAGATAACTACAAAATAAGTATGAAGAAGTAAATGAAAAAGTTCTTTGTTTAAAGATGTCAGAATGTCAGGAGAAGAAAACAATAAAACAGAGTATGCAATCAGACCAGGGGACTTTTTTTTTTGTTTTACGACAGAAAATACTATTTACAGATCATGGGACTGTGAAAAATGGACCAAGGACAGATTAAGAGATACCAAAATAGCTGTGCTCAGGTGAACTTGATGTAGTATGATTGCTATTTTTTCCATAAGTATTTTTAAAAGATGTTAGAGATGACGATTTTATCTTAGAATGAATCAAAGAATGGTTAGGGTTAGAAGGGATCTTGAGGATTATCTAGCTCCAATCCCCCTGCCATAGGCAGGAACACCTTCCACTAGATCATGTTTCTCATAGCCCCATCCAACCTGGCCTTGAACTCCTCCAGGGATGGGGCATCCATAACTTGTCTGGACAGCCTGTTCGAGTGTCTCACCACCCTCAGAGCGAAGAATTTCTTCCTAATATCTACGTCTATCCTATTTCAGTTTAAAACCATTATCCCTTGTCCTGTCACTACACTTGTGATCTTCCTTTGCAACATATCATGGATAATCTATCTTTGCAAAAGCAGAACAGGCAATACCACACTTACTGACGTGTTGTGGGATTTATGCATTTTTAACACTATTTTTTTCACACACAAGGAAAAGTAGCAATTGGACAGATTTTGACATTCCTATATTCTCAACAAGGAGTTTCATTGCTAAAGACTAAAAATGAGTATTTACAGGCACCCTGGTGAGCAGAGCACAGTGAGTTCTCCATCACAGTTTGCTGGATTTACCTCAGGTGTTGCATCAAAGCAAACCCATTTGACTGACCACATGGGGACCCTGCCTTTGTCCCGCCCAGATAAAATTTCACAGAGGGAGTCAGGCATAGACTTCCATACATTGTAATAAACAAATGCTGCAGTGGAACAACTGTTAGCTAGCAGTGGAGGAAATAGCTTCTCTAGATTCATCATCTCCCTACATAAGCATATTTTGGGCTTGTTAGTGTTTATAATTACTATTATCTTTTTTTTTTTTTTTGTAATGTATTAGCTAGTTATGGGATTGTTACCTCTTTGCTCCATGAGTTGTCTGAAGATGGAGAAAAATAAATCTTGCCGGGAAAAGGTCATGGTCTATGTTGACGAGAGTCACTAAAGGAGGCAGAGGCAGCAGAGGCATAGGGTGGTGAATTACCACAGCCAAAACCCACGGTATCTGCAGGAACAGCACTTGACTCACTCTTACACTGTGACGAAGCTTCCTTTCCCAAACAGTCCCTTCTTCTGTTATTACACCAGCTCTTGTCATAGATAACAATTTTAAAAGTTTGGTGGGTTTTTTTAGTGTTTGAGTGGTGGAATTTAGCATTAAAAGGATTATCTGAGATTAGGATGTTCCTGCTGGAAGGAGGTGTGTGATTGACGGCTTTAGGTTATGTATTAAACACATATAATGCAAATATTTGAATAATGCATATTTGAGAGGAAAGTGAATGAATCAATTCCATTTTCTTGGCAGACAGGTTTTGTTGGAAATGTTTTGGTGATCAGATTAATCCTTTGTCTCCATACTGACATGAAAATAAGTGATAGATTTAGGAAGGGGCAGGGCTAACTGCCTCCAACAGATTATTTACATAAGAACATACACACCTTAATGAAAGCTGGCTTTTCAAGAGGGAAATTTTTCTCATTACTGTTCTATTATGTTATATATAGCCCCTAAAGTGGAATTAGGAAATATGACGTTTATTCAGATGAAGGCAGGCAGGCAGTCCATTTTAAGCAGACATCTCTTCCCTTGTGACTCCCAGGCAACCTTTAAATAATTTTAGTTCTTCCCTTCATGTTAAAGGCTCATTATCCGTTATAGAATTTCTTTAGAAGTCTTCTCATCCCATGCACCAGGAGTTATTTCTCAAGATAGCACTAGATTCCTTATTCCAGATCTCTCTCATAATTTTCTAATATTGTATGTCTTGGTGAATAAGGAATTTGAGAACTACTTATCCTTGGTTCAGAAGAAGAGAAAAAGTAATCGGTCATGATTTTTATGTACATATCTTGAAAAGAAAGGGAGAAGGATAATAGCTCTTAGGTGAAGTTTCTCAGATTTTCACAGTTGCCATTCTAACTCTGCAGTTCCTGATTGAGCATCAACTCTGGTAGCTCTTTCTTTTCACATTTCTTTTAGTATTCCTGAAGCCTCTTTCTTTTCCTCTCGTCTTCTTTCTTTGAACTCCCTTTTCAACAAGCTAGCTTCAACCAAGAGGCTGAACCAGTTTGTCTGACATTAAGATGTCACACAACAAACACTGAGGCACTAAATAAATGTGTATCTGCAATGACTTATCATTAAGAGTCTCAGCAAGCAAGCCAAGAGGGTTTATAGCTTGAGTTGGCTTTTCACTAAGAAAAAGTCAGTCAATTTTAAATGTGCAAGTCATGGAAGTATATTAGATCAATGTTTATTTTGTCTACTTCCAAATTACCAAAATAAATTGTCTACCTTCTTTTGACGTCAAAGGTCAATAGTTTTTCTGTTTACATTCAGGTAACACTGAAAATTAGTCTCATTTTAGAGATTTGTCACAGGACCTATGAAAGGCAAGAATTTATCCAGCAATGTTACTAACAGAGCAAGTGGAAACTTTTACCAAACATGGAGGAGGAGAAGAATCACCTGTGCAGAAGGCCTGGGGAGGGAGAGGAGGCAGTAAGTTTACGAAGATGCTGTCAATAGTTAGCATCTATATACATGAGGTATCAGTGATACAAAGGACAGTTAAGAAGTAGAAGAGGTGGCTGTAAGGGGACTACTGCCATGTCTTTTTTTCTGAGAAGCAATCTAGTTTCACAATCAGTGACTAAATCCATCTAAGCCACTTACTTTTTATTAGGCGACTTGAGTTACTGCTTGTGCAACCCACATATAGACTGAAAGTAGGTGGGAAGCCAATTTGTCACGAGGAAGACAACTAAAATATATTGGTGGTAATCTTTGTTCATGTTTTGGAAGGCTCTTTCTTACTTACCAACTTTGTTACCCAGAAACAACCGTCTAGGCCAGGTCTCATCACATTCTGCCTTTGCGTAAGGTGACACTTAGAGTGATCTTGTGGGTCAGGATCAACTAATTAATAACAATGAAGGAAGGAATTTCATGAAGGAAGCCTCAGAATTTTATTTAGTAGTAGGTGTAACCCTGAGGACTAGGGTCCAGAAAGAGCCTTGTGGGTGAGAGGGAGAAGGAGACAGAATAACTATAGGGAAAAATAAAGCAACAAACACAAGATACAGTACCAAAGTGAATAAAGCCTGGCCCAGGCCCTCACTTTGGAGTCACTCCACCTGTCCAGGTACAAGTATTACATGCCATAATCACACCACCAGAACAGGGGATCCAGCTATACCTGAAGCCCATCACGGAACACTTCCACTCAAATCTCAAGTCACTCCCCAAAGCAGCTTATCCTTAATGTGTGCTTAATTAAAGCTAAAGCTTTGCCTCTTCTACACATGCACCAACACACTAACAGTGTTTGCTCTAACAGCCATGCTGGGAGCAGTACGTGTGTTAGTATGGATGTGTGAGGGTGTACAGACATGCTTGCTTGCTATCTCAGAGCCAGAGGGGTTTTCATTAGATTCAAAAGGCAACTGACTCTCCAGGGGAGCTTCTGCTCCTATTTGATAAGGGATGCTCTTTTATCACACATGAAACTGCATGCAGTGATCAGACAGGCAGTGTGCATAGCTGCCAACCAGAGGAAAGCTGTTTTTCTATAGCATATTACAGCAGTGCATTGCTACTACAGTTGAAGATTGGCCCCAAAAATGGCCAGTTATGGAAACCACAGAAGCTGGAACTTCTACTGATCCACAGAAAACATATGCAATTAATATACTTGCTTGAGAGGTTGGGATATGATGTTATTTTTCAGAAGACAAAGCCACTACAGTAAATCAGAGCGGAGAGGACATCTGAGGGACTTGGGCTTGCAAATCTGACTAAGTTGACATTATTTCTTTCAAAGAACTTAGTCATTAATTCTCTGACATTACACCAAACAACATCCCTAAAACTAAACATTAAAGGTCTAAAGTATAGCTCTCCCATGGACAATAAGTTGGACTTTTCTTCCTTTCAGGAAAAAAAAAATCTTTTTACTTTCAAGGGCAACCCTTTTTCAAGCTAATAGACAACTCAGAACTTCAAAGCACTCAGTCAGCCTTCAAAAATCCTACAAACATTAAACGTGCGTGCTTTGGTGACCTCCTTCAATACTGATCTAATAGGTCATCCAGGAACATTTGGCATGCTGAAGTGTCAATAGTGTCTTTTTTTCTGTAGTAAGGAATTATATTAGCTCTACAGATATTGCTTTTTTTCATTATATTTCCTCTGTATTCTCAACTATGCAGAGACTGTTTGAAGAATTTATAGCATGCATGTAAAAACTAGATTGCTTTTGTCTGCTGTGCCTAGAAAGCATAGATAGGTTGAGGTACACACTCCAGATTCCACAGAATTACATGTGTTTTCTGAAAGCCATCTGCTAGTGGCTAAATCAAAATAATTACTGTGGCTGTATCTATAATATCTTATAGTATGTTACATCACCTTGTGGTATCTACTGCATTGTACTTATAGAATCTGTCTATGGTATCTTGAGAATTGATTAAGGGACTTTTTAATCCATGTTTTCTTCAACTTCTGATATTTGTAACAGTTGATGTGGGTGTTTTTCCTTTTTTGTTTTTTTTACACTTGACCAAAGAATTTTCTTACTTCCACTTCATCACTCAGCTGTGGCTCATAGACATGATACATATTTTTGAAATGATATGTTAATTGTTTTCATCTTTAAGTCCCCACCTTCCTTCCCTCCCTCCAAAGTAATGATGCAGTAGACAAGCTTTTTTTCACTCAATGGTTATATCTGGATCACAAAGAAGTGTTTTAGTTCTTACTTTTAACAGTGAGGTACATGGACTTGCTGACGTCTGCTCCCACATCATTGCTGACCTTGCAGAGATAGTATCCACTGTCTTCTTCCAACACATGTTTAATCAGCAAGGAGCCATTTGTAAGAAGCTGGATACGACCGTTCAGTGCAATTGGCTGGAACTGAGGAACCCCAGCACCTAAAGCAGAACCCCCATGGAAATAGGTTAGTTAGGAAGGAAAGTACCTCATCTTTTTTTCAAAAATACAACAGAAACTATATCTTCCAGTTCTTATCAATTCATATCAATTAAAATATGAATGGATTCTGGCACAACCAGAAAGGGTGAGACAGAAAATGAAGGAGATTTTCAGTCCAGTCATGAGTAAAAAGGCACATTTGTTGTACATTTAGAGGCTGATAAATTATTGACAATTACAGATGAACAGTCACACAAATATGTATCCTTAATGCATAAACCAAATTAATTTCTTATGACTAAGGGGGATGTCTATCATCGTAAACACGGCATACTCAAGAGAACTCTAGGACCTTGCTTAAGAAACTCTGGGTAATGTGGAAAACCACGTCAGTGATTGTGTTGTTTGTTTCCTACTACAGCTGACTGACTGATGACACATAAAGTCTCTGTTCTGC
Organism: Nycticryphes semicollaris; assembly: GCA_013400055.1. Lineage (NCBI taxonomy): Eukaryota > Metazoa > Chordata > Aves > Charadriiformes > Rostratulidae > Nycticryphes > Nycticryphes semicollaris. The sequence goes on from VXBJ01005708.1 coordinate 203,584, forward strand.
CATCTTTGTAGCCAGTATTTATTCGAACTAAAAAAAAAAGAAAGAAAGAAACAAAAAACTCAGACCACTAATCGGTCACGAGGTACCATGTCTGGCGATAATATAAAAATGGAAGGTCCATAAAAAGACAGGAAGCTTAAGATTTCTGTATCAACTTTGGTTTTAAGAAAGAACCTACTTTTCCTTGGAAATAAGATACTGGGTGATTTAGGAAATAGGGAACAGGATACTGCCATATTGTCACCATGCGGTACTGTCCAGAGGCCCATGACATGTTCAGGTTCTACAGCATCATGGACTCTCTAAGTGTATATTAAGGTGAGGTTCTTGTAACAAAGGGTTTTACAATCTCCTTTGGCAGAAGGAGACAAGATTTTTCAGAGACATCATAAGGTAGTCTTTTTCAATTGAATTCTCTTATACCATTTTCTGTAAACGAAGTTAATATCTGTCAGCATTAATTACTATATGCAGTTGGCTGAGTCAGCCCAAGAGGAAATATGATGAATAAACACTATGGGGAACGATTTAGTATAAAATAGCAAGCTACAACAATCTAGGAATACATCTAAAATATTAAGAAAGACCAGACATACATACTCAAAATCCTTCTAGTACTAGAAGAGATTGCTTTGGGGACTTACAGTTACCCTGAAGGTCTGGTGGCTGATACTGTGAACTTAGAAATGTTAAAGGGATAATGTTTTAAAAAAAAAAACAGTTGTCAGTGTTGATTTTTCAACTTAGTCACATGCATATCCCACTTCCTCTTTGTCTATTTTTTTTTCATTAATAAGCCATTTTCCCTGTCATTTATTTGGAAGGCACATTTTTGCTTCACTGGCTCTACCTGTCTGCAATTGATTGCCTGTTTAGATAGATGCAAGTACATACTTCTTATATTTCTTCACATGAAATATTCTGGGGACAATTTGGTTTTTGGAAATGGGAAAGGGCTGACACTTCTGAGGAAAGCTACAGCTGGGCAAAATTTTGCATAACAGTTTGCAAAGGCTTCTTACTCTTCACACACACTGTTACTGCTATCATATCCAAAGTCCTCCCTGAGAAGTCACAGCAACTTATCACACAAATGCATGGATGAATCTGCATGCTCATGAATCACAGACTGGTTGAGGTTGGAAGGGACCTCTGGAGGTCATGTAGTCCAACCCTTCCACTTAACAGGGCCATCTAAAGCTGGTTGCCCAGGATGTCCAGATGGCTTTTAAATTATCTCCAAGAAGGAGACTACAGAATCTCTCTGGGCAACTTATGCTAGTGCTCAGTCACCCTCACAGTAAAAAAGTGCTTCCTTATACTCAGAGCCTTCTGTGTTTCAGTGTGTGCTCGTTGCCTCTTTAAGTCTGAAGGACTTAAAACAATAGATTCTTGCTGATTACAGGGTGCCTGTATTGATCACTGTTGTTATGTTTTAGAGACAGCAAGTCCATTTCTATTAACTGGCTATGCCAATGTACAAAAAAATGAACCTCCTTTTCCATTTTTCACTGACATGAAAAGCCAATTATGCTAACTTACCTGCAGGTGTACAGGTGCTCCTTCTACTCTGTTGTGGTACCTACAGATGAGCTATGATCAGATTGTTTTACTCCTGCTGGCCTCACCTCAGTAATTATTTCAGAATTTGGTACAAAACTTGCTCACAAACCAATTATATAATGTATCTCTTCAAAGGAAGATGTAGCACATAACCCATAGACCTGTACAGCACTTTAGTTGGACTAGGTATTGAAAATGCAGTCATCTGTTAGGAAAATATAGGCTTTTGTAAACATACTGACCTTTCCACTTATTTTGGCCAAAAACATGAAACTGCAGTTTGATGGCTTTGTCTACATCTCATATCTACTAAAGCTTTCTTTGACTTAAAAACTTCAGAGCTGTTAATAGAAGCCCTTAAAAGCAGGTAGAATGCCACTAAAATCAAGCCACTATCCCTTTCTCCTTTATTAGGATGGTCTGCTTATCTCTTTGCAGTTAATTACAACAAAGCTAGCTTGGTTTGGCCTCCTCATTCAGCACAAAACTGCAAAAAAACAGAGTTACTTCTTTGTGACCTATGTTCATAATTAATAACATATACACCATTGAGATTAATGGCAATTGGAGCTCTGCACTCTTCTTGTCCCAAACCAGAATGTATTAATAAAAGCAAAAATATATTTTAACATGAACATTTGTCTTTCCTCCCCCTCTTTCTTAAAATATTATTTGTACTTAGATCCTAAGGAAAACAAAAATGACATAACAGAAATATTGCTTCTTAACAGCACCTAGTTTTGCTTTTTAAAGAGTTAACTTATTTAGATCACATACAGAGTTCAGAGATTTTGTTTTCTTGCTAAAACCTGCTAGAAGACGAGTGACCAGAAGACGCAGTCTAGTAGGCATCATATTTTAATTAAAAAGCAGTCAATTTCCTATGGTTATTGAGGGTCAAGTGGGGCCAGTTTTAATGCTCTGTTACATGAGAAGAAAATGTTAAAGCATTATGTTAAGTGCATACTGAATTACTGCTTATGTTAATGCTACCTGACCTTTTGTCTTTGCTGAAAAGATATGATTGGCCATGTTACCGTGGATTTTGAAGGTGTGTATGTGGGGGGGATAATCGGCCAAATGTTGCTAGTGAACCTTGTTCTGAGGTTGTTTAAATTAAAGCAGCATCTTTTTTCTCTCAGCTGTCTATTTCATCACTCGCTCGCTATGGCCACAGCTAACACAGGCACACATTCACAACTCCAGGACATCTCTTAGGCAGAGCAAAAGCTCACTTAGCTCAGCCTTGTGTCTCTGACAATGTCCAGCACGACATGCTTAGGGAAATAACAGAAGAACAGTATAAATGTGATTCATACTTACCTTAGTACACCCTGTCAGCCTCTGACAATATGAAGATTAGACCAGTAACTTACAAGTAAGTGTGCTGTTACTAAACTAGAATTTAGCTGTGCCCAGTGATGATCAAAGGAATCCTACCTTTTGAGTACTTCCAGACAATGGTAGGAACAGGATAACCCTCTGCAGAGCAGTTGAGAATTACAGCTTTTCCATAGATCCCATCCTGGTCGCTGGGCTGAACCACAAACCTAGGGGGCACTGTGGAAGGAAACAAAAGGATCCATGAGAAATTGTGCAACTAATTAGGTAGCTCAAAACAGCAGACCAATAAAATAAGGAGGCATAACGTTTCATAGCAGAAAGCAAAAATTAAAACCATCTTTTTGATGATCCAGGGAGATAGTGAAGTTGGTTTTACATTTGCTTTCTGTGCAAGATCTCAATGTATTTCTTGCCAGGCACAACACAAGCACTAGTCTTGATAGTATACAAAAATGAGATAACAAAAATCTCTCCATAGGAAAGGTTTTAAATGGAGAAAGAGACAAATAAAAGTGTCATGGCAATAAAAGAAATGCTTTCTGACAAAGGGAGAGGTTTGGCAGGTGTCTAAGAACAACTGATGATTTCTGTTTGTTTTTTATAACGGTGAATTAGCAAGTTTTAGAAAAAAGATTTAAATTATGTAGCATAAATAATTTTAAAGAATAACAGCTTTCAATAGGAATCAAATCACTTCATATAAAAATGACAGTGTTTGAACCATAAATTCTGATACAACTTTTCTTTCCAAAATCCATAGAATGGTTCAACATAATTTGCTTCTATTAAGTTGATGAGGATAAGTCTTATTGGAAATAGATGTGTACACATCAGTATTTATCTATTATTAGACTATGTATTATTCTAAGGCAGCATAAAGCCACTGCAGTGAGTCTTCCAGACATAAGCAGGTGCTTATGTATTTATACATAAATAAAATAAGAGCAGCTCATCTCAAGGTAAGGCTCTATATGTTCCAAATACAGATACACAGAGAAGAAAACTTGTGACAACGTCAGACCTATAGTTCACCATAAAGGCCTGATATTAAATGTCGAGGTCTCAATAAAACCTGCAGATTTACCAAAAGTTTGAAAGAAAAGCTAAATACTGTGCAGAATGTTGAAAGACCCACAAAGTTATTGAATATTAAAGGTGCTTAATAGTTATATTAAATCAGTTAAGGTGACAGGTTTTCAGTGACCTCCTGTTCTTTGGCTCAGAACACGAAGAACATACCTGAGAAAAGTAAATTATTTGTGTCCTTATCCGATGTGTTACTCTTTTTGTCATTCCTTACAGTGCAACAGAGAAAGTACAGGAAGGTGATTGAGTCTGTGACACCTTTTTCTTTTCCTCTCAAACCGAGTACAGCAATACATTGAAATTTAATGCAGCAAAGGAGAAATCCTAATAGTTCCTCGTGTTCCTTGCCCCACCGCAGCATATGCACATGGGGACACATATGTAGCCTCATGGGTTCACAGCTCCACAGGTCCAGCCAGTGCTGAAATTTTGAAAGTTTGCAGTGGCAGAACAAAGGACACAACCACCCTTCCTTGCTCTGACCCAACCCCCGCCATCAGAACCCACCACCTGCCACCCCAGAAGTGCTAGAAATTAAGAAGAAAAGTATGGAAGAGGTCTCTCCTCGGTCTGAGGAAATGTTAGGAAGCATAGAAGAGAATCATCAGTATAGTGACTATTTGCCCTAGGGCCTGAAACAGGTCTTAATGGACATGAATATAGTGCTAATTATACATAAGAAAGACTGTGCATCAGAGGCACAGCAGCTGCACCAACACATGACTTTAAAGTTTTTTCAGTATAAACACTCTCATAATTTATGCAAATAGCACCTCCCATTGTATCAGTTTTCCTGAAGGAGAGAGTTGAGCTTCCAGTGTTGGTATGGACAGGATTGCTAAAAGTTGGAGGCGTCTAGACATACTTTCTCCAGGTTCAGAGAACCCCCTTTGCAATGGCTCAGGCCTTCCACCCTGCACATGCACAATAGACTTCCCACCAACTTCTCTTTCTACCTTTGAAGATATAACTGTTTTTTAAAAGAGGAGAACAACCTTCTAGAGAGCAAACAATACTTTTAACTGGACATTTAGCTCACCAAATTCTATAGCTATAAGGCAAAGTTCTTGTTGCCTAATTATGTGCAATGATGTTCCACTACTCTTTGGAACATGGCTAGAAAAAATTGAAGGAACTAACTGCGATAGATGCAAGGGACACGTTCATACTAGGAGATATATTTATTGCTGTCAAATATTTCAGCTTCCCAAATAGCTGCCACACTGACAAAGATGTATCTTATGTTAATTTGTGATAGGTAAGCATCAAACATGAAATCCTGGGAAAAGCAGCTTTGGGCATTCTCCCACATTATTCTAATTATCTACTCAGAGAAGACATTTGCTTCTTTAGCTCTTTTCTTCCTTTTCTGTTCGTTTTATCACCAAACGCAAAAGGAATCCCAAGTACTTATTTACCAAAGCAGATGAAAAGTACAATTAGTTGCACAATAGATTTGATTTTATATGACTCAGCACGATGGAATCAGCTTTTTTCACCTGGGCAATGCTAGATAGATTTGTGTTCACAGCTTCTGAAAAAGCCACAAAAATGTCCATAGCCTATCCATAAAAAAGGGTAGACACACACTCCCACACACCCCAAAACCACAAAACCACCTCAGTTGTATCAGTCTTACTGGAGAATGATTACAAATGATGCAATGGAGTGACTGATAATTACTGACCACATCTACCAATGAAAAGTGTGAAGAGTATAATATCTTTTAAACTCTCTCTTGTAATACAAAACTTTATAACTTCTTTGATTTATTTCCATTCTCTTTGAAAAACATTTTCTTTATGTTCTTAATTAACGTATGGATGACACTGGCAAGAAGCATTAATTTTTCAGGAAGTAATTATATTAAATGGGTATGATATGCAGAAAGTTTTGGAAAAGTTAAGCAAGATTGCCTGGCATGAAATAAAGGCAATCAGTCTTAAAAAATTATTTGCATTACATTTTTTAAAATAACATTTTCATCTAATCTCTTTGGGGGTATATATAGAGGAAAAAGAGACAGATGCCAAGTATAAATACTGTTTGAGCATTTCTATGGAAATACTTCCTTCCATACATCTTTAATGGATTCATGTAGATATTCTTGACATCTTGTGCCTTTAATGCCAACAAGCTCTGAACAGGGCTTTTTATCATATTGATTTCACTGTATTTTGGGTATACATAAAACTTAAGATTTTGCTCAGCTGTTCTTGGTATCGTCATTTTTAATCATGAGTTTCAATACAGAATGATACCTGTGGAAATTAAATTTTGCCATATAAGCTCCGGAACTAGGTATGTTTAGCAATCATACAGTTTCCTTGGACTGCTCCAAAAACAAAGCATGTTTCAAACTTACTTGGCAAAAACTCTGCCCACATCCAGTAATAGAAATCATTTCAATATTCAGTAAAGCTTTGGTATTCCCTTAGGACTACTTATAAAAGTGCCAACTCCTGCTCTGATTTTGAAGACATGAATCCTTGACACAGTCTCAAGATTGCCAATAGAAATCAGAAAAGTTGCCACAGTAAAACAAAATTACTCATTCAATGACCTTTCAATTGTTTCTGTTTTGCCATCTAGCTAAAACCACAGGATTCTTCTTCTTATAGAAATGAATGAAAAGTAAACAGAGGAGATCTTTACATTTTTCTTCCTCATTGATAGTTTGCTTCTCAATCTTGTTTTCAATTAATGTGCCATCACACAAAGAATTTAACTACCTGATCTAGATTTTGATACTTAGTTTTAGATTACAAAGCTACATTCACTTTTTTTGTTATCTTCCAGAAATTCATTAGGCCTTAAAGAAAATTTGCTTAGTAAATATTTTAAAAAGATAATTTACTTAATCAGTGTTAATGGAGAAAAGAAAACAATTAGTTCTGCTCCTCTCTCTTTAGTTGTAAAGGTGTGGGCCTCCTCTGCCCCTTTAGAAGGGAAACGCTCTGAAATAGCTCATAAATATGACCGAACAGTTCTGCTTTTATTATCACCCTCGTTTCAGCAGCACAGTCCCTCGAGCCCATAAAGGAGGGCATTTAAAATTGCTTTAACAGTGAGTTTCTGTTAGGCTCTCTCAATTAATGCAGCCCACAGATCTGTGATGAGAAATGAGCTGTTGAATTGTTTAGTGTAAGAGCAATAAGTTCTCAGATGCAAACTATTTAATGGCTGAACGCAAAAGACTAAAAAAGGTGTTTTCAGTCAATATTATGACTAGCAGTCTCAAGCTCTCACAAAAGAAAAACAAAGGATGAGAGCAATCAGAACAGGATGTTGAAGATAACAAGAATGTCATAGTGCTATTTTAAGGAAAGGAAAATGCTTTTATTACCTCCTTATGTGAAATAATCCTGATAAGATGGTAAGATATGAGCTGGTACCCTAAGATGGTACTGCTTACCAGCGTCATTGCTACTTGTGCTGATGGACTTTACAAACCACTAATTAAAATAAATTTATGAGTACGTGCTTACATTTCCTGATTTAATTTTGCTTTATGTAAATCCAAGAATACTTTCTGACTGTGATTTATGCTAGGGACCAAATGATAAAGTCACACTTCTTTCTTGGACTTCAAATCTACACAAGTGCTTCTGGCTCCCAAATGCAGTGATTAGTACATCACACTGGAGAGCAATTTTGAAAGCTCCTAGCACAAGCTCCTCTGGTGGGCTAGTGGAGTGAGTTAAGAAATAATCTATGATATTGGCCCAGAATACAATGTTTCATTTTTACACGGAATATTTGTACTTTACTTTTAGATCATACTGTCAAAATGATGGAAGAAATTTAATCAGCCAAAGCAACCACTGATGTATTAATGAATGAGATCATTAAACACTGTACTTTAGCAAAGATGAACAGTTATTAAATTTGGTCATTGGACCTAAGGGGTCGATTTAGCTGGTTTAGTGAAACCATTTGCTATGCACTTCAAGAAAAAAGATGTACTTTTACAAAATGAGACAGTGACTAGTGGTGTGTGTTGATCAGGTTTGTCTAATGAAAACATTAAATAGGAACCGAATCATTCAAGAATAATCTTCAAAGCTGCAGTGTAAACTTCAGCAAAGAAACTAAATTAGTTTTGACACCAGCTGCAACCATAAATATTTTTCTCCTGCTTTCCTATCACAAACTGTGTTTGCTGCATCACACCGGTACTACCACCAAAGAGCAGAAAGCAGATGGATATCCACTTCCTAACTGGAAGATTCAAGGGAATCCTTATTGGGTGCCTAACTATTTAATAATATGCAACAATCCTGGCAAGTGCAAAATGAAAACACATTTACACTTAATGCACTAAATGTATTAAGGAGGGTTATTAGGTATTTAAAGACCTTATCTCAATTTTAACTTAGGATGTGTTCACTAGCAGGAATTTTTAAATCATTATTTATGCACCCACTCCTATCTTTGAATTCTCTTTTCTGGCAGCAGATGAAAAATTTTGAACGCATAATACATTTATCAGCTTTTTCTTTTTGGTTACCAATTAAAACCTTTTTCACTACTTTCTATTTCATAATTACTTCATTCCCAATTTAGGAAACCTTACAGAAGTGACTAACACATGATAAAGTGTATGTAGATACTTAATCACTCTTTAGAAGACAGCCCTAATGAGCAAAACCTTAATTAATTCTGCATGATGATATAAGTAGTTGACAGAGAAGATATTTTCCTAATTTCTATGGATGGCTTTCATGACAGGATTCTATTCTTTCCTTTTTCTTAATAGTATGCCTAGCAAACTAGGAGCACGACAAGAAATAAATAACCAAAATAATAATGATATCAGAGTTATTGAGGAGTTCTTCTCTCTTCCAAATTTTTGATGCATTTTCAGAAGAACTGCAGACCAGGATCTGGAGGAACACAAGATTCTGAGAAGGAAAGCCCTGTTTTCAGTCAGCTGGGCTGCCTACCTGCAGTGCCTAGATGCAGTGAGTATGGTGGGCTTCTCCCAGTGGCTAATTAATGAGCTTTTAAAAGATATTCTGTAAACATTAGGACTAACCCAGCCTGCTTTTCTGAGGATTTGTATCTCATGGTTGAGTACAGACTCCAGTTGGAGAATTTCTTGGGCTTGTAGAGGGCTCACCTGAGTAGAGTCTCAGGTGTCTAGTACAACACTCAGTGAAAGCATTTCTAATAGTCCCCTCCTTTTATTAAGTTTTTAGGCTTTCAGCTTCACTGGAGGAATTTTCTCCTCTTCCAATTTGTCTGAAATTGGCTAATAAATTGTAGGGAAGAAGTACTGACAGGTCTATGTCCAGAGCACATGACTCTGTCTCATTTCCAGGTCTTTTTCAAGAAACCCATGACAGAAAGAAGTGAGATTGCCCTAAGATCTTACCCAGGGCTGCAAGGCTGCTCAAAAGCTTTCTCCTCTCACTTTCCTTCTCTTGTCAGGTGTCTTCCATCATCTATGTGATGCTCTGAGGGGAACCTCTGTGGAAGCTGGTCATGTTATTTAAGGCAGGGAAAATCCAGCCTTGCTATCCAGCTATTTTTAGGGCTTCTTACTACATTTCTGGTTGCTTTATAGGCCACAAAATAACAGGAAGAAATGCCACAAGGTGCCCACAGATCTTAAGAGACCAGTGCTTGTTTTTCTTTTGTTATTTAATACTCCTGGCAAAATGACAGCGCGGCTTAGATATTTGAAGGAAAAATATAGGAAATCTGTTAAGCAGACTTAACAGAAAAATGTGAATGTTAAAAAATAACAGATACATGTGCTCTGACAGAGAGAATATTGAGAAAAAAAATCTCAAATTGTAAAGCCAAATAATTTACGTGTCTGTATAAATTCTGCAGAATTTTGTATACTCACCTGTAGTTAAAATGTACCAACAAGCAGTTGACCTCTGTTTCTTTGTCTTAGGGATCAACTGGATTTAGATTCTACTTCTAAGTCTACCCATGTACTGTAAAATGACATAGACTCCTGCTTATTTTGCAAACGATGACAGTCTTCATTGTTTTTAAGTCTACTTTTAAAACTAACACAAAGACAGCAGAGATAAGGGAAAAAGCAACTTTGTGGGCAACAGTAATTTTCCTTTTACTTTCCTCTCCCATTCACTGCCTAGTCTCATATCAAAATGTACACACTTCACATAAATAAGATATTCCCAGAACACATCCCCTGACATTTAGAAAAGCCCACATTTAGGTTTAAAGCACACTGCTGAGAAACCATCAAACAATGTGGATTATAAACAAGAGGAGTTTAAGCATCATTTCTTCTCCCTTTATTTGGAGAAAAACTACTTAGTTGATTTCAAAAAATATTATGTTTCAGCTCTACAGCACCTACAAATAAAAAGTTGAGAAGAGGGATCAGAAAGTCTGAAGAAGAAACAGACAGCAGGAAATCAAGTCTTCACTTAAATGTGTATAGATCAGGTTGGATGCAGATAAATAGTGACCAACAGCAACCCTCTGACGGCTGTCTGTCTTCTGACCTATGTGGAATGAGACAGCTGAAGCAGTTCAGTATAAGAGAAAGAGGTCAGTCCAGGGTTTCAGCAGAAAATTCAGGTCAAACCGTATTATATTTTCCCCTTTCCCTCTGAGTGAGAGCTATTATCCCAGATGCATACGCAAAACTGATTAAGACATTACCATTTAAATTGACATAGAGAGAGAGGAGAGAGGCTTAAAGGAGACTGCTGCAGAGTGCTAGCTGGGCAGAAAGATAAGCAAAAGGAGGAGAATGAAGTAGCCTTCATAACTTCCTGAAAAGTTGCAAGACTAGGACTCCAGAGACTCCAACACCCTGAGTAAAAAGCTGCTCTCTGTCATGCCCATGAGTTTATAAGGATGTTCTTCAGGTACAGGCAACCAACAGCTGTCATCTCACCACTGCTGCAGTGCCTTCACCAGGAGGTGCAATTAGAGCAGCAACACACAAGGACAAAATTGAGATGTTGGTGTCAGCAGCATGGCAGGGGTACAAGAGCAAGCTCCCCTGAACTCCTCCCCTGGACAAGGAGGGAAAATGAATTAATTTCAAACAAGGCATTACCCTCTGACAGCAGGAGACTGGCATGCTGGTGGCCAGGCAAGGCTGGGAGAGCAGGGATGCCATTTGGGGAAGGCGGGGCTTGCCCTGATCAGTGGGGAGCAGGGCAGAAACCCCTACATGTGGGTTCTCTTGAGCTGTTATAGCCTCATGGATCTCAGTGCTGAAAAAATGATAAGCAGAGTTTGCAGAGAGCTAATTTTCAGTGGTACTATCTATGTCCAGTTTCTTTTTTTCTTCTTTTTTTTTCTGGACATCTTCCTACTGACCTTGTTTTGATGAAATGCATATAGGAACCCACACGGAGTTGCTAGAGTGATTCATTCCCATCACTTTGAGCACTGAGTATGACTGCAAAACAGGTACGGTCTCAGCTGTTATTAGATGAAACATTTCTGTGTAGGGCAAACACAGCCAATAGAGTGTGTGTTTCCCTTCCCCAGAAAAAGAGAAGGTGTGGCAAATCTTTTACTGTTAGAGTGATGGACAGGCTTAAAAGCTAACAGAATAGCTTGGGAAAAGAATAATTAAATGCATATAGTTAATTAAACCACTTAATTTAAGAATTACTGGATAGGTGGGGAAAGTAATAGACATGTGTACTGAATAATACAAGATTAAAAGCAGTGACTTTTTTTCCAAATCATTAAAGTAATATATCAAAACTAGGGAAAAAGCAATGCACCTATTTGCCACTGGATTTTGAAAATACCAGCATTAAAAAATAAGCATACACATTTTTTAAGTGGAAAACTAGGGAATAGACCATTAAGGGTAGTCCTAGGACAATGGAAAGTTTCGACTTAAAAGGAAGAGCCGTTTAGCAAATTTTGTTTCAAATGAGTGTTTGAAGGAGAAAAGAAGCCTGGAAAAGATGGCAAAAAGCCTGAGTGTTTTTAAGATTTGTGTTGGTAAACATATAGAAGGGCGTATAAAATGTAGTGATCTGCAACAGGCAGAAATAACCAGGGTCTCCTCCAGTTGTGCATTACGTGTCCTCTTTCTCCAAGGAGTCTAATGGCTTGATAGCAAGAGGGAGCTGCTGGAGAGGGAAGAGTATAATTGTCTTAGGTTTAAAAAAAAATGAAAATTTAAAACACTTTGAAAAACTTTAAGAAAGAAAAGGAAGTTCTGTTGAACTTTTGCTCAGTATGTTTGAAAATGTACCACAAGGCAGAATCTCTAGGGTACTCGGCTACAGTGTGACTTGAAAGGCAAAAGCTATTGAAGCCAAAGTATTTCTCTAAAAGGACTTTTCCACATAGAAATTTTCCTTACTGAAACTATATTAAACTCTATTTCAAGGCAATATGTTGTGAAGACAGCATGAGCAAATGAATAATGATAATTATGTAATAAACACAAGTAAGAAAAACAGCAACAACATGGTAACAGGGGAGCCTTTTCCCCATGAAGTCAACATCAATGCTTTGGTTTTCTACTGACATAAATTATGAGAGGCTGATCTAAATCAAAAATTGGGATAATCTGACATAAACCGTCTGACTTAAACTTGATACCATTTCAAAGCTTGATTCCAATCAATGGGCTGTTGCCTCACGAGTTTTCCAGAAGTCAGTCTTATGGTTCTCCCATCCACCCTGTGTACTCCAGTGTTGTTGATTAAATTTCAAGACTTTTAGATATAAAAATTCATATTAGTTTCTGCTCTTCATTGCTCTGTGTGCTCTCTGTTATGAAGAGAGGGATTACCATATTTTCCTCTTTTTTATACTTCCCATCAAACAGATGTCATTACAAAATACTGATGAATTCTGCTTAATTGGTGCCCTTCAAACTAATTACATCTACTTACCTCTCACGATTAATTGGCTTTGGTGCTCCACAGCTGCTGCATCATTTCTAGCTATACAGGTATAATTCCCATTGTGCATCAGTGATAGATTAGAGATCCTTAAGGAGCTGGTGAAGTCAATGTTGTCAATCGTCACTCCAAGGCTGGCTGGGATTGGCCTGCCATCCTTCTGCCAGGTGATTGTGATGGGCAAATCCCCGGAGACCACCACGCAGGGAATGAAGACCCGCTGCCCGATGGAGAACCGTGGGAACTCAAAAGGCTGAATAAAAGGCGGAACTAAAACAAAAGAGGAAAGAGAAGCTATTGCAGTTACAGTGTCCTTTCTGAAAAATAACATAATGGAAGAGATGTGCAGCGCTGAATAAGTAAAATCAACACCTTTGACAGACATAGAGCATTGTTCAGCTAAAGAAAAATCAAATCTTTTGCAAATATCTTTTTTTTCTTGATGACCCAATGCATAAACAGAGATCAGAAGCAGTGAAATCCCTGGCTCCTAGAGACACCAGATACCACTGACAGATTCCTGCAAAAGTATTGAGCACCTCTGCAAGAAATCACACTGCCATCTTGTGACTCACCACGACTTTCAGCAGCAGGATTATCTGGACAGTTAGGGTCAGCAGCTCTCAAGGTCTGGTGTGAGGGTCTTGCTTAAGGTCATGGAATAAACTTGGATGAGGCTCCCGTTTTGCCTCTCGGATGTGATAAAAGGGAGTATAAGCTTCTCTAACTGCTCCTGGCATTATTTGTCACAATTGTCAATAAAATTGGGTAGAGGCATGAAGTGAAAGGCATATACAGTACTTTTAAGACAGCAAATTAAGTTAAAACTGTTTTCTAAACAAAGGGCCAATACAAGACATAAACTCTCAAGCCGGCATTTACTTCCTGCTAAGCATATTTTGCTTGGCAAATCTTTTTTTTCATTCTCTCTCTCTTTTTTTTTTTTTTTAACTTATAATTTTGTGACTGAACAAAAAAAAAAAAAAAAGACAACAACAAAAAAAACCCACCATAAACAAAACGTTCTTACTTTCCATAGGGGAGAAATCTACTTTAAAAACATTTTGTTTTCAGGTGTTTTTAAGAAAAAGAAAGGAAATACTGGGTTGGATTTTATAAACAAAGCAAGAATTAATAGGGGTGCCTCACTTTCTCCCGGTTGTGGTTGGGACATTTACTAACAATTTAGTAAATTGAGAATCAAATACCTACTCAGACGAAGGAACTCATGGGAGCAGTCTAACAGCCCGGACATTGATCTAAGATAGGTTTCTATCAATCACTCCTGAAAAGACTGTAAAACTAACTTCTCAAGCAGTACTCAAATACTCATTTATCAAAAGAGAAGGTTCCTAGAGGTTATGTACCTTAGATATAGGAGTGGATTTTCCTACTCTTGCTTGAGAGATTACTTACATATACTCTGTAGTACACTTGAACATCTTTAACAAGAAAGATTGAAGGATAGACAGCAGAACATTTATATGGCTATTTATTAGCTATCTCTAGAAGAAAGTAGACTTGGTGGCTTTATCTAATTGTATTTATTTTGTCCTTTCTCCCTTTAGCAAATATAAGGCTGTTTTTTCACCAGAACTGAAGCAGAAAAGAAGCAGAAAAGGTCTTCAAAGCGGATGCAGTGTAAACTAGCTCATTTGCTTCCCCAGCAGCATTTTTGCCAGAGTCCTAGTTTTGGGATGCAGGGATAAGTATCTGTGACCATGGTAGTTCAATGATCTTTGAATCACTGCATAGCTTGTCTGCTCTTCAATCAGGAGTAAGGTTTACCGTTAAGGAAGCAATACCAAACCCCTCAAAGGGCAAAGGCACTGTTCAAAGGCATGTTCATATACTTGTGTACATGCACATCATGGTGCACAAATCAGATATTAACTCCACTGTTTCTGTCATAAATGTGATGTCGTTTGATGAGGAGAAGTTACGACCGTGCACAGCTGCCACAGAGACGTAGCATCAGGCACAGGGTACCACAGCTCATTCTTACAGGCTGACTTCTTCCAGCAGTGGCTTCTTGTCTGTGCGCTGCTGCAATCAATTTTTCTCACACACTGTAATGCCTTTTCCTGGCTGCTATCTCTCAAATCGCTAAAACCTGTCCTGTTACATTTTGAAAATCTGGTAGATCAGGCATACAGAAAAAAAGAAACTTGGTATAAATTACTGTGAGTAAAAAAAAAAATCCTTAGAGCACTGGAAATTAACTGCTTTTTCAGTTGGAAGCCTAGTGTCACAAAGTAAGGCAAAATGTCTGCCTGCCTCTAATTACCTTAGCGCAGCTAATGCAGTCACAAGAGATATTTCGGATACTTTGCACATCAGCAGAAAAAGGCTAAATTTCTCTTAGCTTTTATTGACAAGCAGTTTAATATGAATGGGGATAAAAAATTTTCAAAATGAGACTGTCAAAAGGTTTTGACATAACCTTTCCCCTTGATGAGTGCATATATCTGCTAAATGCCAAGTGCCCTCTCCTCCCCTGCTTACTGTGTTGGCTAGCACATTTCTGCCTGAATCTTTCTCTTAGTCTCGGGCATCGTTACTGAAAGATATGCTAAAATTCACAACAGGGTGGCAAATTGCTTCTGTATTTTCTGCTGAGTGTGTAATGAATTTGAATCAATCTTTCATGAATGAAATGATATCAAAAGTCAGACAACATATTGCTCAAGGATTATTACGTGCATCCTCACTCTCCATCTCCCTGATGCAGAAAACAGGGAGCAAGATCGTTAGGTCACACTGAAGTATTTTTCAGAAAATATTGATTTGCAAGGCTGCATTTACCAGCTCTAAAATTTAAGTAGCAGCCTGCAGAGCATTTCAGAAATTGGCTAAAATATTTATAGACAGCACATTTTCCCTCTACTGAGGTCTTTAAGATACAGAGGAAACCAACATTTATTTCTGCTTCATAAAATATAATGTATGTTCAACCTGCAGCAGCTTGCAGTCCTGACAAAGAGCTTATTTTAAAAACCAGTGTGTAATTTAAAATCAGTACTTAAAAAAATAAATAGTCTAGCAATAACTTTGAAGTATTGAAAAATTTTTTTCAGCTACAGTATTTACCAGTTTGGGCTGACCTAACATAGAAGGTAAATTATATTCTTGCTAGTTTGAAGAATGGCAAAATCACAAAAAAAATCACTTTTTAAAAACACAGACTAAAACACACCTGAAGTCGGGCAAATAATTTCTGAATTACAAAGGTTGTGCTATATATCAGCATTTATTTCTAAAGTAAAAGGTTGACATATATTTCTGACAGAAAAAAAATATCAAGTTTGATTAACTAGCATATGGTTGGTATTTTTGCAAATTAAAACTGTATCATTGCCAAACAGCACTAGGGAGGGATGTATACTACTATAACTCTGAGACAGATGTATTCAGAATGTGTTTAAAATGCTTCAAGGTGTGTTGAAGCATTTTCCTTCCCTATATATAACTTCAGTTTGACCACACTTCAGAGCTTGTATTTGTTGTTTTTTTTTTAGTTAAATTATGCTATATATTTAGTTAAATTATATGCTATATATAAGGTACCGCATGTTAACTATAATGTTAACTATATAGACAGAAGGCTGTATGTGTGTGTGTGTACATGGAAGTGATGTGTCTTCCTCTGCTTGCAATGGGCAAAAAAGTGAAAAGCTCTGCTTCAAGCAATGAAGTGGAATGTCTTGGGAATGCTTTATTGATGAGTGCTTGAATTAAGTGTCTATTTAAGAAGAGGAGCATGGTCCAGCCTCATTAGAGCTAATGCAGGAAGATTTAAATTATGTTTTTGTGCCCTAGCAAGGTCTTCTTTACCTCTGGGAGATTACTGTAAAGGAGGGCAAGGAGGGCTTCCATGCTGCTCTCCATTAGCAGAGGAACATCCTTAATTTCTTGCCCTCTGTTCCATGGGAGTTATTTTGAAAGAAACTACTGAGATGATTCACTAAAACTGAGTATCCTGCAGATAGCTTGCCTCCTGCAGCAGCCTTGTGAACATGGTGGTCCTTTCTTGCAGCTCTGCATAGTAAAAAGAAAGTCATCCTCTGCTTTACCATTAGAATGGTTCCCTTATGGGTTTTCTTTGAGTAACACAGTGGCAGGAGCTGTGCCCACGATATAAAATACATTTGGCAATGAATACTCACAACGGAGGTCCATTGGCTGATGCAAAGCAATAACCACCAAACTACACAGCCTCTTAAGGCAGTCAATGTGACCCTAGATTTCATGCGCTGGGAGTGTAAAAGCCAAAATTTTTTGTCCCTGCACACACCCTTGCCATGATCTAGTCATTTGTCAGTTTTCTCAGCCATCGGTTGCTTCTCCTAAACAGCTCCATCCCTCGTGGGTGACAGTCTGAGCAATTGCACACAGTCACCAAAGCACTGGATTTTTTCTGTTTGTTCCTTGTGTGTACTGAGCCTTATCAGCAGAGCATGTAATTCATCAACCTATCTGTTAATGGCATTTACTGAGCCAAACCTCATACCCTGCTCACTCCTTGTGTGCTAATGTATCCTGTCTTGAAAAGAGGGAAGACTATTACTTTGTGCCTTTCTAAGTGTATGCATTGAAAAAAAAACAAAACAAAAAAACCCCAAAACCAAAAAAACAAACTAATCTTTGTAATGCCTCTGCTGTTGCACAACATTTCCCTCTACCTGTAGGTTCTCTAGTTACCAAAATTAACTCTGTATTCAAATGTCTTCAAAATCTTATCACAACAAGCTGTGGTATTTTATCAGGATCAGTTGCTGAGTGTGGCAGAGCTCTGGTGCGTATTTCCCAGAGGAGCTTACAAGAGAGACTTCACCCTTCACCTTAGTCCACGCTCCCCTTCCCTGCGATGCAACACTGGTAGCATGTAGGATCCCTGATGTGGTTCTGGGAGCTCCTCCAAAATAAGAGAGGATGTAAAATGTTGTGTAGAAATCAAGAGTGCTTTTATGTCACATCTCATCCATCTATCGAATCGCCTCCTTTCAGCCTCCATTGTGAGGGGAAAAGTGCATGCCCTTATCACATGAAGCACCCTGCAAACCTAGGATGGTGGGAAGCTCAGCTGGCTGCCCAAGGGGATGCAATTGCTATTTATTTTTTAAAACATAAAACCTTTCTGATTTGAAGATAAGATAGCAGCTGCAAGAGTGTATCAACACAACAAGCAGTTACCTTCATTGCCACCTGACAAAAAGCTTCACTTGTAGGCCCTGTATCCAGAAGCACTTACCAGTTATTTTTACTATGCTTTTGATTCCTGGTCTGGAGCTATTGCCCTTGTTTAGTCCCTACACAATCAAAAGTGATCTTGTCCTCAGGTAACACTGTGAAAAGATGAAACCAACTAAATCACCAGACCCCAAACTTACACTTTTAGATAAGAGAGGACTTTAACAGAATGATCTCTGGCTCTCAAAATTATTCCCATGAGTATTTTGACTGGTTTCACGCTATCTTCCCTTTTACCTTTATCATTTTATACCACCCTTTTGTTTCATCAGGGCTGATACTTTTTGCATGCTATGATTTGAAATTAGGCCAGCATACTCCAGACCTGCACTATAACATGCATGCAGAGTCTCACTTTCTATATGTACTTTCTATATGTGTTTACACACACACTGCTAATAGCTCCCACTAATTTGATGCAGTAAAGTGCTTAAAATTTTAAAAGCGATTTTAACAAATATGAGGGGTTCTCACATGAGAGATATCACTATTAAAGTGCACGTTTCCTTGAATCAGACTGCTGACACTCTTTGCTCCCTATAACAAATCCCCATGACCATTTTGTGACCTAAGAATGACTGTTAAGTCGTTTTTTGTGGGATCTTTTGCATGACTGGACATTGTCATCCATTCTCAACACATGGCCCTTGCATGACTCCTGCATATGACAACTCCAGTCACTTTGAGAAATCTGAGTATTTCTTCCTGAAGAAGCTGCTTGAAGCTTGGAGGGATTAAAAAAGACATTGCATGGGAGAGTGACAGGCAGAAAGTGACATAATGAAAGAAGTATCTGAAGGACGTCAAGGCCAGAAGTTTTTTCTGACTTAAATTATTGGCAAGGTGCAGTTACTAGGTCAGGTAAGAAGTTATATCTTACATATATGCATGAAGCTAAATTCACACTTGCCATAATCTATGTCATAGACTGAAGCATGAACAGATTAGCAGAATGTTTGATGGCAGAATACATCATGGTCCTAAGAACCCCTGAAAAATTTCCCTTGTTTTTTTTTCCCTTTTGTGCCTGCATATTTTTCAGTATTTAAACCATGCCTCCCCAAACTGATCTCCAATGCAAATCCACCAATAACATTTTATATATTAGAAAAAGCTAGATACTTCCCAGAAAAGATTAAAAGAATCTCTTCAGGTAGTTGCAACATGAAGTTATTTAGAATTATCTCCTCTTTGGTTTGCTTGTTTTCTGAAAAGAAATAGGCTGGTACAATTTTATGCAGTTCACAACAGGTGAAGTGCTATCAGTTTGGCACAAGGCAACGAGAAGCATTCTAAATCAATGAGATATATAAGCTCTATAAGATCAGAAACTGTCCTTTTGAAGACTGTGCTTTTTTATTTTAATGATGCTGCACCCTTCCCTCTCAGGGGCTTCATTTTCAATTAATTTCTGTCAGAGAAGTGTGAATAGCAGCAGGCTGTTTACATGCGAAGTGTGTCCCATGGGACTGATAAAAAGCAAATCATCACTTACTACTGATGGTTTTTACTGTAGCTGAGAAAATATTACTATAAATTACGTAATAAAAACATGGAGATAATTACTCACTCCTGTTTTTAAAATACTTCAAGATCTACTCAAATGCTATAGATGAGAGGTTGCTATTATTATTTTGCCATCTTGCCACTTTAAGGGTTGCTTTTCAATGGAAATACAAAGTTTACGGATGGGGTGTGTAACATAAACTCTTTGCTTATTTGCCAACACTTCTCATTGTAAGATTATTTTTGTTTGCCTGCAGTTTGACTTCTGATCAGATAGTATTTTTCCAGGCCAGGTGTCTGCTTCAGGCTAAATTATTTCAGGTGGAAAGTTTCAGCTACAATTGTTTGGCCATTTCCAATCTCAGGGATTGGAAGGGACTTTGAAAGATCATCTAGTCCAATCCCCCTGCTGGAGCAGGAACACCTAGGTCAGGTCACACAGGAATGCGTCCAGGTGGGTTTTTAATATCTCCAGAGAAGGAGACTCCACAACCTCTCTGGGCACCCCCTTCCAGTGTTCTGGTACCTTCCCTGTGAAGAAGTTTTTTCTCATATTTAAGTGGAACCTCTTATGTTCCAGCTTGCACCCATTGCCCCTTGTCCTATCATTGCCTTTCACTGAGAAGAGCCTGACTCCATCCTCCTGACACTCACCTTGTACATATTTATAAATATTAATGAGGTCACCCCTCAGTCTCCTCTTCTCCAAGCTAAAGAGACCCAGCTCCCTCAGCCTTTCCTTGTATGGGAGTTGCTCCACTCTCTTAATAAACAGTAGAAAAAATTAGGGTAGAAAAAAAAAGTAAGAATTTGAGAAGTCCCACCTGCTTCATGGATTTCAAGTTCGGCAGGTGATGGCACTAGCATCACATATTCTTGTTGTCCCTATGAAAAGTCATCACAAGTGTTCCCAAATTTTGCCGTCTGAGTAAGGTCAAGTAAAAAAATAGAGAAAGCCCCATAATTATCACATCCTGAGAAGACATTTTCCAGTGACTAAGAGCTAAGAGCTCCTGCATTTTGAGCAGCACTGAATACATTCTAGCACTACCTTCATTGGCTGAGTCAATTAAGCCATGTGGGGCAGGTGCAGTCTGGTGAGATGTCAAAAATCAAAGTAGACAGATTTGTCTTTCCAGGGCTTGTACAGCTTCCTGTGATTGGTCCAGGAAGCATGAAAAAAAAGTTATTTCAATGCAGGGAGAAAAAAAGACATAGGGGACAAGAGACCAGAGTAAGCAATCAGCCTATATTCCTGCACATTCAGATAGCAGCAGCAAGCATGGGAGCAGAAGCTCAAAGCAGTGTCCAGAAAAACAAAGGGGAATTATAGAACAGCATTTAGGGGCAGGGGAGGGAAGTCAGAAGCCAGGAGGCAGGCTTGTGGTGGGATTGCAGAGGTGATGTGGTTGATAAAGCAGAGTTGGGAAACTGGTGAGGGATGAAAACTGGGACAAAGAACCCATGGGGTAATGTACAGCACCAACAGTGTGGAAGGACCCATATGAAGGGTAGACAGATTTTGAAACCCAGTGGAAATGGAGAAAAGGAAGAGTGGCAGAAAGGGAGGACTGTGACTAAAGGCTATAGGAAGAAGACTGGAAACTCTGAAAGCGAAGATTAGTTTTGAGTCATGAGAACAAGGCGCTGAGGAAATGAGGACTGATGGGGAAGGTGTGGAGGACAGACTAGTTTTGGAACCCAGAGCAGAAGAACCAGGACTTTGGCAAGGAGGAGCTGGAGAAGACTTAGGAGAACAGGTCATACTTAGCAGGAGTGAATATACATTATTCTTACCCTTAAGATACCTGACTTCGCTAGTCCTCTGCCATCAGCAGATGTATATGAAACTCATTGGCAAACCACTAGAGCTGGGTCAAATGCAGATTAAGAAACTAGCACTGCTAAGAATAATTCTGTTCTTGGCAAAGACCTATGTAGTATCCTTAGCAAGGTTAATCTCGATGATAACTTCTGAGGATGTCAGTGACTACTGTTTCCACTTTTAAGGAGAGGGAGGAAAAAGGGTTTAGTTTACTTTATAAAAAAGCTAAAAAGAAGATTATATTGTACACAGGCTGAAGTAAAACATTTTGAAAGGGTATTATTACAGCTGCAAAGGCACAAGGTCGACAGGTATAAAATACCAGAAATTAAGTGTGTGAGTACAGTTGTAGTCTCCCTCCTGTTAGGTTTGCATTACAGGGTGGGTAGCTTTCATGGCTTTTTGTCATAACTCAGAGCTGGCCAATTCATTTGTCTAAATATAAAAAAAGTAATGCCAAGATGGCTTGATATCCAAAAAGCTCCGTTAGGACTCGGGCACAGTTCCAACAGAACTATGTCTGCCAAGCAGAAAGCTGCATGTTTTCCTGCCAGCTTATCCACTCAGCTCTCAGCAGCCAGTTTATGGGATTGGTAGCTTCCAAGATCCAGATTTTAGGTCAGAGACAAAGGACAGGCAAAGGATAGTATGAAGTGGCATTCCACATCTCTTTGGGACATAGTTATTTGTAGCCTGCAGACCTCTAGGGTAGGTGGCTATCGACACAAGGGTACCAGCTATACCTAAAAAATGAGATAACTGATTTCCTGATTCTTCTGATCAGCAATGCAAAGGAGGAGCTGGCCTAAGTTTGAATAGCCCAGCTTCCAGTCTTTTGGCTTCCTGAAAGCCTGCCACGTGGGAGGTTGTGCAGCAAGGCCCTACAAGCCCTACTCTGGCAGCAAAGATTTAATTTTGAAGTTATTGTCAAGAGAATTTCTGTTCTCCTATCTGAAATCTTACAGTGATTTCCAAAGACTGTTCTTAAAATTTTGGATGTTTGTAAATCTCAAAATACTCTACAGAATGGGCAGCCCTCTTGTATTTGATTTCATGCTCATGCTGTTGCATATATTTATTTGGATGCTGTTTTTAGCTGGTTCTCACTCAAGACAGACCAAGGATGCTTCATGTACTGGAGAGCTTGGTAAATGTGGCAGAGGACTGCAGACAAGAAAAGCCAATTGTTTGCATAATGCAGATAAATCCTGCCCTTTAGAGCCAAATTCTGAATTCACCTTTGTCACAGATCTCTCAGATAATACTAATTAAATCTGTCTTTCCTGGGGGGCTGTTAAACTGGGTGTTATGACTGATCTGAAGAAGGAAAAAGGACTCTCAGAAGCAACTTCATTTCAATGTGAGCAAGCAGAGCTTTGGATATATACAGCAGGTAAACAGGAAATATCAAAATGTAGCCTTCTGAAATCAAACATATGAAATGTTGTGGGTACTTTTAAGTTCATTCTGTGCCTTAGTTGCCATTTTGCCATTTGCCAAAACAGTCCTAATCACCCAGGTGGGTTTTGGACAAGAATGCATTGTTTCTCAAACACTTTGATGTCACAGAATTGTAATCTTAGAAAATTTATGAGGAAATTTACAATTATGTCTTCAGAACATAAAATGGAGGAAACAAAATATCAAGTAACAGTACACTAATGTCATCTATTCCCAATCACCCTTCAGGTAACTGCTGTGAGGTCACCCAGGAAGTTTATAGCAGAAATGAGAACAAACCAAAGGACCCAAGAGATTGAAGATGTGCAATAATTCTCCTTCTTTATCTCTGGAGAAGAAATAAGTATACTGATGGTATGAGAAGCTGAAATATAAATAAGGATATTTGGGCACCGATATTAACTCCCCTTAAAATGTCATATTTCAGAGTATTTTTAACCTCCAGTATGCAAGCTGGGCTATATTTTATATTTCTCAATCAAACATAAGTGCCTGAAAACTCATCACATTGACTTTGGAATCTATAAAACAAAAAGGCAGAACAAACATTATTAATATTTTAAAGCAACAGGCCCCTTTTGACTCTCCACTACTACATAGTTACAGAAGAAAAAAAAACATAGCCGTCTCAAAAACCACTCTGGCAATGCTGACCTCCAGCTACAACAGCAGAATCTTGACAATTGTTCAGGTCTGACATACAAAGCTCACCTTTGACATTTTGGGTTTAGCGTACGAGTACAGGCTATTGACCTTTTTTTTAAAGAACAGTGTCTTGTCACGGCTAGGGCATGATAGAATACCTAGGGCAATTTTGCAGCCAACTTTGGCAACTCCAGAGCAATAGGTGTGAGACACACTGACAGGTTTGCTTGGCATATGCCATGGATCCCTTTTCACGCTGCAACTTGCACTGCTCTAATGCAACTGCCTTACAGAGTACATGCAGGAAGAGGGTGTATCACAGGTGCAGAGGCATCTCAGCCTACCAGCATTCTTCGAATGTGTCACACAGTTTATGCAAGTTATTCTGGGTATATTCAGTCACTGTTTGAGATTTCTTGCCAGCTAAAGGCAAGAAGCTGAATATCCAGAAATGCAGTAGGACATCTTCAAGGAAGTCAAATCATCAACAAAAGCTACAGTTCAATCACAATTGATAGGGCTGGCGATCTCCTTTCTGGGACAGAAATTGTCAACTTTGAAATCGTAACTTAATGGAAGAAAAAAGCAGTATTGCACCTGAGGTACCAGCTAGTTTCTTCAGTGACTAGTAATGTTCTGATTTAAATGCCTGAGCTATAAGGATAGACTGCTGGATTCTATTTTTTTGCCTGGCTACATTCATTTTGATAGTCATTTGAAGAATGGTACTTAATAGGCAGCGTTGCCCACCAGATTCTCCATGGTGAACTGTTAGTGCAGTAGCAACACAATTACTAATTTGACATTCAGTTCCTAAACTGAATCAACAGATCTGCAATATTACTGTAATATCAAGCAAGGTACCGCATACATGAAAAAAAATGGTGGCATTCGCTTTTTATGCCACAGTGTGTGACCAGTGCCCCTGATGGTCCCAGGTGTGTGAGATGTCATGCCTTTCAGAGCACAAATTGCTAGTGGCTTAAAGCTAATCGCCTGACCTCTTGAAATAACTAGCATTTACATCACTCCAGATTGAAAATTAGAAAGGACTAGACAAACAGCACAGAAAGAAGTTAAAATACCAAATGTCTGTAGCAAAGTAATTTTACCTATAGCATTCTCCTCTGTATCTTATCTGAAAACAGATAAAGAAATCAACATTTCTTCCTTTCTCTCCTCCTCTTGAACACTCCCCCCCCTCCCCCCAAAGAAAAAACAAAAAAAGCACAGGAAAAATTTTTAAGAACAGTGAAATTATACATCAGTTCTTTCTACATGTGCACATGAAGTGCACTATGTAATAGCCCCATTGCTCCAAACTAGACGCTACTGCAATCACGTTTTCTGTCTTTTGTGTCCTTCTGAATAGGTCTGAACATTGCCCATATCAGAATAGTCAGAACACAATGCTAAAAGATTCCTATTCTTATCAGTTGCTGAAGTCTTTCAGGGCCATATGAACGTCTTTATTTGGGACTATCTGAATGGATTTTAAGCATCCTATTAGAATTTCAAGTCAACTTTATTTACAGCATTACCTTTCTAAGCATCAAGAGCACTCAGAAAAGCACACCTTGAAAGCAAGGTTAATGCTTATAGTTCCCATCTCTGCTAATTGGCAGAAACAGATACATTAAAAGTCTCTTACTTTTTAAAATCTGGAAAGTCACTGGCTAATGAAAATGTGAACTTTGCCATCCAGCAGAGAAACAGTCACCAGTGAAACTTGGCTGACAAAACATTAATCTACTGATTTAAGTGTTGTGAAAACTGCTCATACAAAGCTTGCTTCTACAGGGCTTCCACTTAGAAAGCTATACTTTGCCAGTTGAATGAAGGAGGTTAAAGGTCAAGAGGGAACAAGACACAGTGACTGACTAGCATCTATGGCATCATTAAAAATAAACACAAATCTGGATTAACCTTCTTAAGTGCTCATTATCTAACTGCCAGGACAATGCTATGTGTGCAATTTGCATTTCTGTAAACAACACGGCCATTAGCTTGGCTCTATTTTTCTGAGTTGACCTCACCTTTTACTGTCACATGCACACTCTGGCTGGTGGAGAGCTGAGGTTGAACGAGGACATTGCACGTGTATTCACCCTCATCTACTTCCTTCTGCACATCTGAAAGCTTCAGTGTTCCATTGTTTTCAAATGCTACTTGGCGATGGTTAAATGGCAGCAGGTTAGAGTTCTTGTACCACTTGATGGAGTAATATGGGTAGCCGATCACACGGCAGTGGATGTAAGTGTCCCGTCCAGCTATTGCTGTGATGTTCTTCATTGGTCGAATGCTTGCTGGCCCTAAAAAAATGTAAAAAGGAACTCTTGAAAACCATTTAAAGGCATGGTTGCTCGAGGGAACATGCATATAATTTTTCTGAATATAAAAATGTTAATGACATTTACAGATGTGGCTCGCACAACACTTCTTAGCATTTGACAGTTTTTGCTTTTAAAAGCTACTGAAGCAGTTTCCCTAATCTTTATATGCTCTAGTTTTTCTTTACCCTGCAGCATACATACTAATTATGTGGGGGTATGTGTTTGCATTATCTAACACTTGCCTGATAAAATCTTTGCTGTGTTACAAATTAAAAGGCTGAGGATGATTTAATTAATGTGAAATACCAAAGCTGATACAAAGCTAGAATACTGTTACACATGAGAATACTGATGTAGTTAGCTTTTTTTTTTAATGTATATAAACTATAATACCATGAGGATGGATATTATGCCATGTAGAGCTAGAAATGCCAGCTAAAGTACTGTATACATGAATAATTACAATGAATGTTGGACAAGTAAAGAAAGAAAAGAAAAAAACCCAAACACCCATGCACAACAGGACTAAACTAAAGAAACTGTGACCTAATAGAGATTAGTATAGGAAAAATAGACTACAGAACACAAACCAAAGGGTTCTTCCAACATTTAACTATACCATACACTTTATAGAGAGGTCTGGAAGGGCAGGGTAGGAAAAGAGAGCGAGGAAGAAAAGGAGAGGATAAACAATAAGTTGGTTTTGGCATTCCAAGACTCATTTCATCACATGCAACAATCTTCTTCTCTGCTACAATGAGTTATGTGTGTTTTTTTGAGGAGCTGATTTGACAAGCACCTCTTACGTTTATTCGAGCCTGGTACAGGACGACTCCAGCAGAGTTGTTGGCAGTACAGCGATAAACTCCACCATCTCGGACCTGAGTGTTAGAGATATTCAGGTAACTGACCACGTTGCCTTCAGAGGTGATAATCTGGCTGATACGATGACTGCCATCCTTCACAATGGGATCTTCATCCAGTGTCCAAGTGATCGTAGGCAGAGGAGTCCCCTTCACGTTGCACATAAGGGAGACAGGCTCTCCTGGACTCACCACTTTCTCATTGAAGGCAGAAATGATTTTGGGAGTTCCATCTGCCAAGGGAAAGAAAAGCAAGAGAAAAGTACTTACATTGTCTAAAGTTTGTTGCTTCTCTGCTGGAGGCTATCACATGAGAGAAGATCTTTTTTAGAACTGATGCAAACAATTGTATTCCAAGATGTAACCCTAATTATTAAGAGGGTAGAACAAATTTTTGTTAAAGTACTTTTTCATATTCTGAGGGACCTGGTACTGACTCTGACAAAGGAAAACTTTTTCATATTCTGAGGGACCTGGTAATGACTCTGACAAAGGAAAACCACTTGAATAGATTGACCAGGGCTCTGCACAGCTGGATAAACTGCCAGGTTCTTGCAGAAAGGAGTTAAAGCCATACACAGTTCATCACAAAAGACATACAGCAAAATCT
The DNA here is from genome assembly GCA_013400055.1 of Nycticryphes semicollaris. Lineage (NCBI taxonomy): Eukaryota > Metazoa > Chordata > Aves > Charadriiformes > Rostratulidae > Nycticryphes > Nycticryphes semicollaris. The sequence goes on from VXBJ01005708.1 coordinate 230,946, forward strand.
CAACATATTTGGAATTTTTCTTTTCCTGATAGATTTCAGCTCCTTGGAAAGCTAAGGATGAATCCTGTTGGCAAGAGCCAGGCATAACTTGCATAGGCTAATTTCACACAGCTGTGCCAATGCAGTTTAGTCTTGACCCACAATACTGCATTTAGAAAAGTATTAAATTAAGCTTTTCTGAATACAGATTGCCAGTAACAGCAGTGATGCCAATTTCTTTCTGTGGTCATTTTGTGCTACAGATAAATATTCTTCTGAAATGAAAGTATTCAAATGCTTTTGCTTGTGATCTTTGTCACAATTTGCTCAGCTTCTACCAGGCAACTGAATATAGAGAATGGGTTGTGACAGAAACTTCAAGACTGTAAGGAGGGAGCAGGAGTAAATAACCACCCATCCAGAGAGTTCAGCGGGGTAACATTGAGGAGTGCCAACACTCTGCTATTACATAGGAAGTTCTCTCTGAGATCACGCAGTTCATGTTTGTTCTCCCTGGAAAATCCTAGTTTCAAAGCTGTATCTAGAAGGAATTGCAGTGTAATTGGGAGCAAAAGGCCATGTGCCAAGAGCAATATGCAGAACACAGGAAGCAAACCAGCCCAAAGTTTGGACAAGGACAACAGTGACACAGGTTACTGTCTGGTTTTAGAGTCAAGTGGCAAGTACACTAACTTCGGTGTTCCTGCTGTATTAGTACCTGCAAAAACAGTAGGACAAGGTGCCTTATTGCATAGAGAGAGACCAAAAGCACATGAACACTCACCTTATACTCAAAGCCCTTTCAGTTTTGCCCAGGACAGAGGATGTCAGGACAGGACCAACAAGTTTCATGCTCTCTGTGGTGTACTATTTGTTTCTGCATTCTATAGACTGTCTCTTGACATACACATTGCTATGTATCACTTCCACGTTTGTGAGGCTTGAACCACAATGACTTTCCCCTAGAAATCACAATTCTTACATTGCAATGTCAGTGCAATGTCACCCAGAAAACTGGGGGAACTGGCACGATGTGTGCAGGACTCCCCATAAGACATGCTGAATCATAGCAGAATTAAAAGTAAGGCTGCAGAATTACTTTGCTTGACACATAGTAAAAGGCACTGCCACTCTTAGGCTGCTGAAAGACCTTACTATCCCTGGAGGAGCATTTGACTTTATTTCATCTCATAATTTTTCCCTCTGCTCCCTTCTCCCTCTCATTCTTGTCCCATTGGATATGTGATGGAGTTCTAATTTATTTATTTTCATTCTCTGTCTCTCTTCCTTTCCTTTGCTCTGTATTAGATACTGTCATCCCCCAGAAAACAAAACAATAGCAATAACAAAAAAAAAAAAAGCTTTTTATCCAAAAAGAAAGATGACACAGGACCAATAAATCTGTGAGTGTGCACACTATGTACCTCTGCCACCCCTCCTCTTCTTTTTATTTTTTAATTCAAGTGACAGGCTTTCTTTTGGAGATGAAAGCAGACATTATTTTCCCAGTGAGACCTGAGTGTCTTTGAAATCATTCCTGCTGTTGCTCTCTGATAACCTGCACTCTCTCGACATCATGATAGATTATCAATATGCTCTTTAGGCTTCCTTAGTCACGGGAGATGGTTGCCGAGGTAACTTGGTCCAGGCAGGTAATCTCTTCTTTTTCTATAAAGACTCTAAAAATAGTGTCCATGCCATGACTGCACTACAGCCTCATTAGTGAGCTGCTTCTGTACAAATGGATAACTTTCCTCACTTGATTATCATGTAGAACATTATGTCAGTTAGTGAAGATGATGTTCAAGTCTTCAGTCAATACAACCAAGCAGAAAAGCCAAGCCCAGAAGATGCTTGTTGAATAGAGACCTAGTCTCTCATGTCCTACTGAAAAGTTAATGTAAAAAAAAAAAAATCATCAGCCTCACCATCCACACCCGGCGTAAAAAAATAAATAAATAAAAATTGACTGGAAGGGGTTCTCAGGAGGGAATTTTGTTTTCAAATAATTTTTTTCATTCCATTAGTTTTTGCTCAGAGTGGGACACAATAAACCCCACTGACAGTTCATGAGAACCCTCTTCTCTTGTTTGGGGTCCACTATACTTCACTATGCAATCATGACACCAAAGACAACGTATTTATTATTATGGAGACCAGAATCGCTAAACAGGTAGTGGCTGACCTTCTAGTACCACTTGAACATAATCTTGAGCGGACATCTTGTCCTTGCGCACAAAGCACTGGTAAGCTCCACCATCACTCTTGGCCATGCCATCCATAATAAGGTTCTCCCGATTGATGCCAGTGATCCGAACATTGTTACCAGGGTTGATGATTTCACCATTGCGATACCAGGAGAGCTCCTGATCCTCAGTTCCTGTCACACTGCAGGACAAGGACACTTGACTACCAACACTGCTTTTTACTTTCCGTGGGCTGATCGTGGCTTTTAGTGGTTCTGAAGATTTAAATAAAAATAAGGGAGAAGGAAAGGGAAATAGAAAACATTAAGTATACAAGCACATTAATGTGCAAGTAACAAATTAAATCTCAGTTAAGGAGAACAACAAAAATCACCTTCATACCCTTCTGATAACCACTCCCCCACCACCTCCTCCCAAAAAAAAAAAAGAAAAAAACCAAACCAAAACACCAACACACACACCCCCCCAAAAAAAACCAACAACAAAAAAAAAAAACCAACCCAAACAAAACCACATGACTGTGCTAAATAAGCATTTTGGTCATCAACAGCCATGACACAAAACACATATCTATAGGGGTAACTTATTTGACACATGATATAATGCCCTGCCGAAATGAACAAGATCTACTGAGTAATGCCATTGGTGCTGAGGGTCTAACAATGGCACTATACAAGCTTTGGGAGGGTAGGATGTTACTTCACAGTAGTTCAGTGTGGACCTTTGAAATGATGCATTAGGTGCTATGCTTAAGGTTATCTTTTCGTTTAAATTTCCTGCAAAAGGTGTTCCAAAATCACTCCCTGATGTGAACAAGTGCAGTAAAGAGTGGAAGATCCACGCAAAAATTTTAACATAAGTACACCCATAGATATCCATCATATGTGTCCACATAGAGGTCCATGGGAGGACTATAATATTTTCAAGTCAGCCTTAAGAAAGAGTAGCACATAGTTAATGCAAGTTCTACAGTGTAAAAAAAAAAAGAAAGGATGAACAATGTTGAAGAAAAGTCATAAACGTAAATGCAAGGAAAGCAATCTTTATCCTACCACATAACAGTAATCAGCATTACTGAATGCAGATCTCATATTATGATTTGTATATATTGGCTTTATTTCATTATGAAGGGTCTACTATCACCACTGTAATAATCTCTGGTACTAAATAGACACACTTCCACACAAAAGTTTCCTCATCTAACTTATTCACTTTGTGGAAAATCTTATAACACTCAGGTTGGAATAAATCTTTAGTGGCCTACTAGAAACAGAGGCCTGGAAAAAAAAATACACAACTTAGTGGCCTCTAGGTTACAGATGCGTATGTAACAGATCTTTTCTCTACAGTGGTCCAGAGCAACAGTTAATCTGTGCTCATATGCACGTTACAAATCACTGAATATCGAGTTTCCTATCCAAAAGACCACAAAGGCTCAAAACTGCCAATGACCTGATAACAAAATAAACACACTCAAGTGCATCATCAATTTCTCAGAGCCATGATGATGCAAGAAAGTAAAGCACACCCTCCACTGAAGAGTAAAACTCCTTTGCACAACTGTTGCTTCCTGCCAACCAGATCCAGAAGATATCTACTGGCTGTTTGACCACTGAGTCAGTAAGTACAATATATCACTAGGCACTGGGGATACTGTCAGTATCTCTAGCAATTTGATTACATCATGCCTCTGGAAGTCTTGGCTTTTTATCATAAAAGGCAGACTGAATTCAAATAATTTTTATGAATACATTTAGAAGCAAAGCTCCTCCGTTATAATTCATGAATTATAGATATTTGATCTTGGTTTTATTTTGCCCAAATACATTATGTGTAATTATTTGTGAAGACATTTTTATGGCCTGAACTGTTCAAAAACCTCTCCCTTTTCAATTTGCCAGTCATGCAGTATAGGTGGAAATGTTAGTTCATGAAGCATTATTTCTATTCCAGGAAATAATTTATTTTTTTTAACAATAGAAGAATAACACTTTTCCAGTGCAGTGCTTCTGAGTAATAATTATCTTTGTAGAATTTGTGAAACATTCAGAATATTCACACTTGAATACTCAACTGAGGGGAGGTATGAGTATTCAATATTACCGAACAGCATGACTCATGGCAATGAGAGTTTGGCAGCTTTATTCATGAGAACATTTGCAATTTCTTTTTAAGCATCCAATTCAAGCTTCTAAATTACATATCCTCCATGCGATAAATTATATAGCTACATTAGAAATTGCATCTATTTGCACTTCTGATCGCTCAATTGTCCAACGAACTCATCTCCACAGAGCATAATTTCTGTTGTTCCACAACTTTGAGAGATTTTAACACTGCTAAGATAAAGTAACAAAACAGGAGGTAGAGCAAAATATGGCAACGTCTTCCCTGACACAAACACCCAGGCAAGAGGACTGAGTCCAGTACTTACGTTTTACATACAGTCGCCCTATCATCTCAGCAGTTCCATAGTTGTTCCACACCTCACAGACATAGTTGCCTGTGTCTGAGGGACGTGTATTCTCAATCAGCAGACCTGTAACTGTCTGCCGAAACCTGCTGTCAGGCTCCCAGGGAACATTGTCCTTCAGCCAACGATACTTTGGTGTGGGGTGCCCTGATGCTTTGCAAGGCAGCTCCACTCGCTGTCCTGCCATGGCTTTACGGTGGTCAAACCCATCTAGAATAGATGGAGCTGAATTCGCTGGATCTGAAAGAACAAACATCAGTTTTCAATAGGAGCATTGTCTTCCATTCACTAAGTAATATGCCTGCATTTTTTGACTCACTAGCCCAGTGTTTTATGTACTACAGTTTGCTATTTTGACCCAGCCATCAGTCTGTAATATCTCAGTAGTGATGGCTGGGATCCAGCAGCATGTACTACCGAAGCATCTCATGCTTAGTTGGAAATCCTCTCACTGGATTTTTTCCAGGTGGCAACCATCTCTCTGGTCATCCCTTATGTCCCCTATCAGAGGAATGGAGAGCCAAAAATGTGTTGCCTTAACAATTACTGCTGTCATCCCTGCACTACTCTACCAGAACGAAGCCAACACTTCCTAGTGGCCTGAAGGTTTTGTATTGAAGGAGTGATTTATTCCCTTGTCAGGAGAGAAATGGACAGAGACACAGGAATTTCTACCTGCAGTCTAACTGACAGATGAGCCTTTTCTTCTTCTCGGGAAAAATAACTTAACATGACAAGACCAACTTATAGCTTAATACTTCAACTTTCTGTGCCCAATTTAATGAGAAAAGCAGCTCTCAGACAAACACATTTGTGTAGCACCTAGCATATATTTATGTATCTCACAGAAGACTGTCAGAGCGCCTTCACCAAAAGTGCATGAACCTCATCAGAAACAGTTCTCTGTGATTTTGGTTTGCTATATTTGAAAAAGTTTGGAGGAAGAGGCTAATGTGATTTACAGTTTTGTGGAGCATGCAGCATGATGAAAGCCCGTTCTGAAGCTCTTGCAACATAAATACTGAACAATAAATGTTCACCTCAGTGTTTTCTCATTACTTGTACCCACTTTGCTAAAACTGTGTCACAAAGAACCTCCACATGTTGATCAGGTCCCTTTACTCCTATCTGACATACTGATCTCTTTTTGGATATAGCTACAGCACAGTTGCCTGGGTGTAGGTGTGAATGCAACCACTTTGACATTTTCATGTGGTCTTTGACTTAGCTAGATCAAGTGCTGCTCACAGGGTAGCTGCAGCAGGTTCCTGTTTGGAGCTGAGGAGACTAAAGGAGCTGTTCTTAGGTAAATCTTCATGAACTGCAACCACACCTGGGAGGGTATACTTGACAACAGCTAGAGGCACTAGGTAAGTTATACTATCAATCCAGAAACAAAAATTGTGTTGGTAAGCAAATGGGTTAAGTAAATTTTGTGTAAATATCTGATAAAACCCTAAATGCCAAGTTCAATGAAAGATAACCACAGAGGGTTCTCTGCTCTCTAGGTGTCAGCAGAAAGTTGAGTGACTGAAGGCAAAATCACATTCTGTTTGCAGCATCTCATTGTCTGTCTCATTAGAAACGTGTCAGCTGGTAGTTAAACAAATTATTTTGCATGCATCAGTAGCCTCAAGGCCCATATTTGGCATCAAGATGGGTTATATTTTTGAGCTTACCATGCTGTTTATGTCTGGCTTAGCGAAAGCACAATCTGCCAGGATGCTATTGGGAAGGCCAATGTCAATTTCACTAATTGATTAGCCAGCTCCTTTCTTGCCTTTTGGGTCTTAAGGCATCTATGCTTTCAGCTCATATTTGTGCAGCCTGAGGAATTAACTCAGTAAAATCTTAAGCATGCAAGAAATTACATCTCTAGCTCTTGGGAAGTTTACATCTACAATCAATTTTTTCAATTGAAAGTAATGATTAAATAATAAAAAAATAGAACTGACTTTTAAAGGTAATGTCTGCCCATTCCTACTCAAACTCATAGTAGCTCCATATCTTCTCCATACACTTTAACTTCAAAAGATTTCGTGAAGGGTATATGTGCCATATATCCATATATGACTCATTTTCAAGCCTTTAAGCACAAAAATATAAAGTACTGCATGGACTTTGAAATAGGATATGGGCCACTAGGGAAGGAATTAAAATAATCATGAGGAAAAGTTGTGGCTAGTAAATATCGCACTTTGACAGCCTCCTAGTTTTCTGCCAGAGCACTACATATGCTTTGATGCTGGACCCAGGCAAAGTGCAAAACCTCCTCAGACAACAAGCTGATGGTGACAGCAAAACAACCACTGCCCTTCTGCCTCCATGCCTAGGCAGAAGCCTGGGAAGTCAGGCTGACTGCCCCCAGGAGCTGGTGGCTACAGCAGCAGATGCCATAGAAGGCACAGGTCCCTTCTGCAGCTACCATTTTTCACCCTTCAAGAACAGCCCATCAGTCCCTAGGTCTTCTGTCCCAGGTTTACTTGGCATCACTTTTTCCATTCTCAAATTGAGCCTTGGCAGGAGCAGCCCAGCCTGGAATACCATCTGTGGAACAGCTAAATTGGGATTTGCCTATGTACTTGAGAAGCCTTGAGCTGGTTCTTATATATTCTATATTTATTCAGGGATACACAAAATATGATTCCATTGATCTGATTTCTTGCACTCTACTTAATATATTGAAATGCATGGTAAAAACATCTCTTTAGGATGTCCTTGGAGTATACACCTATTTAGAGCTCCTACATTGTATATATTCCAGTTAAGGAAATAAAAAAGGAGAAAAAAAAAGCACAAAATAAATCCCAGGGTTAATTTGCAATCACCTGCAACAAAGTCAATAGCAAAGTAACATAACCCAATTTCAATACGTGGTATGTACTCTTTTGAATTTCTATTTTACTATGCTTTAGCAGTCAGCTGCAAATGACTTTTACAACAATGGTGGAAAAACTAAGGCAAAATACTGTTCCAAAATATTCTGCTTTGCATCTTCTTTGAAGTACTGAGCAAGAAAACCATTATGCTTTTAAAACCATAAGGTTTTTTTGGAGGATGGGATTAAAACCAATAAAGAATTTGGGAGCTGGGATTCATGGCTGGACAAAAATATCTTTGGAAAAGCACACTATAGTGGACATTAGAGGATCATTTTGTAGCATGTTAATGGCCTTGGGATTAAATTTATGTAGAAATGCCACATGATTTCAAGGAGAAGTTCTTATTCCAAATGAAATTTGGACCTTTGTTTTGATAATAGGCATACTAATTCACATATGTATTTGCTATTACATGTATGTTACCTTTCTCACTCTTTAAAATAATAATGAAGCTTAACACGTCAAAAATGAGGCCAAGAGACTGTGATTCAATATCCACCACAAAATATTTCATCCCCAAATAGAGAAAGAACATTTATGGATATAAAAGGCAGGCAAATGTAGATCTCGCACAAGCAGACCTTTCATAACTCTGTTCATGCATTCTCTGATCTCATGCCAGTAAAGAAAAAAAAAGAAAACCTGTTTGAGAAATATTAAGATACAAACTCTGCACTTAATTGCTGCACTTGTTCAATGGACTAACAGAATTGGAAATCAGAACCCACTATACCTCTAATGGCGAATAATTAACCCTCTTGAATTTTAAAAAACAGCTAAAACAGCTCTTGCATACAGGTAAAATTTGCTGTATTTTGATTTGGTCTGTGGAGGAAAATAGAAAAGGGAACTCAAGACAGCACACATGCTTGTTCTGAATTACTAACGAGACAGAGCTTTCATTTTTCCCCTTTTGTTCAGCGGAATAACTAGAAAATGTTTTGTGGTAACCAAGATACAAGCTTGATTTTATTTATGTTTCAACTGGCTCAGCCTTAGTATGATTTCATACGGAAGCAGACCATATTATAGAGCCAGCTAGGATAGGACCCTGCCTATCCTTACAGGACCAAAGCAGGCAGATCATTGTACAAGAAAACTTCTTCATCTGGCTGGGAAAAGCAGAGACAAGAGTTTTACCTGCAGGGGACATGTATCAAAGGAAGAAACTCCTGGATCTAATTGGTAAGTGATTCTAACATGAACAATCACAATATTTTTTTAGCATTACTATATTAAATACTGACTTGTGTTTCCAGAGGGCTCCAGAATCCTTCAGCAATGACCACTTTGGAGGAAAGCAGGAAGTATATTACTGATGTAAAACCTTCCACCCACCTCTGTCTCTCTTAGGGCTCTCAGAGGGTGGAGAACTGAAACCTAATCACTCATTTTATTTTTTTTCTGACAAAAAGACCAAAGGACAAGAGGACATAGCCAAAAGGAGAATGATCCTACTGGTTTAAATTGTGAAGGTCACCATGCCCTGTCTGATCTTTAGGGTTAGGATTTAGGGCAACTTAATAATAGTGAAAAGGAGAAAAAGCTCTGTGGGGCTTTCACTAGGATGGTAAGCATGTCTTCTGTAAAGCAAGGAAACAGGGAGAAAGAAGAGAGAGTCTGTGATACAGTCTTAGTTAACTGTATGGATGTGGGAATACCATTGCTGATTTGCTCACAAGCAAACACTGGGTGCAGTTGCAGGCACCCAGCAAATGAGGGAGAGGAAGGAGAGATAGAGAAGGGCTAATCCTATACAGAGATGTTTGAGAGCAAGTTCCAAACCCAGGCCTGGGGTCTGGTCCTCCTTCTCACCTCACCTCACCTCACCTCACCTGCAACTAGCACCTTCTCTCACTGAGACAGAGTGATTGAGAGAGAGAAGTAGGTACCATGGGGCAGTTCATCTCACCTTAAAGTAGGCAGGTGAAGTAGGTCAGATACACTACCCCTGAAATTGTTCCTCTCCTTCGGTTACAAGGGGAAGTTAAGGTGACTAGACATTCTCACTGCGCAAGTCTACTATTCATGGGATGAATCCCATCCACAGTCCTTTTATAAAGTACTCTAAAACTACTAAAAATCATTGTACTAAATGTCAAGGCTCTTTAGAAATACCTAATAGTAGATGAAAAACAGAAAAAAAAAAGATTTTAAAATGGGTCTTTTTTGCAGCAGCAGGAGTTCACTGCTGATCACTTCTATCTTCCATTTGATAGACAAATTGGTTGTTAGCGCATACGAACACAAGAACTTGCCTTGCCAGTTTAGCACACTAGAGAGAGGCATAGAGAATACTTAATTTAACAAGATATATAAAGGAGCACCTGATACAAAAAGCCTTGCACTGTTGCTTTGTCGTGTTTCTCCAGTGTATCTGTGCCTTGTGATACATCGGTAGTTGTACAGTCCATCTTCATTCTGTACGTCTAAAATATACAAGGCTCCCGTGGATGTGATGAGAAATCTAGGTCCTGAAAGACACAAGAATTTCCACTGTTTATAATAGCTGCATGTTGTTACTGTGTTCTGCTTGCCCACGCTGGGGATAGACAACACAGGGGTTTTTTCCCAGAGTCTACAAGTTGCCAATTATAAGTTTACTAAGTACGCATTGCAAATGCAGATAAAGATATTAATTCATGTGTACTTCTAATAAAAAAGGTAGGGATCTGTAAGGAAAATGTGAGGAATGAAGGAAAGAAATGCGCCACAGTATATATCACAATCAACAGACAATATCCAAGAGAGATCTGAAATAAAATACAGGGTAAAGAACCAATGCAGAATTTATTAGAGTTTAATTCAATATTGTAGAATGACATGACAGTTCACCAGCGGAGCTGTACATGTTGGAAAGATGGTCTGATCAGTACACATAATTAAACAATATTAGTCAAAAATTACATTGTCCAGGTACTCCAGAAAATTGAGAAAAAAAAATCATAAAAAGTAAAACTAAAGAGATCAGTGAAAGCAAAAGAAATTCACAAAAGGAGAAAGTTTTTTGCCCCAAGAAGAAGGGACATATGTTCTAAGGGATTCTGACCGTAACTACACAGTCCTAAGTGCAATTGGAAAAGGACAGCAAAACCAGCCTTGCTGATGTTGCCTACACCACTGACCCCAGTGAAGTTGTATGCTCCTGCACTAGCTGCAACCCAGACAGCTCAGGTGTCACGAATAGCCCCACCCCAAGTCCATGTTTCCTGTGAGTTAGTGCACAACAGGCTTCAGCAGGATGAGCTGAGCTCTCTGCAGCTCAGTACTTCCATGCCCAAACTACTGGCAGAAGATGAGGTAATATATTATCAGATCTGCTCTGGACTCTTTGTTTTAATAATTTTGCAGTCTGTGATTAGAGAGACATGATGTAAGCAGGTCCACAGATTGTGTGTCTAAAAGAAGGGCTTAATAAACAGCACAAGACATGTTATTTAATATCCAGAGATTGTTATCTTTTTTTTTAATTCTACAAAGAAATGTCTATTTCAGGAAGAAAATTAAGTCCAGAAAAGTGACTGTCTTCTAAAACTGAAGAAGACTGGCCATGTTCTTGGTCAGCATTTCTCTCAGTGTTCATTCAAACTGTCAAACTGAAAAAAAATATAGTTGATATTCTCTTCAAATACATATTTTTTAGTATTGACACTAGAATATGTGGAAAATTACATGGTACATATGCACACATGCAATTTTGATCATTTGACACCTGCATAAATGCCTCTGTTCTGCTGTAAATGCATGTTCTAAAAGCAAGGACACAAAAAAGCCAACATCAATGTGGACATGTTTATTCTAAGGTTTTCTCCATATACAATAAATGAAAGTAACATGATTGGAATGCACTGCAAATTTGGGCCTTACCTGACCCTTCTCCATATAAAAAATTCCAAGCTATGTATGCTTTTCTAAAACATTTACACTGGAGAAAATGTTATTTTCTTTTGTGTTTCTGCTATTTTTCCTCTAGTAGCTGGTAGCTTTTACAATATACAGACCTATACCTATGTACTATAAAATATACCCAACTCCAAAATTAGGGGAGAGAATACACAAAGATGAAACCCACTATGAACAGGTATTCAGTAATACACAGCAAGAAATATTTCCTCATCTTCAGAGCTCAATTTGAGCAATGACTTTTTAATAATTAAATGTAGTTAGGGAGCTTGCTCACACATGCATCAGTGGGAAAGCAATCCAGCAGAGAAAAGACAGAAAGGAAGTGGTATCATTACAGAGGGCAATCTCCTTTAAACCACAATCTAAAAGAAACGAAAAAAAAAAGAAAATTAACAACCATTTAACGGAGTGACCCTTAGAGCAGGTAATACTGAATTAAACAACATCAGCCCACCTCTCTCATCCTTGTATGCATAATGAATTATAAAATAAACACACTGGTGACTTGTCTTGGCTGACACTGTTCTCCTGAAAGTCAAGACACAAATATGGAAGCCAACCTGGGAGTCCTGGTAGAAAACAGGATGACCAGACAGCAATATGCCCTTGTGGCCAAGAAGGCCAATGGCATCCTGGGGTGCATCAGGAAGAGTGTGACCAGCAGGTTGGGGGAGGTTATCCTGCCCCTCTACTCTGCTCTGGTGAGGCCCCATCTGGAGAACTGTATCCAGTTCTGACCTCCCCAGTTCAAGAAGTACAGCGATGTGCTGGAGCGGGTACAGCAGAGGACCACAAAGGTGATGATGGGCCTGGAGCATCTCTCTTATAAGGAAAGGCTGAGGGGGTTGGGTTGTTTTAGTCTGGAGAAGAGAAGGCTGAGGGGGGATCTGATCAACAGATACAAATACTTAAAGGGTGTGTGTCAAGAGGAAGGGGCCAATCCAGGGGGGTTGGACTAGATGATCTCCAGAGGTCCCTTCCAACCCCATATCATTATGTGATAGGTCTCAACTTTGGAAAAGCATAAACCACACTACATGTAACCTTCTGAAGTACCTGTTTGTTCAAATAGCGTGTAGTGTTACTAAGGGGTATATTAACTAAATAAATCCCCAGAATAGAGGGCATAGAAGATGTTGAATTACTTACAAGCTACTGAAGGAGAAGAGGAACATGTGAAGGAGGAAGGACTGGATGGCAAGAGGTCCCTCCTCAGCCATGAGCAACACTGTATTTGAGCCTAGGGGGATTTGCAGGCTAGGGAGTTTTCTTCTTTTACAGAGGCCATATTAACTTCATATGCCTCTGTAAATGTAGTTGCTTACATACAGAAGACTTGTGTTTCCACACAAATTACTTATAAACAAATGATATGTTGAGTGTAACAGGAAAAGCACCTCAAGAGGTAATATTTCAGCCAGGTGTCTGAAATACAGTATTGAAAAGTTACATGAAAAAAACCAAAGCTATCTCACATCTTAGATTTTAATACAATAGTTGCAAAGTTTGGAGGAAATTATATAGACAGTTGAAAAGAATAAATTAAACCAATAAAAGATGTTTTATATAGTTTCTCAATTACTAACACAGTATTTATTTGCTAGTTACAACTCGCTTGGTTTGACCAAACATGTAACGGGCAGCTAACAGCTTCCCACTAGCAACCAGAAGGCATAGTTTGCAAGTGTGCAGGCAATCACCCAGTGAACCCTCTTTAACAATCACAGGATTGTTCTTTACGTGCTATTAGTAACACAGCCCAGTTCCAAAGCCACAGCAAGAGGAATCTTACCAGCTCTTAGGGAGGCAGGCTTGTAATGATTCACACAGAAGTACTTCTGATTGTTCAGAGAATACTTATTTGTGGTTTTGGGTGGGCTTTTTTTTGGTTCATTCTCACATGGTAACTCCTAGATAAAATATAATGTCCTATGCTAAGTATTTATCCCCTTTCCTTTCACAGTCCCCAGTTACTCAGACATAAACACTTGACACATTTCACCCTATCTCCTCATCACATAGATACTCAACATCTGTACCCCTTAACAAGATTTACCTTTTCCCCTAACTCTAGGTTAGAGTGATATGTAGAATTTTGGTGTGAAATCCATGGGCTGTCTGACTTCTGCATCACACACAGATTCTGCCCTACTGAAATACTCATTAAGGAAAAGTACCTTTGTCAAGAAATATGTTATAAGGACTACAGGTAATTAAAGCACAGTTGTCTCCCTTAGTCGGTAGGCGGCCTAAAATGACAGCTTCGGGAGATGGGAATCACATTTAAGGATCTTTCTTGGGGTTAATGATGCAATCTCTTTTTGCTTCTGTTTCCAGCTGCGTGAGCATTAACCGGCCCTGTATTTCAGGCAGCACAACCAATTCCCATGTGTGCTTGCCCACAGCAATGCTGTTTGGCTGCCAGGTTGCTAAACCAGTGCTGTGTATACCATGCAGGCATGTCCTCTGTAGCTTCATCAACGTTTAGATCTTGAGGGTGCAACTGTTACCAAGTTATGCTGGGGTAGAAGTTGGTGGAGATATTGCTCAGCTGCTATCACATCACATCACAGGACCAAAATGCATAAAAGGTGCTAATGGGGTGGTTGTGACCATTTTGGTCCATTCAGTAAACTTGCACGTGCTGTGCATTTGTGTCAAGCTGGTGGAACCTAAGCAGCTGAGAGGCAGAAATGTGCTCCTTGTGCAATGGCTTCATGTAGCTTCCTTTTCTGCGATCCACTTTCGTCTTTGATAAATATACATAATTCCAGCTCTACAAACAGTCACACTGTTGGAGAATACTAGTATGCACAAGTTTGAGATCATAGAAATGTGATTTATTTTAAAAATAAATTTTAAAAATTAATTCATTTCTTCATGCTTTTCTAAAACTCTCACTGTTTCCAGATCCTCTGCACAATTTTGAGGTATGGTCTATACCATTAATAACTAAATTTGTCTCTCTTCTTAGGATAAGCATAAAGTAACTGTCACAGAAATTAAGTTAGAAAATCAAATTCAGAGCTTCTCTTAAAACTGCTGACACCTCACTTCCTCACTATTTCTACCTTGTAAGCATTATTGCAGCTAATACTTGTGCTGGAATCAAAACTGGAGAAACGTGTGGAGGGACTACTACCTAGTTGAAGAATATGTATAGATATGTGGGCTATTTCCAGATCCTATAGTACTGACTTTATTCACATGTGAAGCCTTCCCTCCTCAGTCCTGGAAGCAAGTTTTGTCAGATGTAGTTACACATGTGGGTCAATGACAGTGAGTACACTTATTAAAAGCCTGTCACTTAATAAAAGAGGCTTGTAAAAGCTGTGCTGAGGCAAAAAATTGTTCAGTGTTATCTTGCTATATTTTCTAGAGAAGTTATGAACATACTTGAGCTATCTAACACTGCTTAGATCATCTTCCTGTTGGAAATTACTCAGGCGATCATATAATAAAACCTTCACTTAAAGCATTATCTAGAGATTTTTTGCCTCACCCTCTTTAAAGATAACTAAAAGTAAATAGTTATTGCCACACATCAGATGTTATCCCACAGTATACATTTCTGAACAACACACATTGTGTGTAATTGCAGGGCTAAAGCTTTTCATTTTCCTCTCTTCTTCTTAATATATTTTGCATACTTATGTAATGCTTTAATAACCAACCTTCTACTGTAAAAATGCAAGACAGAAAAGATGACAGAAAAATAAAAGGGAAAATGCATGTAATTTCTGTCATCTTCTAAACGGAGAGCATTTTCATTAAAACCGACAGGCTGTCAGCTGTGACAAAGCCAAAGTGTTGAGTGTTCTGCCTTCTCTACTTCAAAAAGTGTTTAGAAATGCAGCAGGATGGGGATCGACAAGCTCTTATTGCCCTGTTGATCTAGGGGAGTGCTTTCTTCTTGAGGCGCGTTTAATTTAATCGCTCTTGCTTTGCTGTAACAAAGTCTGATTTTTTTTAATCACCTACTTAATATGCCAAAATTTTTTTTAACAGAACACCCTTTCAGATCAACTGAAGCTTTTTGTTTATTTGACTGTTAGCAGGCTTCAAGGGAGGAAGACAGAGAAGCCTCCTTCACAACAATTAAGGAGAACACCGTCAAAATATAGCTCATAATTCCCATTTATTATTCCTCCTCAGTACTGTTTGTATTAATGTATTAATAAACCTTGATTATAATAACTTCAGCATCTGATTTACAGAGACATTGGAAGCTTACATCTTTGAATTTCAGTGCTTGGTGCTTTGAAATCATGGCCCAATATCAGCAGGATGTATTTCATTCAAACAGTTCAAAGGAAATAAGCCTTACTACCTTTTGCTTTGCTGAGGTAAGCAAGTGTAATAACATACTACTATTTAAAATTTGATCCACAGAGAAACTCATGTGCATTGATGTACACAAGTCAGTGGAAAAAAGGGAATGGAGCCCATAATTATTTCTCCAACATCCCTTCTGTCACTAATACATAACTTTGCCTCACTGGGAGACTGAAAAAAAAAATAGATCCAAGGACTAGAAAGACTATTAGAGTCATTTATTCTCACCTTTCATGCTTCACCCATTAACTCTTGCATCAAGCCCATATCTGGAAGTTAAGCTACAGCTTTTTTAAAAAGACATTAGTTATGATTAAAGATTTCTTGTAAGCAGGGAGCATGTGGTACCCCTGGGTAAATTATTCCAATGGTTAATTATTCTCACTTTTGAAAGTTAGTGTATTGTTTGTGGTCTATCTGGCTTTGACCCCAGCTATTGCATCTTACTGTGCCTTCATTAAAGATTTCCTCTGTAGTCAGAAATCTTCTGCCCATTTACGTACTTATAGAACGCAAGGAAATTACCTCTTAAACCATCTTTCTCCTTAATTAGTTATACAGATTGAATTTCCTAAATCACTTACTGTGAATAATTCATATCTTGAAATATTCCTGTAGGTTTTGCTCAACACCTTATCAACTTTATGAAGTTCTTTTCAAGTTTGGATCATGCACGTAAGTTTAGTAATGATTCTGGTAACAGTGAATGCAAAATGTCACCACTCTCTTCCTTACAAGTTTTCCTTCCTCTCAGATGTCAAGAATTACAGTAGTTCTCTTATCAGTGTTAACTAGCTTCAGTTATTCATTGAAAATTGTGATCTCCTTTTCAAAGTCGTGAACTTAGAGAATAGATTTCCCCCATTGTGTAAATACAACCTGTTGTCTGTCTGTCTTGACATTAATATGAAAACCTCTACATTCAAATTAGATTTCTTTATCACACAATCCAATATCCCCACACAACTCTCCAAGCCAAATCATCATTTGCCATTACACCAGCATTTGAACAGTTTGCTTACTTTACTGAGAAGTGTTTATTAAATTACATTAATTAATTGAAACTTTATATTTTCATCTGAGATATTAACAAATCACTTGGTTTTAAGATAAATATTTCAAAGTAGGAATACACTGAAGAGAACAAATGGAGAAGAGGGAGAGGAAACTGGGTCATATCTATGCTTGACCAATCTGAATCAAGGGCCCCAAATCCCATGACATTTTAGAAACACACCCCTCATTTTACTGTCTTCTGACTAGTGTCCTAAATGACCTAGTGACTTCATTAAAGTAGAGCTGCATTAGCAAATGATGTGTTCATTTCTCTAAGTGAGAAGAGGCCACATTAACAATTATGGAATTGCTCTTATGTAAGTTTTTTAATGCTTTACATTAGACTGCATAACATCAGAGATTAAAATAAAATTTTATAGGACTGAGTAATAAGTTAAAATAATTCTGTTTAGGTTTCCTATGTGAAATTGTTCTCATGTATAATTCATAAGAAAATGTGAACATTTTCTTGTAGAATTAGTGCCTAATATTCTTGTATAAAAATAAGAATATTTAAAAACTGTAATATGAATTATTCTTTTATCATGCCTTTTCCCCCCAGTATGCTGTTAGTCCTTAAATAAGGGTAATGTTATCCTCAAGATGGTTTAAAAAATCATATTTGATTTTCATTTTGTTGGAAACACATCTAACAGCATTGTGTTACTGCAGTCTAAATTGGGTTGACAGAAATTAAGAGAACAGATGGCTGTTCTAATCGTGTGCCAAATGATAATATAGAACAAATAAACTTTTATCAGCTATACTTGTCACCTCCACTGGATAGAACTGCATCTGCTAAGCAACTTTCCAGCATGACCTGTCCGCTCAAGGGGAGAAACCTCCCCACAGAGCCAGAGTAGCCTGTCACTCGGTTTTACAGTACGGCTACAACGTCATTCTCAAAGCAAAACAATCTGTTGCTCTGGGCATGGAAAATGTGCTAGAAGCAGCCATGCTTAAACTCTCCTGAAGTCACAGTCCTGCTAACACTTTTGATACACAAACCACAGATTAGATGAAGAAAGAGAGGCACATAGGGTAAGAGGGAGGTAAGGATTTCACTTTTCCAAGCACCACGCACATAATGTATTCAACCTACATGAGACACCTGGGGTGATGCTCACAGTAGGTGGTGCAGATGGTGGAAACACATCTATGCTCCTCTGAGTAGCAGAACCGCTCCCTGGGGAGGTAGCCAAGTTCACAGGCCCTGCTATCAGACCTTACAGAGGATAAAACTGATTTTTTTTAGCTCCTCATGTTCCCTCAGATCTGGGTCTACAAATTGCACCTTTGGAGTGTGTTACCACCTGCCTCTCTCCCTGTCTGGGACAAAATCTGCAGCTGACTTCCAAGAGAATAGAAGCAGGAGGGAAGCCACAGAATTGCTCTACAGCCCAAGGGCAATGAACATTAAATTAGTCCTCTCTTGCTTTACCACTTCCACCTTTTAGGCACACCTGTTGAAGAACCAAATACTTACTTGTATTACATGGCCTGGTCTTTGTCAGTCATTGATCTGGGGTTTGATAACTGGAGAGGCCACCATAAGTGTGACTCAGTTGCTGGAAATAAAATTCAGTGACAAAGCTTCTCAAGTACCACCATATTGTGATGTTACTTATGAGGAATTATTTGGTCTTATTGAGGAAGTCTTTTTTGGAACTATTGAGGAAGTCTTTGTTCTTCCTATTTTTTCCTGACACAAGAAAGAAATAAGCATAAAAGACATAGGAAGTGGGTATCTGAGGCAAAGGAGGCTGCTGCCATATTTGATCTATTGTTCCAGCTCCTCAAAGCTCACAGAGATGGATCTCTACCATAAGACTGCAGGACTGAAGTTTTCTATAGATCCACAGCAGACAGATTTTTTCATTTTCCTTCTGTTTATATTTTTTCTCCCAGAATTAAAGCTGAGAATTTATAAAACAAGCCAGCAGTGTCACATGAGGTATTTTCTATTTTATGAAGGCACATGATATGTTTTGAGTTCAATAAAAAATAACTAAGGTTATCTCACTGCAAAGAGTTAAGGACACTTATAAATATTTCCAATCTTATGTCCCAACATAGTTCCAGTTGTAACTCAGATGGATTCTTAACTTTGCAAAACTTATGTGGAAGTGATAGCTCAAAACTAAAACAATTTTTCTTACACCAGCGCTCTTTATGCCTCTCACCGCCTCTACCTCAGTCAAGTCCTTCCTCAAGAAACATCTATTTTGGTGTCAGTGCAGTCTGAATCAGGGAATACAAGTAAATCTGTTCCTGATCAGTCACCCTCCCCTCGGCCAGTGGAGGTCAGAGCGGCTCAAAGTCTGGGTGCTACAATTCAACCAACATCATTATCTCTCTAGAACGCCAGGAGAAGAAAGGAGGATGGTCATGAAATACTTTCCACTTGATCCTTGAAAGCAGAAAATCTGAAAGAGTAAAAGAGTTAACACAGAATTGCCATTTTGGAACTTATATCTCTTAAGTGTTGTGGTTTAACCCAAGCCAGCAACTAGGACCATGCAGCCACTTGCTCGCTTCCCGCTCTCCCCCCTCACAGTAGGGTAGGGAGAAGAGAAAGAAAAGGAAGGGAAAAAAAAAAAACAAACCAGTGAGTTGAGATAAAGACAGTTTAATAGAATGATAAAGAAAGAGGAAAATAACAATAATAATAATGGGAAAGGAATATACAAAGTTAAGTAATACAATACAAGTCACTCTCACCACCTGATAATCGATTGCCCAACCTGTCACAAGCAGTGACTGTTGATTCCTGCCTCCCAGCCAAACCCGATTTACAGCCTGAGCATGATGTCTATGGCATGGAATACTCCTTTAGCAAGATTGCCCTCTATGCTCCCTGTCAGCTTCCATGGGAAGCTGAAAAAGTCCTTGACTAACATAAATATAATATAGCAACAACTAAAACCAATATGTGTTATCAAATTATTCTCATACTAAGTACAAAACACAACAGCTACTAGGGAAAAAAAAATTACATTAACTTTATCCAAGCTGAAACACAATGCTCAAAAATCAAACAGGTCCTGAAATTTGATGGTATCTGTATTCATGGTTTTAGCTGCTTTAAATTCAACTGTAACGTGAGTTCATTTCTGTTTCTGTGATCACAGAATAAAGAAAGACATACGAGCATTAGTGCTATTATATGCATAGTGCTATCATTTTCTGAATAAGTTTGGATACTAGGATGGATAATGGCCATTCTGAAAACCAGACTGTTAGACAAATTACGCAAATCACAATGCATTTTATTGCCCACTCCATGTTTCTGAGACTGCAAAAATGTGTTTCATGCCAATTGTCCATATCAATTCTTCTTATATTACATATGCAATATTCAGGTTTTATAAAGGAGGAATAAACATCCTCTTTTTTAAAAAGCATAAATAGATGCAGAAGCTTTATTTTTGCTTATACAGACTAGGTTATGTTAATTGTTAGTACAGTATGATTGCATAGTATAAACATGACTGATCACATAATGTTTATATTTAATTGTTCACCCTCTTAATCTTTTATGAATATATTAGGCACGAGCAGCTACAGTTTCCTACTCGCTGTTGTTAACTGTCAGTCCTCCAGGATATTAAATAAAACTGCCATAATCTTTAATATCACAGTTTTAGATGATTTGGGTCCTTGCACACACTGCTGTAGAAGCTGCTTTCCTTATTTCAGCTAGAAAGAAAGCAGATAATTTTAAATCACTGGCTAGTTTTAGGGGCTGTGATTAAAGAGGATTGGCTTTTGCCCATGATATATGGAGCTGTCTGGCGGATTAAAAATTCTTCTCTCAGGCTTTTGCTGTTGCATCCCAAGTAAATAAATAGCCTGCAGCTGACCAGTGGCTTAGCACAATAAACTTATGCTTCTCTCTTTACAACATCAAGGAACATAAACTATCCCCCCTTCTATCTGCCTGTAGATTTAAACACAAACTTGTTAAGTAAAGGGAGAACCTCCATCTCCTCTGGCCTGAGCAGCAGTTGGTTTATGTCACAGGCATCAAATGTGCACCTTAATCGTTTATAGCTTCAAAGTCATTGTTTATGCAGAATAAGTATTGTTATAGACAATATGATCAGAATAAATCACCACCTTGCATACACAGAATTACAAGTGCCACTAGCAGCAGAATTATTTTGACTAACTGCAAATAATCAATATTGTGCTACATTAATTAGAGCAGCTGCAGTTCTGTGGCCCCATATGTTTAGCCATATTTATGCTACAGGTAACTGTGAAGGTAATGAAGCATCTCAACCTGAAGGAACAGTTTTGGGAGAGACTTAGAACAGTACCCACTTGTCTCCATGAAAAAAAAAAAATCTATTCAAAGATTCACAAGACATCAGAGTATCCTGAATTTTTATTTAAGGGATATGCGGTAACTAATAGACAAAGCCTCATGTGGTACATTCTAGCGTAGTATATTCAGCCTCCCCCCCTCCCCCCAGTGACTTGAGAGTGTGAAATTAGGGAAAACTAAACAGGTTAATTTTGGCTTTAGGGTAATGACTTAGGAAGAAATTATTATCTTCCTCGCTCCATTTGAAAAAGTATACTGTGTTTTCCTTCAGAAATATATATTCAATGTATTAACTGTTGGAGGAAGTAGCTCCACTAGGAATTAGAGCTAAATTAAATCATTTCCCCTGGAGTGTCTTGGCCAGTCCCTTAGTGTACAGAGTCCAGTGTTGAGTGAATGAATAATTTTTAAGAGGAAGAAAAAAGCAATTAATGATGTACATGTGTATCTTTCCAAACAAGAAAACAGTGTTAAATCTATGGAGTCACTTTTCAACAGCTCTTTAAAAAAAAACCTATTTTTTTAAATTTCCCCTACCATTAGCTGCATACTACTTTTCCTCTAGAAACTTGTTCGCTGTCATACACAGTGATTTCCACTCTGAATATATCCAGCCATGGAATACTTCTGTCACTGGTTTACCCTTCCACAAAACCCAGGTGAGGCATAGAGCTCTATTTCATACATTTTGGTTTTTTTATCTTCTTTCAGTTCTGAGAACCAATAGTATCCTGACAAGCTAGCCCCATCTTTTAGGACTTGATACACATTTCCCTCAGTATAGAAACACGAACAGCCTTCATTGGGTTCCTATACATCATAGCATCACAAGAATTGATGAAGTGTTTTAAACAGAAGAGATGGAGCACCAGGATGACAATAGTAAGAGCAGAATTAGGTAGACTGTTATGTGCTGTGTAATGAAACAAAGTATCTCCTGCAGACCCTGATCCAATGAAATAACTCCATAAAGCAATAATAGAAAAATAACAACTAAGTATTATACAAGATAAGTCACACATGTAATCAACTTTGTTGGGAGAAAAAAACCCACACGCTGATTTTAAATTGAAGTAACTGCAAGCAGTTCCTCAAAATCTGTAGACTGCATTGCG
Organism: Nycticryphes semicollaris; assembly: GCA_013400055.1. Lineage (NCBI taxonomy): Eukaryota > Metazoa > Chordata > Aves > Charadriiformes > Rostratulidae > Nycticryphes > Nycticryphes semicollaris. The sequence continues at coordinate 253,229 of VXBJ01005708.1, forward strand.
TCAGCATACGGGGATTTAGCTTAGCATGCATGCGAACCTCACCTTTTTTGTCGGGTACAAAGTTTTGTAATTCTTACAACATTTCAATAATCAGAAACGCTTTGAATGTGAGTTATATTTTAATGTTGTAAGAAAATATGGCTATCACCCTACTTATTTTCTGTGCTTTGTCAAGTTAGGTTCTTTGCTGGCTTATATGGCAAACTAACTTTTTAATAATAAAAAGGGTTTGGTAAATATTACTTTTCAGCGTTGCTTAAATTCACAGTGTGATTTATGCTGAGCATCAACTCAAGGTTCTCGGGTATTTCAACTTAATTTCAAGAATGTATGTGAAATAAACTAGGAAGGATGTGTAGTTCTAGACCTTCTCATAAAGATTACTTTTATTCGGTACAAATACTTTCCTTAGACTGGCAGGACAAAGTAAAATATCATTATACGCACAAAACCAAGCATCATTCCTTTAGAATATATCTAAATATTTTGGGTGTTTTCATTGCCTTCTCTGAACTGCTCAGACAATTATGCCTAGGAAGCCTGTCCAGATACCGGGAAAGTTAAGCAAATATGCCCAAATACACTTCACAGGTAATTTTCATCATTCACCTATTTTTATTTGATTGGGAAATTGAGGCACAGTAAACCTAATTTATTTGTCTAACCTTATCTTTTATCTTTGCGGCAGATTTCAGAATCCTATATCCCAGTCATGAGCTCTGAGCATAAAAGCATCCTTCTTAGTCCTCATTATACACACCATGTCTGAAGACCTGCCAGATACTACTCAACCCTTTGTGTAGGTACCCAACACATTTGAATATGCAAAGCTCTGTGTATGAGCTAAATGTTACTACTATTCTACTACTGCAATAGTCAGAGTCTTTGCAAGCACACTGCACCTGTTTTGTTTTCACTGTTGCTCATTTTGTTTGAAGACCTCAAAATAAATTATTTTGAAACTGTAGCCTTTGGGCAGACTAATGTTTCAGGCAAGCCTGGATTAAACAATCTTCTGCTTTTCCTGAGCTTTTCTTCTACTTAAAGATACAATTATTTCTACAAATGAGGAAAAGCATCACTTTTGTTAACCCTTACAGCTTTGTTTTAGGGTTGCATGGCATTGTTTATTAAGCAATGAAAGCCACTATAATGTGCTTTCTTGTTTCTTTTTAGAAGCTGAGTGTTAAGAAAATAGAGGTGTTTTAAAACAAACTATTGGAAACTCATATTCAAAATACTAGAGTTTCAGCTGAAAGTCATGCAAAGCATTTTTTCCACTTCTAAAACTTATTTTTAAAGAAGCATAGAATTGGATTTAAAACGAACCAACATCAAAATATGAATGTCAAAGCAGATGGAGACCATTATTGCATGGACACTAAGCAGTCTTCCTAAGCAGTCATCCTCTCTTCATCTCCACAGGCCATTAAAGAACAGGTTGAGTCACAGAGTGACCTTGCGTGTCAGCATATGACATTAGCCCAGATGGCCTTGATCTGCTAGCAAGATTTATACATGAAAAACTATGTAACTGACACTTCTTGCATTCCCAGACAATGCAAGCAGAATAAAGTTACCTGAACAGGATTGGCCTGACAGGAACACCTGCACATGTACAGCCCGTTCAGTCCGTTCAATATGTGCAGAATCTGAAGTCTGCACTTTGCACTGATGATCAATGCAGTACAACTATTACAGGGTGTAAGACAGACACACCCATGATCTCTGTCACAACTGTAGATGTAGAACAACAAGAGATGACCATATGCACAGAATTTGTCTTTAAAAGATTAGCACATTGGCACAAAATACATCTTAAAGTATGGGAGCATTATGAAACCTGTGAACCATATATGTGTGTCTCATTTATACCTTCAGAACATGTCTTAAAAAGGATTTAAAGTTGTGTACCAATGGTCTGTTGTTCTTACTTGTGCATGACAGTTGCCTTAAAAGAGATGTAAAGAGATGTGACTCTCTGTACCCAGTGCTTTAAATGCATGAAGTCTAAAACGACCCTTTTTTTTTTTTTTTTAAATTCATCTAATGTAGGGATATTCACCCAATTTGATTCAATGTACTTCTACTTCCCAAGAAAACACAGTGCAGTTTTCAGGACTTGACATTTTACATGAACATTCAAGAAATGCTACTGTCACATAGATGAGAACATTTAAAAATAACTATCCCTGTTTTTCAAAACCAGGCAGCAAAAATGTAATGAAGAAAAAGATCTGAACTAAGACTATTTTTCTTCCCTTTTCTTGATATTCAACTTTAATCTGGGTATACTCTTTTATGCAGCCAATGGTTTAGGGATGTGGACTGCCAAAAATTAATCTTATAAAAGGAAAATTAATGTAGCAAAATCTGACAGCCCTATGACATTTATTATAAGCAAATTCTGCATCGGTTCTGTCTCTTGAGCAACTGTTATTTGGGTCACCATTATTGCTTTCATAGTTCACAGTCTTTATCTCCCAAGAGAAAGCCAATTTTTCTTCACTCTAATTCTCCTAGGCAGAGTCCCAAGAGTTTGTATCAGTGACCCTAGGATTTGTATTCTACACCATGTCCACAGTTGAGACACATTATCTCCCTCCCTGGAACATTTTCATTAAAAAGGAGGAACATATATGCAATCCCTGTCAATTGAGCCTTGTTGACTTTATGTTCTTTCTGGAACAACGGGAGCATTGTACAAAGCACAGCACATTGCAGAGCAAAGAATACAGAAGATAGGAGAAAAAAAAATAATATCCGAAAGATCCAAAAGTCAATATCCCGAGTTTAATTTCTTTTTCTTTCTGACAGTAGCATTGGCCCCAGAGTCTAGTAAGGAGCAGTTCAATAGTAACGATCTAAGGCTTGCCTTCAATAGAGACTCAACAGCTGACAGCTTTTCTGTTCAAAATTGACAAGAGCACAAAGAAATGCTTCAATAATTAATTGTAAATGGTTGGATGTGATCTGATTGTGTGACCAACCTGTTACATTGACGCAATTTGACCTAATCTTTCAGAATGAGATATTAAAGCTGAAACTCTTTTACACTTTTTTCCTATTACCTTGCTAGCTCTTCTTCTGGGACACAATCTGCAGAGGATACCCATAAGATGATTGGTGCCAAAGGAGAGATGTGATTTCACTTGGGTGAGTAGGACTTTGTACTGTAGGCCTGCCACATCTCTATAAAAAGTACTTTTAAATTCTACTATACAGTTGCAGCATCAGAAAAAAACGCAATGAGGAAAGAAAGTGACGTTACCAAAGGTAACAGCTGTTCTCTAAAGAACTTCTTCCTATCTTAAAAAAATAAAAAAGAAAAAAAAAACTGAATAAAACACTAACCTTTCCTCATTTAATTTCTGAGATATTTCTTAGCTAACATTTCCTAGAATAATTTCCCATTTAAATAGAAGCTACAAACATCTGAACATTCAGAGGCAGGCTATGTGTTAAATGTCATTTCAAACATCATCTGCATTTATTTTTTGTAGGGACATAATATGCTAAAATGGATGACTTCAACATAGCATTGCCTTTTAGCTCAGATGCTGCTTTTTCTGCATCAGCGGCCTCAAGTATTGGTGGCATAATAAACCTTTGTTTAACCATAATTCACTGTACTTGGACGGCAGAAATAGCAGGCACCCAACAATTTCTGGTTGCTAAAGTTCATATAAATCTTTCAATATGAGAAGGAAAAATTGTTTTTTTAGGCTGGCTAAGGTGTGAGAATATATAGTTAAATGCTAAATTTGTGTTTCAAACAAGTATTTGCTGTACTTAAGTGGTAAACACTTGCTACACCATGCTTTGGGACCAGTTGTTTATCTGTCAGAATAACAAACGTTGTCCGTAAGACCCAGACTTCTATCTCTCCTTATTCAGGCAAAATTCTCCGTGAATTTTACTGTACGTGGGAAGGCTAACTGATTGAGAAGTCCATATTTTAAAGCATGTTTGACAGATTGTCTTCTGAAAAACAAACACCGCTTAAATGAAAAACAGTATGATTGTTCGGGACAGTCCTGGTCATCTCACTGCGTGCTAGTCCCAAATTAAGTCTGTACAGTAGCACAGAGTGTATGGAATTGAAATAGTTCTTCAGTGTTTGATTACAGAAAAATCTTGCATCTTTTTAAAACTTAAGTAATGTTTAAGGCCACAGTAGTTCCTAAAAAGATATCAGGTTTTGAAGAAGAAATTGGAATACACCTAAGTACCTTTAATAAGATGATAGAAGATTAAATTACCTTAATTCTTCCTCACATTTAAAACAATATTCTGTGGAGAGGCATCACCTGTTCGCCAGACTGTACCCACTGTAAAAAGTGTTCTACAAAATTTTTAGGAGCAATATTTACTTAGAATATAAATTTAATTAAATATTTATACATTAATCTTTAGTTTTATGTAAGAAAGTATCCCATATATGCAAGTGTGCACATGGATGTCCTCATGCAGGTAATAAATAATAGAAGGTCCCTCTTTATGATAAATTATAGATGAGATGTATAATATATGAACTAAAGTTAACAACAGGAAAAATCATTCACACACAACAAGCTGGGGGTGGAATTCAGTGAAGTCTCACTACCTGCTCGAGGAAAATGGCATAGAAATGAAATTTTAGTTCAGAAATATATATCTAAAGATTTCAGAACTGTATGTCTTTCTCTGCTCTGTTTATGGAAACATTTTCTATCAAAAATAAAAACCTGGAAAAAAAGAAATAAGAAAAAACTAAAGCTCACTTCACTGAAATAACGTTGGCAGGATTCAGGGAAGAGGTGGAAGAATAATTCAAATGCTGGAAGTCCAGCTTTACAATGGTAGTCTTAAGAGCCAAAGACCTTAGGTTATAAAAAAGAAGCTTGTGGAGACATGACAATAGCATGGAGGATGAGAGGGAAGACTTGTAAATTAGCGGGTCAAGACATAACAGCATAACCTATCAGAAGGTGAAAACTAATTTGATTGAGAATAGACAGAAGATGGAAAATTTAACCATTGGGGTATTCACAAAAAATACCATAGTTCGTGCAGAAATTGTAAAGTGGGTATAGGAACTATATGTTAAATTCCAGGTGGAAATATAGGTCAAAATAGTTTAAAAGATTGTTTAGAAAAAAAGCAGAACATTTGTCTTTCCTATGAAAATTTGCAGAAGTGTAGGAATTAGACCTTATCCTGTGGCAGAGCTAGAGTGAACTACTACTGAAACTCTGGCACTATCGTGTCCCTCTGAGCAGCTCAGCCTCTTCACTTGTGTGCCTGGAAGGCAGATGGGGAGCACACCATTACAGGGGTGCTTCCTTTGGAGGTGCCTGCTTCTGCATGTGAATCCAGCTAATAACTTGAAGATGCTTGCCTTTGGTTTCTAATTTGAATTAATAAAAAGTTTATTATGGAATTACCTCACTGAATACTGCCAGACACCTCTGTCCCCTTCTGCACTTAAAAAAACTCTGAAATTCCTAGAATGCCTGGGCAACCATTTCTCTAACTTTATCATTACTTTTGGGTTCCTGACTAGATCAAATGTATTGCACACAAGAAGATCAGAACAACCTATGCTAAAATAAAGACGTAGGGGCTTGAAAGAAGCAGCACCTTTCAAGAAATGAAAAGAGCAAATGTCAAAAACGCACACAGTGACAACTTTGCTCAAACAGAATAAGGACTAATCTCAATGGTTCCTGATAGCCTGATCCAAGCATAATGTGAAGCAATCATAAATCAAGTTTCTTCTGAGACTTGGAGAGATGGGGGTGAGGAATGCATGTTAATTTTAGATCCAGATCTTCCTCATATTTGTAATTCTAATTTCTGTAATTCCTTGTTTCAATCTCGATTAGGACCTAATCTATGTTACAAAATTAGTAGAGATACCTATGATTTCCTACTAATCCCTCTTTCAGAATAATGAAAGCACATTATTTTCTTCCCTTTTTCAACTCAAAAGTCATTTTTTATGTCATAAAAGCCATATTTTGCTCAGAAACCAACCTGGTATTTCTCACATTGGTCCCCTTCATTTTTTGTGGAGAAGTAGTCACAGATGTGTCTTAAAAAATTTGTGCAAAACCAAAAGAAAAAATATTCTGTGCTTCATTTGTTTTCTCAAAAAAACATCCTTGATGTTTGCTGTGAACAAATGGCTCATAGTATTGGCTCTGGATGTGGGGAAGCTTTATTCTGAAACTACAAAATCGCTAATTTATTGCTGGTCTTTGTAACTGCATAATAAAAGTGAGAATGAAAACATTTTGGAACACTATTTCCAGCCCAGAATTTTTCTGTGCTCCCTGAGATTACAATTGAACTGAAATTAAGAATTGAACATGTGGGCATTTAATTACACTCTTTAGGCCTGAGGTACTTTCTGTTAAATCTAGGGAAGTTCTATGTGGCCAGGAACGGGATTGGTTCTCATTAACAGTGCCAGGTATGCACACTGCAATCTTGTCCATCATATCTGCTTTACTGAAATGTCATAATCTCAAAGGGGAGCTATGAGTGTGCTACTGTCTTTTTCAAATTTACTTACAAAGTCTGACAGAATACACTACATATACCCACCCTCCCTCACCTTTTCTGTGTCCTCTCCCCTTCATTTTAAAAGTAGCATTATTTTTCTGTTCAATTTGAGGAGGATAAGAGGAAAACAAAGAGAAAGCTAAAAGTGAAGCAGTTAACTAACTATAAAATTACCTTTTTTAAAAAAAAAAAAAATGAGATAGAGGTCCATCAATTTAAAAGAACTGAGAAAGAGAGGAATGTGGATGTATTGATGGATGATAGGACAACTGTGAGTTACCAGAGAGACATAGCCATGAAAGAATCTAATAGGATTCTAAGATTAAATAGGTAAGGAGTTTTGGTAGACACAGGGAAGTAGTAGTACCACTTAATAAGATACAGACAAGAGCTTATTTAGGATATCATCTATAATCTAAGTTAATTTTGTTCAGAGAGAGAACATGTTGTTTTAGAGAGAACTTTTAAAAGTTGGTTTATTTATGCTGCTAAAATAAAGGTAGTAATAAATGTGTCAATTAATATTACAATAAATAATAAAATAAATGTTTGGGTGTATATACCAGGAAGAGAGAAGAACTATTTAATTTAAAGAGCATTACTAAAATAAGATTTGATGGCTTTGAAATATCGATGAGTAAAACTTAGTCTAGACATTTGGAGAAGATTAGGAGAAGATTTGGAAAAGATGGAGAGCTTTCCAAACAGAGTAGTAGGGAAATCTACTTGTTCCAAGATGGAGCCTGAAGTGGAGATGGAAGTGATTGTGTCACACTATCTGGTAATTCAGAAAGTTTGAGAAATAAAGCTTTGGGCATTAAATTCAAGCAAACAAATGGTATTTGCTAATGCATCTCAGAATGTATTGTGTAATATTTTGTTGATCCTATGAACATTAGTTATAGGGTTCAGGAAGATTTCTTCCTGCACTGTTCTTTTATGTATATATTATCTTCTAAGCACACAGCAGTTTGCTTTCTTTTGCAGCAAGGTGATGGAATACCAGGCAGAAAACAACATTTTAAGTGGAAAGGCTAAGAAAAACCTTAAGTGCTTAGTTGGCATTTTTTGTTTGCATGCTCAGGATTAAAGACAGTTTCCTAATTTGGGAACAATAAAGAATCATGATACCAACTAGCTTGGCAAGGTCCTCTGAGCATTTTACTTTCCTCTGCATCAATTGAATTTTCTTTTTATGAGAGCTGTCCTGCCACCAGAGGGTTGTAGGTTATCATTGTTTCATCTCACGTCTTCATTGTGTCATACTGGGTTGGGTTTGGGGTTTTTTTTGTTGGTAATTTTAGATTCCGTATACCAAAATTTTTAAGATTGTTTTAGACAGTGATTTTTGGTTTGTGGGTTTTTTTTGGGAGATTAAGAAAGGATGTTTTGTAAACTCTTCAGTATTATGTTTTTATGTTCATGGAACTGAACTTGATGACCCAAGTCCTTCTTTTCCTACATTCTAACAGAAGCAGCAGTTAGTTTTTGCTTTTATGTCTCCATTTCAATTGAGTTTCTGACCATGGAATTTTTCACAGCTGAGAATAAAGCAAAAAGATCAATTTTCTTTTCTTGTCGTGTGTCTCCCCCCCACCCCTCCCCACCTCCCCTCTGGCCCGGTTCTGTGTAAGGAATTAAAAGGACAAAACCTTTTTGGAACCTGGTTGAGGAGATTCACTTTCTACAGAAAAAACTGAATGTCTAAATTGACATAGTTCATGTATTTTTTTTTCAGTAAGGTAACAGTGATGCACATAGAAAACAGAAAATTAATCCACATGGTACTTCTTGCAAATAAGTATAAGATCTTCACATGAAAATTATATTGTGAGATGTATGTACAAGGAAGATTATAATGAATATCCATGTACTACATCATACTTTACAAAACTACAGGGCTTGTCAAACCACTGAAAGAGCCTGTACACAATAAAAAACTCTGTTTTCTTTTCCAATTTACGGCTTGGATACTGTGGGTATTTTTGCCAGTGTCACTGAAAAAATAGCCACCAGAGTATTTCTGCTGGACATGTATTCTGCTCATAATAGTCATAATGCATACAATTAAGTTGATTAAGCATTATGACTTCTAAAAATCACATTTTGAGCATTGCAAGACATCTTGGAGGCATCCAAAAATCATTAATATTTTAAATATTCTTGAACTTGGATCTTCTGGAGTAGAAGATCTAGATTGGTTTGGATTTTCAGCTACTCCAATAAGTTTTGATCAGAAAGTGATGGAATGAAAAAAAGAGAAAGAACTCTTCTCAGCTCTAATGAGAGGAAATAGAGAGGGTGTGGATCATACTTTTAAGGGGTTTTATCCATCCATAAGATCTAACACTTTCCCTTAGAGGAAACAGACATAAAATATCACGTGAACTTTGCATCCACACACAGGAAGGAGAACCTGGAGTCTGCTCCTCAACACCTTTTTCTGGGTAACACTGCCTTTCTTAATATTGGTCATGAGAATTAGTATTTACCAGGATTTACCAGGATTTCAGACTTATGACACTGTAACTATAAATAGAAAATGGATCCTAGAAGGATCGACAATTAGTGTACAAATACCAAGAAAAAATTACAATTATTCCTTGTCCAAATTGAGTATTCCTTAAATCTGACTAGTTTGTTTGTTTGTTTTTCTTCTGGATTCTGTGATGATCTTGACTGAGTATACAATTCAATGCTCTCTTTCGATTTATATTTTTCTATATTTTGAACTTGGAGATGAGAAAGAATATTGACATCTACAAAGTGATTGACTGTGCAGCCTGATCATTTGCTAAGCATTATTAAAAGCTCCCTGAAATCACTCCAGTGCATTGCCCTTTACAAGCCATCAGCCATCAATTCAGACCGTCAAATGTGATTACCAGCACTCTTCCTGAAGCTACTTCCAAGCCATTAGTCTGATCGAAAAGCTGTGTCTTTTTTTTTCCCAAGTGCATGTAAATCTACCACACCAGTGTTTCTGTGCTTATATGGTTATTCATTACACTTGTGAATAGCTTTTATGGTGTTAAATCTCCAAGACAAGGCAGAATTTGTTAATTTTTCAGAAATTATCCTTATTTAAAGAAAATTTTTCAAAGATATGCACATATGTACATCACTCTTCCACGTACATCTGCCCATTTGGTATTTCAAATGCATGTCTGCTAGCATTTGCGAAAGAGATTTACTGGCAGTTGCCCGGAAGAGTACAATTAAACCAAAATCAAACTAGGCTTACCAGTATCTACTGAATGTCCTTTGTTTATGGAGTATATTGTGACTACTTTTGCACTTCTGTCTGACCAGGAGTGGATGACGTATCCCAATTCATTGAGGGCCACATGAAATATTTTTTAGAGAAATTGTAAATATTTTATAATTGTCACACTTTGTTTCTGCAAAATCCAACTCAGCCTGTGAATGACTTTCTGCACAGAATTATTACTGAACCTGGATGTCGACTCTCCTTCCAGCTCAACCTTCACTCCAAGAACACACAAAATTACAAACACAAACAGCTCACACAGGTATATTGTAAGGTAGTCAACTGAAGTAGTTAGGACTGGCCACCAAACATGAAATGTGTTTTCTGATTTTTTAGTTATCAGGCCAGGTACTCACTGGAACAGCCTCATCAAGGGCATGGTAGAGGCCTCTGTCACTGGAGGTTTTCAAGATTTAATTAATCAGGGTGCTACATAATCTCAACTATGCTGCCTTTCCCACAAAAGGTTGGAACAGATGATCGTTCAAGGTCCCTTCCAACCTGGGCTATTCTATGAAGCTTCTCTACAGAGAAGAAGAACAGGTTGTCTTTACGTGGTCCTCCCTCTTCAAGCACAGTAATGAAATAGTCCATCTGTGTTCCTCTCTCTTACAGTTCTTTGCAAACAAAATGGACATTATCAGTACAGTTTCAGGGCAGATCAGATCACTCTGCTCTTGAAAAAGCATATTCCATTCAATCACACAAATTATGTTTTTCAGATGTACACACAATTATCAGTTTGTTAGAGTTTCTATTTCTTCATCATCCTGTATCAAACATGACCAATGAGCAATCCTGCTGTACTCATGGTCCAAACTCAAAAAGATGATCCTTGGGATACCCTGATCTATGTGCTGCTCTCTAGATGCTGACACGTATGAATACATGACTTTGAAGATTGGAGTATTACAATTACCATGGCAACTATTTAAGCCCATCACTTCTAAAGTCATGGAGGTATGGATTTAGGTGCCTGACTTGCTGATCCAGGCTTGTAAATGCCACTGCATGACTCTCCAGCATGCACTGAGAGATGCATTCACAAAGGGATTTACTGAACAACCCACATCTGCCTAGTTTCCTGTTGACTAAAAATGTAGGAAATGGAACACTTAATGAATATTATAGAAATTCAGCTTTGAGCCCCATTACCATCTCCTCTTATTGTACTATTGAACAAATGACCAACTTTTCATTTATTTGTGTAGACAGTGTCTTTCATGTGTATTTTCATTCTATAATTGGAACATAATATGCCAAGATTATTTATCTTCACCTGATTGAGAAACCAGAACAAATCCTCGCAAAATGAAGAGGTCCTGCAGCAACAACAGCAGAAGAAATCATTATAAATGCAAGAAAGCAAGATAGACAGGTAACTAGAAGATGCACCATTCCCTGCAAATAATTTATAACAAATCATTTATTTATCCGATTTCACTGTTTTTTCTGCTCACAATGCGTTAGCAAGATTCTGCAGTCCTAGACTTGACTCTTCACTGAAATTATTAATGATTTTTTCCCTTTAAAGATAAAAAGGTTTCTCATCTCTTTTCTTTTTCAAAAAGATTTTTACCAGGTTTGAAAATTATGTAGAATTAAACTAGGCAACTTCATTTGAACTTTAGAGTGCTGAAAACTTATCTAAATCTTAATTTGGTGGCATAATTATTCTTAACTGTATTTTTTAAGGATATTATTCCAAGCTATACTCTTTAGTAATCTTATGTAACTATTTAAGATTTATTCCACTCTGACCTTAAGCAAATGGGATATCTAAGTAGCATATATCTCTAAGACACAGTAAAAATATTGATCAGTGTGCATCTTCTATATTTGTTGCTCAATTCAAATTTCTTCTTTTATTCCTCTTCTCTCATTTATTTACACTTTCCCACAGATCACATCCTATGTACCTGTGGGCACAGTAGATTACTTAAGGAGCAATCTCTTTGCCTTCACTTCCAGGCATGACTTCCCTTGCATTGGCTGAGCTCTAGTTCTCAGGTACCAGCAGACACTTCTTCCAACATGGTCAAAGTTGTTTGTGAGAAGCACCTTCAGCTTGGAACAACACAGTTGAAAATAATCTCTCTCAAACACGGAGTTGAAAGTCAGAGACACATTTTTCCTTGTTACTGAGCCTTTTTGCATCTATTTTGACCAGATCCTTCTCTTCTTTACTGAATTCCTTTTCTACCGAGAATAATCATTGCTTCTGTGTGTAAGCTTTTCCTTGCACAAAGGGCTGCCTCTGAGAAACCAAACAGTGAGGTGTCTGCTGTTCTGTTTCACAGCACAGACATTTTCCTAAAATGCAGTATTTCAAATAAGCATGAACTGTGTTGGGGATTGTTTGGAAGGACTGCAGGGAGCTCAGTTCAACACTGCTATTCTGACATTAGGACACAGTGTCACATTTGGGCAATGACCACAGATGTCTAAATCAAGCAGAAGACCTACTTCTCTTCAGCTAACTGCAAAGAAAGTCACATGTCACCAGACATGTGTTGGTAACTTCCTTCAGCTGCTTAGTGTCAGCACCAAATTCACAGGCTAGTAGTTACAACACCTGAAATATATGTTGGCGTAAGGAAGTATGAGTATGGAATCCTGAAATATAGTATTTAAGAAGCCACTTATTTAAACAGATTCCTTTGTGTGAGCAGTTACCACAGCTGAATGGTGTCACAGAGCACAAAATAGGAAATGCACAGCCTGAAACAAAAAGATCCTGTGCTCCAAAGATTATCCTGAGGGCTACACAACAAAACATGCTAAGGGCTGAAGACCTTTAGGAAATGCTTAATCAGTAATTTTGGGGGAGAAGTAGTGCTAAAAGTTGTTGCAATATTAATAATTCTAGTTCCTCAACAATAGAATATCTTAAATCATGCTGTGGCATAAAATACTATTTAACATTTTGACTTTCCATCAATATCAGAACACATATTAGATGACACAAAATTCATTACATATTGCAATATATAGAAAGGACACAAACCCATACGTATCAGCCATCTTGCCCATTCAGGTAAGAGACAGGATACTCACAATGTTTTCTGATGTGATGTTTGTAATTTTTTTAGCCTACTGTCAATGCTTCCCTTTTTCTACTATATATAGGAAGCTACGTATATTTTACAAAATACATGTTTTCCAAACATAATGTCTTTTCCTCAGAAATTCTACTCATAAAGAGAACACACATGAAGCACGTATTAAATCAACATATGCTATCAATGGGAAAGAGAAGAGGAAAACCAGCAGTCCTCCATATTTTGTTCAGTTATCAAGTACCAAAGACAATACAGGTTTATAAATTAACAATTTCTACAACAATTAAAACACACAAGGACTACATTTTTTAGAACTGGTACCAAAAAATTGTTGTGGCATCAAGGGACTGTCAAGTTGGACAACTGTTTTAAACACTGTATCCTGAAAAGTAGCATCAAAGAAATGGAGCAGGACTTCCTTTTCCCTCCTTCTACCAAAACCATTATCATATTCCAAGTAAACTAACTTGCAGCCAGAGACATAGAATCTCAGAAAAAATCCACAGTCTTAGCACTGCAAATATTTAAGCAGGCATAGATAAGAAATGTGATACTGAGAGAATTTCAGAATTTTAATATTTTTATTCAAGAAGGCTTAATCTTTGGTATAAATATTTCTGAAGCCATTGCAGTGGTAGGAAGACTGAAGTATTATCATGGCACAACTAGACAATCAATATTGCTGTTGAAACTAAAAACAGATGAGTTCATTGATTACATTTTGCGAAAGAATCAAACTGGTCTTTATCTTGATTTTATACTGCATGTCCATAACAATGTCATATTTCCATCCGTATAAGAATTCATGAGGAAATGGAGGAATTTGCTATTTCGATGCTTAACAGCTGGTATGATCTTCCTGTGGTTTTAAAACCAAAGGCTACAGTATTTTGCTTACAGTAGGTCTAAACTTTACATCTTTTCTACCATTTTGTTACATCAGCTGATACATTCCTCCACAATGAGTCTTCAAACTACTAGCATAGTTCTGGAATTAAATTTTCTTTCATACAGAAGGATTTATACCACAGGGCACCTCAAGATATGCTTAGAATATGCAGTAGGGGCATGCTATTTTACACTTCAATGGCCTGATCAAACTTCTTTTCCAAAGAAAGACCACTGGGGGTGAGTGGAAGGTGACAACTACAGGAATTTGGGTATCACCTTGATTTGGAATCAGTGCCACCAGGGCATGTGCCTGGACACAGGAGCTCACAGTTTAGACATGACCTGAGAGTGCTTTCAAAAGCCAACACAGTATAAAAACTGAAATATCAGTGCAATAAGCTGCAATAAACTAGTCCCGGTGTGAGTCACAGGCTGGAAGAGCTACATTATGTGAGCTTGTGCACTGCTGTGAGAAGATCTTCATACAATGCAAATGAGTCTTTATATAAACACTGCTGAAGTATTTAACTTGTACATAAACCTATTCATTTACCTTTCAAAAATTTTGCCATCTTAAAAAAAGTCTTTCTTTCTAAGTCCAACTTTGGTATTACAAGGAGAAGCCAGAATAATTAGAGATGTGTGAAATGTATAAAACCTAAATCCATGAAAGAGTCTACAGCATAACCCACTGATACACAGAGACAGTACTATTCTGGACAGAACTGCCTAAAAAGTAAGATGACTGGTAAATAAATTTTACAATAGCCCAGACAGCAATGGTAAAACATAAGCATCATACTGTGAATGTATATGGTCTCCTAAGGGAAAATACAGCCACCCTAAGGAATTCCTAAGGACAAGAGTAGTATGTCTACGCAGTTGTGTAGTGGTGTGAAAGTGTCTCTGGTTGCTATGGTTTGGTACAGGGTTCAAACTTCCTAACCAAGTGAAAGAGCTTGAACTTGCACTGAAGATCTGAAAGGGTTAGGAGGAATATCAGAACCAGACTGCTCACTGCTATGAAACGTTAAGGCAACTTTGGACATGTATACAATGAAATTTAGATGCTTAGATAACTTCATGGGTGAAAAATCTTGAACATGTAATGTAATTATAGAATCAAACAAGAAAACTTTGATCTACTTTCATTTTAGTCCCCAAAATGCCTGAAAGAAAAGCTGTACACCAAGGGTTTTAGCAGGAAGGGGGCAGGGAGAGAGATGGGGTTATTTATTTATTTATTTGTCTATTGCCTTGACAAAAAGAAAGTTTTGAAGCACACACGTATAAGATGCATGTTTCATATTTAAGGGACATCAGAGGTATATTTCAGAGCTGGGTCTGAAACACCAACCAACTAAACGATTTCAGGACTAGTATTCCCACCATCTGTTGCACATAAAAGTATTACTTACAGTCTAAGATATCTGGAATTCCACTCCCTTTGAACTAGTAGATGTGCAGTTTTGCTGAGCCTGGAGATGAAATTTTGCTGAATGGTTAAGGATTTTAAATTAGACTGAGCATAAGTGAACGTAGTAGGTAGTTGGCTTGTATACAAGAGCTCAATTGCATGCTGCCCAAAGGACAGAAAAAGCAAGCTCTGGACCACATGCATGCCAGTTTAGCCAAATACGTGTGTGTGTGTGTGTGTGTAAATAATACAGTCCTGAGGTTCTTTCTGCTGTAGCTAAGCTCCCCCTTTTCTCCAGTGTGTGTTCTATCACAGGGTGAATTATGGGATTCACTTATTTGAAATTAAGCCATTCAAAATGTAAGTTACCCTAAAGGGGGTTGCTTTGTTAGTCTATTTATACTGTCTGTAAGGCTGCATAGTTTGCTTTCTTGCACAACGCATTTTTTGCATACTTTTACATTTATACCACATTTCCACAATGAAAAGAAATCTTCTAAGCACATGCGAGGCTATGCAAGACTGCATCTACTTAAGTGTAACACTGTACATGGCATTCCATGTAATCTCATTCATAATTCTAGCTGACATAACTAGTGTTCCTACGTTGATGTATTTCTGATTAATGAGGCATTAGTTCTATATCAGGTAGCAATTTCAGAATAGTCTATTTCCAATGAGTTATGAATATGACTTGATTATTACCATTTGACCTACTCTTGTGTTGAGATGATTTGTGGCTACATTTTCCCAGAGGACTGTACAAATGTCATTGCCTTGAAATACCACTGTTATGTTCCAGTAATTAAGTGAAGATTAAAAAAAAAATTGTGTGGTAGGCATGGAATCTGTACATGGTATCCAGCAACCTGAGATATTAGTACACTTACAAGAGAATGTCCTTAACATGAATGAAAATGAGCTATATAAAATTTCTGGAACTGTTGACCTAATACAAAACACATCTGTTTCTATGTTCCAGATACTTGAATATATCAAGTTCTTTGCCTTATCCCATTTACACCAGCTTCATGCAGAATGCAGTGCAGTCATGGGGATTTTGGTCTTTGTCTTTGTCTTTGACAGGCTTTAAATATGGCTTGTAGTTAATTCTATGACATCCCACTCAACCCAAGCCATACAGGGAAAAAAGATTAAAATAAAAAAATGAATTCTTAGCATATCTTAAGCAACTTTTCCCCAAGTATTTAAGTAATAGAAAAGATACAATGTGTTTACTTTTTGGAACTGATTAAGGTCAACGTCAGCCCTAGGAGAAACAGAAATGACACTTAAAGAATAGACAAAGCTTTTGAAGAAACAGAGAGCAATTCTAATCAAAGGGCCTAGAAACTAGCCTCATATTTGTGAATTGATTATTAGATATCGCTACAGAATCTATATCAATCTTCTTCAGAGAGATTC
This sequence comes from Nycticryphes semicollaris, assembly GCA_013400055.1. Classification (NCBI taxonomy): domain Eukaryota; kingdom Metazoa; phylum Chordata; class Aves; order Charadriiformes; family Rostratulidae; genus Nycticryphes; species Nycticryphes semicollaris. The sequence continues at coordinate 269,844 of VXBJ01005708.1, forward strand.
CAAAAAATAAAAAAGCAACTCAAAAAATATATCTCAGTGAGGTTTAGCATCTATGATTTATAACAGCAAATACTGCAATTCTTCCATATTTCATTTGTGGAGAACACTGGTCAAGAGAATGAGAAATTGAGTTGAAAGTAAGTCCTGGGGCGAGGGTTTTTGCTGCCCTTACAGAATTTGTATAGAGGAGCTGCATATTGTTTAAACTGGTCTGAACAGAGCTCCAAGGAGACATATCAACTGGTTATACTACAGTTTCAAATTACAGATAATTCTGTTAATAGAAAAGAAAGAAAAAAAAAAAAAGAAAAAAAAGAAGAGAGAGAAATATTTGAAAACATTTAACATTGCAAAATTGTTATCCGGAATTAAAAAAAAAAACCCAGTAAAACTCTTTCAAGAACTGTAAATAGGTCTCCTTTAATACAGCCAAATTATGATTTTATATACATGATTTTCAAAATTAATTGTGAAGTAGATTATAGTAACAAGTGTAAACCTTTAAAATTTCATTACAAAAATTTACATCATACAAGGAGATATTTTCTGTGTTTTTCAGCTCATTTTTCACTCAATTAAAAAAACACCCAAACAATGTTTTCTCCTGATACCTATATTCTTAAAATGTACCTCATACAATTCACTAGGAGGCAGAGAAGAGAGATCAGACTGGTAAAATTTGTAAGATTACATTTTCTGCTTTACAGTCCATCAACTGAACACATAACAGCTTATTATTTTTGCATTTATATTTAAAGAATTTAGCATATTAATTGTATTTATTTCATTTCACCCTAAGAATCTGTAAAAAATTACACATTAAGAATGTGTAAAAAATTACTCACACATTAAAAGTTTGTAAGTTCAATTTCATAAACTTTTTTATAATTTTTAAGCTTTTCATAACACATTAGGAATTAATCTAGAAGACTGACAGAAGTCTATGAAATGACCAAATCCAAATGCATATTTTAAGAAGACCACAACATAACCCTTTAACCTTTAAACAGCAGACACAAATAATTTATCATCCTGAGACCAACTTATCACTTTCCAATTGTCCCAAATTATAACTCTGCTAAAAGGTCTCTGGTAAAGGTTGAAATCAGCAATGATGCACCTATCCGCACCCTGGGAATCAGTTCTTTCAGCACTTCACACTTCTTGCTAGCTGTGACATAAACTAGTTGACACAATCTAAAATATACCTTCATATTTCTTTTAACTTTACCTGTTTTTTCCTCAATCAATTCCGATAAATTGAACGGATTATTTCTTTATCTATCTATTTATTTATTTATTTAATGTATGACAACAAAGTAACAGTATTATCCCTTAAGCAGATATTCAGAATTATATAGGCTTGGAAAGCACAGAAATAAGTCTTGCATGAGGAAAGCACAGAAATAAGTCTTGCATGATTTGGTCATTTAATGAGATGATCAATAGTATTAAGAGTAATCTTAAAGTTTTAGTATAATGACAAAGAGATAACACTGTGAAAAATAATAGTTGCACATACATTGTCATATAACATCTGTAAAAGAAAAGTAATACTCTTTAAAAAAAATGATAGAAATGATGGACATTCTTATTTAAAATTCTCTTTGCCCTGTGACTTACTGTGTAACTTGTCACACTTTGTTAAAACTCATCTTTTTCCAAACAGTATCAGAATGTGAGTGCTACTTAACTTCCCTTTCACCCAGTTTTGTATACTCCACAACAAGATTTCTAAAAGCTTATTCTATTCACCACTTTGGTTATATTGAAGCAGAAGGACATCAAACTAAAACCTGCCATCCCAACTTTAGGAAAAAAAATCAAAAAGTGAATCTGCAAGCTAGAAATAAGCAATTGCATCAAACACTGTGAGAAAGAGCAGGAAAACCATAATGTCAATTTAAATCGAAAAGTCTGTGGGAGCAGAACATCTCTTTTCAAAATGTGTATGTGACTAGGGGTTCTTGATCTACGAGTGGAGCTTCCTGATACCTTGCAAATTGCTATCTTCATTGCATAGGACTGGCCCATCCTTGGCAGACTAGCACGACCTCTGTGTGGTTACCTGCTGACAGAGGACAATCATACACATGACACCAGCCTGCAGGTCAACAACAGAGAGTAGCTTGCATCCTCTGGATTTTTAGGCTAAATATCTCCTCCCTGGGTCATTTTCTATACTTATTTTGCTACACTTGTATAAAGTCTTTTCTTAAAACTCAACAGTAAATAGTGCATTAAGAAGATAAATGCAGCCTGTGCTCTCCACCAAATGCAGTTAGCCTAACCTTTCCACAAACAAACAGACAAGTACTTTTTCATTATTGTATCAAGGACTGTTCAGCTTGATATGCATTTAACAGTTTTGCTTCACGTGTACTGAAGGTCTGGCTGTAATTTTTTCGTATGTATTAATAGATCAGAAACAGATGCAGCCTCCCACCCATGACCTAAACAAAAATTCACTGCTTTTGGATGGGGCGTGTGCCCCAAAGGCAGCCAAGTGCACCACCAAAAGTAGGGAAACGAGGAAAGTGATCAACGTCGGCATGAGAGGAGGCAATGAGTAAGGAGTGCTGTCATTTAATAAGGTCTGTTCTCAGTAATTACAGCAACACAATTTGATCAGCAAGGACTAAGTATCTTCATCTGAAAGGGATCGGATGAAATTAGTGCTGATGTAATAAGTACCATTTGTCACTATTAGGGAGAGAGGTGTTGACAGGTCCCTGCCGTTGCTGTGGCAACACGACAGAGCTGTTTCTCCCGTGTGCGCTTCAACTCCAGCAAGTTATACAAGTCTGGGAGGCAGAGGATGTTCTGCCACAGTAACCCAGTTACCCACTGTGCCAACCTGAGTAGCACAGGATCACCTAACACTACTGACACTGTGATTCCTGGGGCTCAATTTGAGGGGATGGTGGTGGTGCAGACCATGATGGTCAGCTCAAGGGTGCCATTCCTCAGTCTCAAGCCACTATTGGATTCCCCACTGTCAGCAACCTCAAAGCTGCATCCCTGGGGATGCAACCTTTGCATCATGCTGGCTTTGGCACCTTGACACCAGCCCTCTTGCAGCTGGCTTCCATGCAAGCCTCGCAGCAGGTGGGAAGTTCCTGCGTTTTCTGGTTATTTTGACCGCATGGCTGTGCAGCTGCTGGGTTGGCCAGTTTCTCCACACAACCTTAATGCAAGATTTAGAAGTGCCAAGGGCTTTGTTTTGGCCAAACTAGACCTGAAAACTGTCCTTTCCAGATGACCACTTTCAACCAGGCAGTCCCTTCAAGGAATTTTTCATTTTAAGCAGAAGTGCAGCTCTCTCCAACAGTAAAACTCCAGTCACATGCAGTGAGCTTATTCGCAGGTAGATTACATATTGCTACAACATTTTCCACTGACACATTCCATGATGTGAAATAAAAAGACAAGATTTGCTCCCAGCAGAGTAAAATACTGAGTGTGAAATACCACATGAAAGAAAGGGAGAGATTCTCTTGATCAGATACTCATAATCAACGCACATAGCCAAAACGCGATCTTAATTACTATCAGTGGGTGGAAGTTTCCTGAATGTTAAATTACCTGCAGCAATTACAAACTACTGAGTAACCTGTTTACAGCTTCCTGAAATTATCATAACATAATTTGGCAATCTGCCATATTTTATTTCATTAAAAACTTAATGTACCATAACAAAATAGCCATAATAAAGCTGTCAAGGGCCACTCATTGCTATTTACTTAGATATCATCTGTTTATTATCTCTCAAAAACAACAGCCAAATAGAAATGAAACTTGGAGACTAACAGGCCATGTGAGAAACAGGGAATATGAAGAGCTCCCTCTTTCTAGTACATCCCCCAAATCTATATTTATCTCATTTGTCTCACAGATCAAAATTATGCATAGAAAATATCTAATAAGCTGTTTTTGAAGACCTTAACTGCTGTCTAAAGTATGATGCATTTAGATGAGACAAAATATAACTTGCCAGAACTCGGTAATAGTTGCTAGTATCTTACACTATATATAACATTAAAGACAACAATGAATTCTGTCATGATTTTCAAGCTATCATCTGGAAGAAGTGCTGCTTCTGCTAGGATACCTTTATATTTAAATACTGAAGTATTTGAAGATATTGTAGTAGCTGGAACTGATGCTAAATCAAAATACTAGTGACTGTCACAAAATGCAAAACTGTCAGATGACTAGTTAATCCTCCCAATTACAGCCCCACAACATCGGTCAAAATGCGATAAATTTGTAGCTGTGCCCTTAGCAGGCAATGCTTTCTCAGAGGTTTCATTGTTCCGATAGAGTGTAGGTCTAGAAGTCATCTATAAATCCAACTGTTCTACTTACAGAAGAAGTGTTGATTGTCATCAATAGTTACCTGTTCAAGTAGTGACATGCACTTCACCTCCTCAAGTTTTGAAGCAGATGAAGTGCTAAGAGATATAGGTGTTTGGAAGAAACAAGTGCAGATTGCTACACACAGGTGTAGGTGGAACAACAGTACCAACACCAGTATTAGATGTGAGTAGCAAGACAACAGCACTAACGGAGCTGAGATAAAAATGAAAGATGCACATTCTGGTGCTTGTGGGTTTAATGCATTAATCTCCCCTGTGTTACTGATAAATGCTCGAGTAGTTTAACATACTTGTATATATATTAAAAATAGACTTACTGGGTTGCACATTAGGTAGTATATTTTGCCCACTTGGGATTTTTTTTTTGGCTTATGTATCAAGAAAATAGATAAAATTGCATTATGTTTTTGTGCATTACTAAGTTATTGAAATCACAATGACAGAGCATTCTATTTGCAAAACATTCAATGACAATTTCACAAATGTGGCAAATAAACCAAGACATAACACATTAAGTTTTCAAGTAATGAGGGATAAATTAACACTATGTTTCAGTGCTCATAGACAGCTAAAAGAAGCATTAGTTGATATTGTTTAGGTAATTCATAGTTTTAATCTTCAAGCTTTCAAGTAATGGAAGAACTGCTGGATGTACTCTATTTACAGGCAGTATTTCTCTGAGCTTTAGATTAATTTGTCAGAAGAAAATCAACATATAAATAAATAAATAAATACATATATATACACATTCTGAAGAAATCTGAAGGGAACCTGTAGTAAAATAAAACCCTGACAGAAAAAAAAAAAAAGCACTTTTCATTAAAACAATTCTGTTGACATCATTTTACCCCTGGGCTGAATGTTAATCATAAGCGTGATTTACAATGAACATTTCTGCTGGTTAGCAGGGCTGCATAGCTACACTAGTACACATTTCCAAGGCTAAGCAGAGAAACTAGTACATTTTCCTCAGTTTCACACTAGGATCAACTGCTTATGTCATGGCACCTTCAACACTAACTTTAGCTAAAAACAAAAAGTAAATACTAATTTGACTTTCAAATTCATATCCAGATACATCCTCTCAGACAAAGCCCATTACGACAGTTGCACCACAACCTCCATGCTGTTTCACATAAACTACCAGATCCACACCACCCATTTCTTGGAACACATGTGGAGGTTTTCCCACTTTGCCTCTATGTGCAACTAGAAAGTGCAAGCGATAAAGGGTTTGCAGAGGCTGTTATCCTCTATTTGAAGCACTCAAAGAGACTACGCAACTAGCAGTAGCAAAAATCAAGACTTTTAAGTTCAATGCCTGAATTGGAGAACAAGATCTGAAAAGGAAAGTTCATGTCTTATGCTACACTAAGATATAGGCTAAAATGCGGGTACAAAGGACCTTAAATCCCAGTTCTCAACCACAGCCACTAGAGTTAGAATAAATACCAGTCTAGTCGAATGGGTTTGAAATCAGAAAATTTCTTTAGTTACTCTAGTGAGAATTAGAAAATGATGCTACTTTATCACAGATTAATCTAACTACTAGATTAAAATTTTGACCCAAAATGCATGTCAAAACTGAAACTTAGCTGTCTTATATTAGAGCCTTGAATTTTGTCATTCCTTTTATTTTTTTCCCCTCTTCTGTCTGAATGGACACATTGTAGTCAACCTGCTACTGCACCTATAAAATGTACCTTTACCTGATCTCTACACCTAGTATAAAAGATTTCCTAGTTACTATGAGTATGTCTACACCACTGAGCATTCTGTCATGTACCTTAACTCATCCAGATGTTGGAAAGAGTGCAGGATAAAAGAAGGACAATTAGTCCAAATGTCCAATTAGTCCAAGTACCAAGTGCCAAGCTCAGAAGGCTGTAATGCTTGTACCTGGACAAGCTCGCTCATCCCCATACATCACTGAACAGGGCAACTCAGGCTTCCTCTTACAAGCTGTGATATTAGAAAATTACTAGTGGCAGGTCATCCAGAGAGCTGGAACTGGACTCCGCGTGTTCTTCATGTGTCATTTACTACATTCATCAAAAGACTTCATGAAAGATGATTTAATAGCTGTGTGGGAAGATATGCAGGCCTGCTAATGTCTGGATGCCATCAGATATGCATGACAATTGGTGCCACAACCTTAATTTGGTTGCTTTTTATTTCTTATGGTAATGATTCCATGAATAACTGAACTCCTTGATAGGTTTTCACCACAACACTTTTCAAGATTTGTTTTATTATTTTCAGACAACAGGATTTTTTTAAGAAATTATATGTAACCAACTTATTAAAATGCATCCTCTGAGACAGTTCAGGACGTCCTTCATGCCGCTATCATTAGAAGGGATGTGCTATCATTACTGCTTGAAATTTCTGAAAAGGCTTCAAAAAACCCACAAAAGCACATCAAGACTTATGAACATGCTTTGGCAATAATTTCAGCTTTTACAAAGGCTTAATTTAATCTGAAACTTGTATTTAAAGGGAAAAGGCTCAAAATAGTAGCTGCTCACAGCAGTGCAGATGGTGCAGACAATAAAAAAGGCAGAACTATTTGAGGAACGTGAGTTGTTCACTGATACAAATAGAGTCAGTTAACAACTGTGCAGTGAAAATGGTATTTCACTGGAATAAACTAGTTTGTAAAACAAATTTCAAAAGCTTGATATGGGTTAAGCTTTACTTTTTTTTTCTTCTTTGTAAGAGGTGTTCTGAACCTGTCCAAATGGCTCATTTAAAAAAAAATGCATTCAAAACACTATTTCATCTTAAGATCTAAGATAAGTGTAGTAATTTATTTAAATATTGTAAGGATAAAACTTGGGCTGACACAGACACAAACCAACCTAGTGTAGATCCACAGATATATAGCCTGTAGATATCTTATTACAGGATAAGAGAAGAAACTTCAAATTGTAGTTTTTCTAAGACATAAAAATTATTTCCCATTTCAAACTAATGCTTCATGTAACTAAGGAAAGGGGGGAAATAATAATGAAAAGAACAAAATACTTATTGGAAAATCATAGTCAAATATTGAAGTTAGCTGAGTAATAACTTGGGGTTTTTTTAACATACAAAACCAATAATCCAAGTCAGTAAGTCCTTTAGAAAGCCACCTCAAGACAGACATCTTAAATTTGCAGTAGCTGTAGAGTTTACTTATTAAATAATGATATAATCTGAGTGTATTAAATTTCCAACTCTTTCCATTACTTTAACTAGTAATTTCTCTCATGAGCATTTACCATGTTCTCTCTTGCCTCTCTCTTTTCAGTTTACCACTGCCTTCTGCTTTAGTAGGCAAACATAATACTTAATCTTCTTTATAATCTGAGAGAGTACCATGCAGATCTCTTGCATCCACTCTGCTTTCTCCTGAAAGGCTGTTTCAGAACTTTGCTTCTGTTGATGCCTGGAAGCTTTCTTCTAGTTTCCAGGATGAATGTCTGTGATTTCAATTTATAATAATGCTTTCCTGTTGCTTAAACAGATTTTCACCCTTCCTGACATTTTCACAGTACTCTTTTTAGAAAAAGAAATGGTATTTCCGTCTTCCCTGATATATCTATTCTAATTAATTGAACCAACTGCATTCTTTTAGCATTATTTCCAATGAAATTTTCTTCATTCCTAAGTCCTGTCAGTAGGTCTTCTCTACAATTATTCCAAAGTGATTTTATATGTGTTGATGGCCAGCCTTAACAACAGTATTCCAGATGAAATTCTGCATTGCTTCACATAACAATACTAACGCTTCTATCTCTATTTTTGAAATACAACCTTTATGAATTGTTCTCTGTGCTCTGGATGGTGGTCTACTGACTTTCTGGATGTCTAGCAACCTAGGTTATCTAATGTCTTGAATCACAGGATTCCTTTAAAAAAAAAAAAAAAAGTATTTTTACTGGAACATTATCCCGTATGGAGTTGAACGGCCTTGGTCGCTTCAGAACCCTAGTAATAGTCTTCAATTCTCTTCCCTAATGACTGCCGGTTAGTCACTGCAAAACCTTTTAGCTTCTTTGATAGGCCCAAAAACTGTGGCAAAGAAATCATCAGTTTCCATGATTTCAAAGGAAACTTCAGCATTCCATGGCTCCTAAGCTTTGGCTAGCAGTTAAAACACATAATAATTCTTGCTGCTAATGAGAAAGCAATCACTGGGACAAGGAATTTCAGTGTTTCCACATTAACAGTTACCATTATATGCTAATCACATTTCAATTGCTAACCAGCCGCTACCAAAAAAGAACCGGCTACAAAAGCAGAAAATAGAATTTGTGAAGCGGAGGTTTGAGTTTATCACTTCTTTTACGTTTAATTTCCATTAGCTCCTATCTGGCCTGCATCTGTTTGAAATACATTTAATTACAGAAGGCTCAGAGCCCTTGGGTTAGGTAATTCTGCAGAAAATTAGTCTGAGAAATAATTTACTTCCCGGCAAGCCTAAGCCAAAACTTTGGATTTTCATGCCCCCAGTCAGGCTGGGGGCTAGGGATGGAGGGAGTTCAAAAATTTGTCTTCCCTTTTGCTCTCAGCTTAAGTTGCCCAAAACTGCCTATGTCCAATCTGTGCTTGTTATCTCAGCTTCACCCACCAAATCAATGTCACTGCAGTTCTGAGCTGACATGATGAAGCAGAGGTTTTTTAACTCTGGTACAGTAGCAGCATAACTCCCTCAGCACGCAATTTCCAGCAATAAGGTAGGAACCAGGAATTCACCTCTCTGTGCTTTTTAAAGCCAGCAAAACCCTCTCTGCCCAAGTAATGCTACATGGGAAAGAAGTTGTCAGGAGAACATAGTAAAACAAATAAAATAAAACAGAAATCCCATCTTTTCTACCTAATTGCAAACTATTTCTACCCAAAACCAGATTATATATATTATATATGAACAGTCAAAAGCTCTTCTAGCCCACAAGCCTCGGAAAGGTTTTTCATTTCATACTCATTCATCCTGTTAGCACCCTCAAAAACCTTCTTTCTGATTGAGTGCTGAATGGTAATTAATGGAGAGACAAGTAGGGACCAAAGTCCTCTTGTGCCTTGGGAGAGGGAAAAAGCACTTTAGGGCAAAGGACCCTACAGGAGGAGGCTCCAGGAAGGTGGTGGAGGGCAAGAGGTTAATGTAGCCTGTGTGCTCCTCATTGCCAACTACCGTAAAGCAAAGAGTAAAAGAATAATTCTACAGGAAACAGGAACAGATTGGTAAAAGGCAACCCAAATCAGTACCTTTCTCTACCTTTGATCCCTAATTTTGCAATTTGTTACATGCATCTATGTGTATTCTTCGAAAAGAAGAGAGATTTTCTAAGTCCCATTGCTTCTGCCAATGCTGATTGAAAGACATCACTCACATTAACAGCATGACTTCTGCTTTCAGATTTTAAAGAATCTCCAAACCTAACTGCTGCTAAAAATCAAAGATAGTCATCTGGGGAGAGACAGCAGTTGAGCTATGAACTTTTAGCTGCTTCTAAATGTTCTACAATATCTCAAAATACAGCTTAGTAGAAAAACTGAAACTGAGTTAAAAGGAAAAATACCCAAACCTGAAGTTATTTAAGATATTGTGATATGAAAGCACATTCTGTAAAAATACTGGTGTCTGAAACTATTAGTTTCTACAGCCAAATTAGCAGCTGCAGTAGTTCTTAAATAATGGCTTTATGAAGCACAGATACAACATCTCTGCCTTATGAACTTCCCCTTGCAATTGTCACCAGAAATCTCACTCGTTAATTAGGTAGGATTTGTGTAAGTTTTCTAGCTTATACAAAAGAAAAAGGAATTTTGCCCTCATCAACAATGCATACAGTATGACCAAGCAACAAAATTGCACAAAACAATTTATCGCATATAAGACTAGGAGAGAAACATATACTACCAGTTATCAGGGGTCAAGCCAGAGTCTAGGAGGGGATGCTCCTGCACTCTTTCATTGTCAGGATATTGTTAGCAAAAACTGCCTCTCACTTGTATTTACATTTACATTTCTATGGCATTTCCAGGTTCAGCTGCACTGTAAAATGACATAAATGGTGTTCTTGCATTAAAGAAGTAACTGTTTTTTAATTTTACTTGCAAACTGTCCATCCCTCACTCTGTTATTTTTTACTGGCATCTAGTGGTATAGTACTTTTTGTTAAAAATGCATATTCTTTACTGGTCAAAACAGGAATCACCTATTAATAAAATGCAGTTTCTGGACAATAGAGGGTTAAGACAACTGGAGTTAAGCCTGAGTTTATAGGTCTGATGGTGTCACTAGGCAACAAGTAACTTGCTGCAGCCAGCTCTTTTCAACCTCCTTGCTTCCTAATGAAGCCTGGTCTGCAGGCTGCTTTAGAGACAATAATAATAATTAAAAAAAAGCATGTTTATTTGTTCATCTTACTCCCTGGCAAAACTTAAACAAAACAAAACCCTGAAATCCCAGTGATGCTACAATTGCAGGTGCACCATGCTGGAAGCAATTAAAAACAGACAGGTTTTGTAAGATGGGGATGACCATGGAGCTCCTATGCGTTAGCTGTGTTTCAAGAAAAGGACTGTAGCTGTAAGTTGAAGGGGAAAATTTTTTAAAAAGAAAAAAAAAAAAGTAATTTAACTATTTTGAGCAGTTTTGAGCCAGTAATTACGAAATAGTGCTTTTTCAAAGACCCATTAAAAAACAATCCAATGCACTTCCTGCCTTTTAAAATAGGAAATTTAGTCATGTTAGGTTTCTGTGGCTTGACTGTCTTGCATTCTTACCTGTTCTAAGGGACTAAAACATGAGCCTAATTTACACAGCTAATTCTGTACAGTTGTCTTGTAGACATTATATTATTTTCAGTAACACAGAAATATTAAAGACATTATGATGATCTACAGCAAATTTCATGATAGATTTGTTTACAAGTGATTTAACTACACAAAACTTCCTAAAAACAAGGAAAGGACAAATTACTTAAATTCCACAGGAATTTTGCAGAATTTGAATACAATGCAATGAAAAAGTCAGTACTATGCAATCATCTGCATTTAAACAAAATAATAAAGTCTTCTATTTATGTGATCCAAGAGATAAAATACTTCCAATACTTCCAATTCTTTACCATAAACCTGTATTCTGCTGTCATAAATTCAGCACTCCAGCATCTATTCAACTCTAACATTTTTGACAAGCGAAGACATTTATTTTCTTTCAAGAGAGGTCCTTTTACATGTAATAAACTTAGTATATCACAGCAAGTACAAAAATAGGAGCATATCGCATCACATTGTCAGAACATCAGTCTTATGTAGTTATGAATGCACACAAGATGACCTGTGCCCCACTAGCTTGCAATTGCAACACACTTTCCCCAGAGGTAAGATTCAAACATACTAAAGCTAATTTCACACTTCATGTAAAACTAGTCACTCTGTTGTCCTCGCTAAGATACAGCACAGTTCTCTTTAGTTTTTACAAAGCATATATTAGAGATTTAATTAATATGGCCTGTCTCAGAATAGAGTTTGAAAGCTGTTTCCACTGAGGTCCTCATTCTGTGCTCTGTTCAGTGTTTCCTGCAGGTTTTGCATTGCAGAGTAAGCTCAGCACTGCTGGGTCTTTACTGCAAGAAGTTTTTTTTTCTTTTCTTTTTTTTTTTTTTTTCAGAAAATAAGCCTTATTTCCTCCTTTGAAATAACTTTTTAGCCAGTCTATTTTAATGCACATTGTCTTTTCAGGCTTAAAGCTCTCTTATAGTAACACTAAGTTCCGTGTTTGTGGAGCTGAAATTAATTTCAGCCACAAAGAAACATGTATTCCCAGATTGATGATCTCTCTTTACAGCCAGAAAACAGGTAAACTGGTTCACAGAGAATGAACAGTTACACTAATTTAGTAATAAGGAGGTTACACATAGCTCTCCAATGTATTTTAAGATTAAGAGAGAACAGCAAGTCAAATCAGTAGGTTGTAGATCCTAAAAAAAAAAAAATCCCACCTAAAAAAATCTTGGATAACTCCTTGCAAGCGATCTAGAAAAGAGCTATAACCTTTCCTTGGAGATGCACTTTATAGTCACAGCAGTTTGCCTCATGCAGGAGTCAGGCCACCAATTTTCAGGGCAGCAGAAAGCCCCTCAGCGGCCAAAAATAAATTTATGCCCAAGGAGAACATATTATAAGAATATAATACAGTACAGCTACAATATAAACTGGAGGTGCTGAAGCCAAGGAATGGTGACAACCTCCCACATGCCCACACTGGATGAAAAGGTACTTGTTCTGGCAAGGACTGCCTCAGAGACCATGGAGACACATTGTGTTTTAGTCTCAGCTGGTTAACCCCACTTGGATCTCCAGTTTAGATAGCCATTAGGAAACCATAGAGCTAGCCTCAGGGTAGGCATTATTTCGTCCAAACAATATAACCACGTGAACAGCTAGGGTCTTAGTTTTCCTCATAACATTCACCTGCCCCATGAGAAGGAGCAATGCAAGCAAATATATCCACTGTACACAGCATGGAAAAACTGTCCTGGCTTGAAGAAGGAACTAACTTCCTCAGACAGAAAGCTGGTAACATATATGTGTAAATCACAGTGTAAAGCACTGGTGCTTGCATCGCAAACGTTGCAAAGGAGGATGATAGTATTCTTTTAACCACCTATATAACACAATGCAAGACACCTGTGACTATTCTTACATACCCGTACAGTGCTGACAGTTTGCCAGGTACGGCATTATCACTCCTTGAGAAGGATGTATCAGGGTGAGCGTGCCATAGGCCATTTCGTTTTCCTCCCCAGCTCAATTAGGAAACAGCTGTCTTTTCTTCTCAGCATGCTCCTTTTATCTTGTCTTACTTCTGACTGATTTCCCCACATACCCTTTCCCTCTTTCCCTTCAGCACTGGCTCTGAATGCTGATGACCTGCTGTCACCCCAGGTAGTTAGGTAGGTACTTCAGGTACGAAGAATACCTGATCCATAGACATTCAGGGACCAGTCAGTTGTGTTATCTGAAACAGTCCCAGGTGCTATGTTGGCATTGCCTGGGTTGCAAAAAAATCTACATACAGGCCTACAAACACAACCTTTGTGCAATGGTGAGAAGGAACAAAACCAAGCCCATAGATTTTAATAGAACAAAGACTAAGGAAAGATACTTGATTTTGAAACACAACATCTCTTGCTTGCTTCTCAGAGACCTACAGTAATTAAGGATAAATAGCAACTTAAATGTATTTTGTTTTACTTGCAACACTGAAAGCTTCAATTTTCTTTCACTGAGGGGGAACAATGTGTTTCTTTTCAGTAGGAACAAAATTATTCTGTGATTATAATGACATCATGCTGCCTCTCATGGATTGCTTCACGTCTAAGAACTTGAAAAAGAGGAAGGGCACATGAAGTACAGTACAGCCGTTCAGCTGCTTAAATAAAAATGCCTATACATATGTGTATATAAAAAGTAGGAGTATATTAACTTTTTTTGGTTGCACTTTGACTTTGAAATCTCTTTTTCTTAGCCAAAACACTTACAAAAATCAGGACTGGAAGAAACATATGTGATTTTTATGTTGACTTTCCTCTATGAAATAGCAATAAGCCAAAATAAGAGTTCAAATATCTTTAGAGGAAAACCAAAGATCACAGTAATGGTCAAAATTTACAATGCAGTTTCATCGACATATTTTTTTTCACATTTTATATTAAAAAGCATTTGCTTACTTACAGTGAAAGTTATGTTATAATGAGTAAGAACTGTAAAGGAGTGGCCGTTAATATCCTATGCTAAAAAACGATTGCTGGATGCTGCCAATTATCACGTTGTGATGTTCAAGGAGACCATCTGCAGGGAAACCACAGTCATGCACCAACTCTCCTTGTTCCTGCCTCCTCCCCTGCTACAGCAAGGCCTGTTTCTGGACCCTCCGAGGTCATCTGCCCCTTCCTTCTACCACTAGTCACTTCTTGTGATTCAGGTCCCTCATCTTTAGGGCAGCGTAATTCACTTCTTCTTGCTTTACTGACATGCCTAAAGCTTCCTCCAAGCTATGCCAATACACAAAGGAGTGACTGCTTTGAGCTCTTTTTCCTGGGAGCCTAGCAGTCTTGTCGTTCTCAAACTTGGAAAATAAAACTCCCTTAGAAAAGACTGAAGCAAAGCCTCAGCCACCAAGGAATTGCTGAATATCATTACTCAAAATGGCACTACAGAAATCAGTGCATTGCTTCTTTGCACATCACTGTTCTTTGGGAAATGCTTTTATTACAGCGAAATGGAATAGTACATATGTATTTCACAAAACTGCTTATGCAGTCCCAGAAAGGTTGCTTTCATGTCTGAAGCTTTAACACTTGTAAGAAAAAAAAGTTTTGTCAGGCAGTAGTCAAAATATAAGCCTATTTCTTGTGGCTAAAGAAAAATAGATCCACAGAGATTTCCACAAAGCATGGTAAGGTTATTATTGACCAAACAGCGATTTTACAGGACTCATAATGCAATGACATACTATGGGGTTTTTTAATTCTAATTTCTATCACAAGTTTTACACCTGCATAGATTGTCCTAGTACAAATCCCGGACATGATGTAAGATACTATTTAAGATCACCTTCCTTCTCTAGCTCCTTCTTGTCCAAACTCAGAAATCTGCCCAGGAAAATCTGAGCTTTAAATATTGCAATGCCCAATATATCAATCTAATGTTCAAACAATGAGGGAAGCTGAGCAGTAGGCACTGATAACATCCTATCAGTAGTTTGCACCTTTTTATATTCAAAAGCCTTGCATGCTTCAGTGAATCTCAACTGACTGATATCAGCCAGAGCGAGCAGTAGCCCCTGAAATCACCAAGAAACAAATTATTTAGCTGTGACATAACAGAAACAGTATAATCCAGAAACAGATTGGGACTGACACAAAAACTGGAAAAACCGGCACTGCATTTGCCCAACCTGGTAAATCATCAGCAAGCAGGAAGCTATGCCAGACACATGGTTGAGGACACTGATCAGGCAGCATGTGCAAGTGGTTCATAGAAGAGCAGCCCAGGCTATAATCAAAGCCTGAAGTTGCAAATCTAACGCTCAAAGTGCTGTCAGGCTTCCACATAGAAGTTTACAAATATCATTTTAGTACTGCTTCTGGCTGCCATGGCTGTTGCAGTTGACTGATTTAGTGCTTAGTTTACTTGTCTTTCAAGGGCAAGTTTTTTAACAATTTAGATGGAAAACACAAGATTTATTCAGCACCTACTCTCAGGACCTGATGAAAATGAACAGGGAGAAGAGGCCTTGTTTGAACGTGTGAACTCATTACAGGCACTAATGTGAATACATATTTTTAAATGGTATTTCTGCAATCTGTCCTACAGCTATCCATATTCAAAGCATGTCTATCTGCAAAGAGAGTGATAAAAAATTCCTGGAACAGCTCTGTGATGGTCCTGACAGGCATGAAATTCTATAATAAACCAGAGAGAACATACCTGTGGACATTCAAACTATTCAATTTTATTAGCTTCTCTGTTGACTGTTGCCAACACAAGAAAAAAAAAATCACCTCAAGAAGATACTCCTGGCAATCACTACCACCAGTCTTTTCTCATCTGCAGCTCAGACTGTGGATTCCAATGGACTGAGATCAATCACTTCACTGAGATATGTCTTCAGGATCCCAGAACATATATTCCTGATATCAAATTTTTAAAAGCAAATCTGGTCTTCTGTGACTTCTTGCTGAACCTTTTCTGAATCCTTCTAATTTGGTGCAAAATTTTTAAAACGCGATTGGCTTTACTTTTTCCCCAGAGTGTAACATGAATTTCAAAATAAAACAGAATCCATACTGAAATGTAGATACCAAAAGGAAAATGCACAAAAATGCAGAAAAAACAAGTATATGTTTTAAAAACTGTATCTAGACAAGCTTAGTTCGAATAAGGCCAAGTACTCCAATCATAGAACTACCCAAATTCACTATATTTCTGAGGATTTTGTTGTAAACTATCACATAAAAGTTCAAATTCCAATTAAGATCATTAAACCTACTCCCTTTAAAGCCTGGAAATTATTTGCTACACATGTAAAGGGTTATTTTTGGATTTTTTTAAAGCTCCTGTAGTCAATTTGCTATAATTGCAGGATGAATTAAGGATAAACATGTAGGAAGGCACCCCTCCTCACAAACCAGCTGGAAGCCAGTTGTTATGATTTAAAATTATTTCCATGCTTCTGCTCTGGCAATGTTTAAGCATTTGTAAACATCCTAAAATGCTATGTGGGAAGGGAACTGTTAGCAGATACAGGGAACAGTGAATGACAACTTAAGTCAAAGAACTAGTGAAAAGAAGTTGAGAGTTTGACTACATGATCTTAAAAGGGCCCTTCCAATCCAAACCATTCTATGGTTCTATGAAACCTGACTGTATACTCAGAAGAGATCATAGGAAATTTTTGACTGTTTTCACTCCCACCTGTGGCTATAACTCAGTGATTGTAAATTCACAGAATAAAAGATGAATGGTTCTTCCTCTCTTCTCAAAAAAGGGTGCTTTTTAAATAAAAATAATAAAATAAAATTCTTAATAGTATTTTGAACAGCAATAAGTGCTATATATAATTAATATAAAGATAAAACTGAACTTCATAATTCTATGGTTTTTACTAGTTGTGCACTCTAGTCATATTAACAATTGTTGTGATCCAATTTTCTCCTCTAGCAACAAGATCACATGAGCCCAACTTCCATAAGCTTTAATTAAGACATGTATCATCAGAGGGTTTTCCAAAAAACAAACCACAAAACAAGTAGAATCAGAGGAAAGATAAATTGTGTATTGGCCTTACTTCCTCTTGTTGTTTTTATTGAGGTACAGGGGTTGTGTCCACCTCCTCTGATAGTTGGGTTAACAAGTAGCTGCCAAAAAGGCTCCCTGGGTTCTCCTCCACTGCCTCTGGGTGGGCCATTCCTCTGGAAAGTAATGATCAACCTTCCATGCCTCATTGTGTGATACAGAGCCCACAGAAATTAAAGTGTGCTCTGTCTCTGCCCTCGAAGAATGTAATACCCTGTCTGAGGGAAAAGTCTGTACAACTACAAAATCCTTTAAGACATTTAAAGAACACAGACTTGACCTCAAACACTTCCAGAGAAAAGATCAGGATCCAGAATTTCATTGAGAAGTTCCTCCCGTGAATCTAAATTATCTGAGAGTCTGGCCTTTCTGGCTTTAATGGAAGAAGAAATGTTCTTTCGGAAAGTGGAAAATATACCCAACTCCTAGAGTTGAAAATTTTTAAATGAGAAGAAAAACTGATGAAACCAATTTTCTCACTTGTGCTGGCTTCTTTGGTATGTAATAGGCCATCAATATTGACTGAAGCTCTTCCCACCTTTGGGGTACTTACAGAAACTGTCTCTCATTCAGATCTATGGGAGTATAGTGAGAGTTGAACCCGTAGTGTATTCGTCTCCGCAGCAGGAACACTGTGTATGGCTTCTGCCCCTGTTTTTATTTCCTCAAAACTTGTAGGGATGTATAACACGCCTGGGGTCATTTGTATTTGTCATATGTAGCAGAAACTATTGGTCAGTGGGTTCAAAAGCTGCTGACCCTGGGGAGGGAGAGCTAGGAAGATACAGGCAGAGATGGAAATACCAGAAACAAGGGCGGATAAATTTTGTTTTCTTTGGAAACTAGTTTTTAATGGTATTCCTTTGTTTTTTATGTGGACCAGGCTGAGTTTTCTTATTGGTAAGAGAATTTAATAGTACAAGTTAACTTTAGAAAACAGTAACAAACTATATTAAGAATGCTATCTCTGCCGTACCTGTTCATATCCAGACATTTGACAACACAAGTATAATAAGCATCCGTGAATGAATTATGAACTACATTTACACTGATTAAAGAACTGGTCATAATGTGGTATAGTAATCATGGATAAAAATGACCATCTGACTGTTACATTCAGAACAGGAAAAATCTATTGTGTCTTTATTCATTTTAACTGTGTTCTGCTGCGCATTTACATTGAGATGAATAACAGGAAAAATTAAGTACTAAATCAAGGACCTCCTTCATGTCATAGTTTCAGCCCTACTGTTTTAAATACAACAACAAAAAGATCTAAAAATCATTAATTGAAATTCTTGTAATCTGTATACACCTATAGATTATAGATTAATCTATTCAGTGCTAATCATGGGACATATGAAAACTGATTTCCATGTTTTACGATAAAGGTAGCAATGTTGTGAGTCTCTGAAAATGAGTCTGTTATTTGCACAGTCCACGTCCTTCTGTCTTCTCAGTTACCAACTGCAAACTAGAGCTGGAACAGGGTATTTTCATTCAGTTTGCATTTGTTAGATATACAGTGATAACTGCATAAATCATTGAGTGACATTCCAAACCAGCTCGGACATTTCAAGTTTGTTCTTGTCACCTAATGTTGAAGCACCACAACTGTTTTGCCAGTTTATTCCATTTTTATACTTTTTTCTTTTTAAAATAAAATTATAACGCACAAGCTGTTTTGCTGTGTGACCTTTCTCTTTAGAGTGGTCATTGAATCATCAAGCAATGAATATACCATACCTCTATCTTCTTTAGGATGCAAGCACTTTTGAGAAGGTGAAGGGGAAACATCAGAAAAGCTTGGCTCTGTCCTGTCATGTTGTCTTAGTGTGACATGAAATTCTGTGACATGTGACATTAAAAAAGGTCACTTTGACAACCTGACTACTAGAATGCCAGCATATTTTTCACTACTGCTGGCAAATGAATGGCAAATTACACAATGTCTGCAGCTCATAATAAAAATATTTTCTTTTTTTTTTTCACTTTATTGAGTTTTATGACCTCGTGGAACTTCAAAACATTATCTAGTTTTTCCAGTTTCTCTCATTTTCTCATTTCTTTCCTGTAAAATTTTCTTAGTTTTAAGGAGGTTTCATTTTTTATTTTTAAGGGATTTATTTAATGTGTTAATGATTTCCCTATTCCTTCTTACTACACTGGATAGAAAAAATAGAAAATATTCATTTTTAGTACTATGTTTCAAATTTAAAAAAGGAAGAAATCCAAGAAAGCAACATAAGACAAAACCAAATCTTGCCTTTGAAGAATGGTTAGCATTTTTGTATATCAGCTAGAAGCCTCCACGATCATTCATTGACACCACAGCAGTCAACCCCACTTTGAATTTATGTTTTGGCATGGATATTCTCAAAATTCTTAACCTACACCTAAAACTTGTCGTGGAGATGGAAAAGAAGGTAAACCTGATTAAGCTTTACCAAAGACCAAAAAATGTCCTCTATTTTTCTTGATTTTTTTTTTTAACATAATTTCCATTGCTTAGTAATGTATGAGAAAAAAAAAACCCACACCAGACTGTGGTTCATATTAACAGTCTGATTTCCTTGTACTTATCAGGAGACCTATCTGAGTCATTGTAGTATGTGTTCTGTTAGTTTTTAAAATTTAGAACACTGTTAACATGGGTGTATTACTTGTCTCTTCTATTATACTTCACATAAATGAGTTGCCGGTGTTTTGAAATGTCTTTTCAGCCTGCAAAGTGCCCTTTGAGAGAAATGCAAAAATTTTTTGTTTCTGAATGTTTTTTTTCTCTTATAAACCAGAAAAAAATTAATTTGGAAAAATGACTTTGCAGTTTAATGAATGAGAGAGGGAATGGCCTCCATTAATACTGGAAAAATGAAAATCCAAATTGTTATATTTCTTCTTTTGCCCCATTTTTTGGGGGCTAAGTAATGTATATATCTCAGGTGTTGTTTAAATATGGTGGACTACTAATAATCTCTTTAGTCAGAGACTCCCAGTCTGAAGTGATGATATAGAGATGGGGCTTTATTTACAGATTTGGCTATTGTTGTGAGTTTCGAGATGGTGTCATATAAAGTCTTTTCTTAAGTGCGTAGATAGATCTTTCAGAAATTTGCCTGTTTACATTGTACAGATTTCTTAGAAGACCTCATTCTTTACAACAGTTAAAACTCATGGCTATAGAGCACTGACTAGGTGGATTTTGTGCACATAGAAAAGATTGCAATTTTTAACAGAGGCTATACTGTTGTATTGTCTAATCTTATCCAAATTAAAATTTTTCAAATGTAGGAAGTTTTAAAAAATAACATAAAAAAGTAAATCTTTTGGAATCAAAATGAATTTTCTTTTCTT
>VXBJ01005709.1:240-34924 GCA_013400055.1 Nycticryphes semicollaris
TTTTTGAGCAGCAAACCCAATTGTGCTGCCCTGATGGAAACAAATATTCATCGATTTCATTGAGAATTCTGCCCACCTCAGCATGAGACTGGTATTTTACTTGGATCAAATAATTTGTAGTGATGCAGTCATTGGAGTTTTTTTGTTTATTGCTTTTTTTTTTTCCTTCCCCCCCCCCCAAAGTGCTTAATTCATTTGTTATTAGAAACCTTCAGAACAGCATTGGGCTCATAAATGATTTTTGGGCTGTGTCTAGGTGTTGCCAAGGGACATTGTCAAGGGACCATTTCACTTTGTCTCATCTGTTTCCTTTGCTACAGCAGTTCTTAGTTTCCTCTTCAGGTCACAGGGGATGTTGCAATCTTTCCGTGGGGAAATAGGTAAGTTAATTAAAGCACCCCAGGGAAGGGCTCTGGAGAGTGTCAAGTCTCAGGGGCCAATTTCAAAATTCAGTGAACAAACATGTACTTCACAAAACAACAGTGTTAGACATCGCTGGGCAAGACATGAGCAAGGACAAACTGAGCCCTGGGGCTGCATCCCATGGGATGTGGTCCTCAACCTCTGTTGGGACAACTGAGGGTGCTCAGCACCCCAGGGGCTGCAGCATCACTGGTGTCACTGTTCTGTCCTTGCACTAGTCTGGTTTGAAAGGACCTGGCTGTTTGTTCCCATCTGAAAACCAGAATTTAATTTAGCTGATCAAAACCTGGAGTGGTTTTGCAACATTCACTTGAACTACTATAAACTAAATTTCATCTTCGTTTGTGATCTAAGGGATGTTGAGTACGAAGCTACTGAATAACGAGAGAAAAAAGACTATAATTTAGTTATTGGATCACCAATTATATTTACCTCTTTAAAATGACACTGTTATGATACAGTCATCTGCTGTCTCCCATTATACTGTTACCTGCATTCAATTCCATCAATACGTTCCCAAGAACAGCAGACATTACAGTAAGTTTAGTGCACCCAGTTGCTGAATGTAAAGAACTTTGAAGAAGCCCTTCCCCATGAGCACACACATTTTCTCTTAAACCATCCAGTGACCTCATATGTTGTGTGTATGTAGCACTTTTTCTTCCCGGGATAAGAAATTTGCAGTCACCCATCCCCGGCATGGCAGGTATATTTGGTTTCCAAAGGGAAGTCTTTTAGAGTAACTTTGGCTTCTTTAGGAAGCCTGGGTCCTCAATGCTCACATAAAAAACCGTCTCTAACTGCAAAGAAGAGTTTTCTAGCAGAGGAAATGAAAAGCCAGGACTTTTTCCCGTCCTGTAATCGGTGGGGGACAGACTGGGTGCAGATGAAGGCTGCCATAAACCAGAGCGTTTAGGCATGCGCTTAAACACTTCCTCTGCGGAGCAACAGAAATACTACTTGCCAGACATCTTTCTCTTCCTTTTTCCTGAGCACAAATATGGCATCTAGGACTAGATCTAGCGCCAGAGGCAGCAGTTTAATATTCAATTAGAAAAACAAAAAAAAACCCAAAAAAAGGGCAAAGCTGACATTACACATTGCAATGACTTCAACTTATTCTGAGCTTACTCAACTGCTGAAAAGCCAGTATTTTTTATATCCAGCTGATAAACCCCATACATGAGCTGGGGAACATTCTCTGCTTATTTATACCAACCTGGATGCAATCCCATTTGAGACATCTGGGTTCCTGGGGTCAGAGCTTAGATGTGTGTTATATTAATGATCAGACTAGAACAAGCAGTTTCCCACTGTGACCAGGCTGCCTCTACAGGAATGCATCACAAACCAGTGAGTTGAGTGTTTTTTTTTAAATACACGGTCATATATTCCTTAATAATAATATTCCGTATTCTAAATTATTCCTGTCTCAGGCTGTGAACAAGCTAAAACGTGGAAAGAAGCAAAATAGTGTTCTCTTGTGAGATACTAGGCTGTACCCTAGAGAAGCTTAGCCCGTGTTTCTGGCCTAGGACTTCTTGTATGGTGCTACGCGAGGAGACACGGTGGCCTGTCAGTGGTGCCTCCCATCCTGAGAGTTTTTAAGTGCCTAAAGTCATACTGTTAAAACTTCAGTAACTTCATATCTAAAAAAAAATCCCAAAGTTGGAAAGATTTGTACGCTGCTTCACAGAAACACTGGTACAATTCCTGAGACAAGCAGCTTGCAGGCCAAGCCAAAGCTGAGAGGAAAACACGAATGCCGGGATCGGTTGTACACATTGGTTTTCTCCCACTGCAGTGAGGTGTCTCCACAGGGCAAACTGCAATGCCCTGCAGCAGTCACCAACCTGGTCCCAAGCCAGTACAAAAGCTGGAGCAGCTCAACATCTCTACTATGTGCTCCCCAGCAAAGCCAATCGTTCAGAGCTGGCTCCAGCTCGCTGCGAGCCCTTGGCCTGGGGCAGGTAACAATTCTCCCTGTGCCAGGACACAGAGCCTGCTTTACCCTGGAAATCTGGTTTATGATGCTGGACATTAACCAGCCTGTGTTCAGTGCCCAGTCAACCTGCGCATGGCATCTCTTGTCTAGCTGGGAAAATGTGAGAGACTGGAGGGACTGCAGCAGAGGCACTGGGAGCAAGGCAGAGGAGAGGAGAGCTGGGAACAGGGAGCTGGGAACTGAGAAAGCTCCAGTAGGAAATGCAGAGCACACAGAACCCAAATAAGAAAAAAAAAATAATTAAGACTGTTCACAGGACTTTTTAATTATATCTTCTTCTCTTCCAAGAAAAGGCAAATGGTACCTGCTTCATACTCCTCTTATGTTCCTATTACTGGTTTAATCTAACTTTTTTGTCTGTTGAACTTCACTTCAAAAGGATGGTAGAGGCAGACATAGTGACTGTAACATCTCTGTGATTTGCTCAAAGACCAGCTTAAGCAGGGATGTGAAAAGACCTGGGAAACCACGCGGGAGCAAAGAGAAAAACATAAGGGCAGTGAGACAGTCCCTAAGTGTGCACGCTTCTAAATGGTTTTAACGGGGTCACTTCTGTCCTAAGGCATAACGTACTACTGTTCGGATGACAGACTCTGGCCCTGAGCTCGTGAAAGGTTCTGCAGATGAGCGTGACAAGCTTGGGGTTATTGCAGAGGGGGGACTGCACTCAAAGGACCTGAATGTGGCCAGATGGCAAAGAGGGGGCATGTGTCCCCACTGGAGGACTGAATGGCTACCATGAAATAAGGGCAGAGTAGGAGACGGTAGTGCAGGAAAAGACCTCATGTCAGACTGAGGCTTGGACAAAGGTTTCAGAAGAAATGGATGGTTTTGGAAAGGCTGCAAAGGGATGAAATTACAATATAACAACCATTGGTGAGAAGGAATGGCTGCAGGTTTATTCTGCAATAAACCTTTTCATTTGTCCAGTGCTGAACATCTTAATATCTTCCTCATCCTCCAGAAGTACAGCTGTGCCACCCAATGATTCTTTCTTCTCCTTTCAGTGTTACGTTCTTCTGTTATTGCAGAGACATAGAAAATACACTTTTAAATTAGGAAACTGTAATTGGGGAGGTAATAAACAACCTGGGGCAGTTCAAACACGGAGCAGTTTGGAACTCTTCTCATTTGGAGCCTTTGTAAAGGCATCTGTCGAAGCCTGTTCTCTCTGCGCTACCATCCTCTCTGCCACGAGAAGTCACAGGCAGCCCTGAGAGAATTTTGTTAGAATTAATCACTGATCAACTTCATGTAAAGGCTTTATTTAATTCTGAAAGGTTGGAAGGGAAAAGCACACACACATACATGCACTTAGAGCTTTAGCATAAATAAATTAAAAATATGGTCATAAGAGTTTCTCAGGAAAAAAATAATACAAGCATTTACTAATCAATAAGGGCTTTGGGTTGGGGTTTTTTTTTGCCTGTTTGCTTTTTGTAATCTTTAAAAAGGTTTAATACATTGCTTGTGAGCTGCATGATTCACTTTAATGCAGTTAACCATTGCAATTCATTAATTTACTTTTATGTTGCCATTAAATGTTGCAATCAATTCAGTCTCGATATTCTACACTTTTATCTCTGCTATAAAAAAGCTCTATTAGCTTTACTTGGCTCAAAAACAATACAGTGAACTGCCCTTAATTATTAATAATCTGTTTCCCTTTCAATAAAGCTCTTTGGACCTTTACTACAGTCCGATGATGTAT
The DNA here is from genome assembly GCA_013400055.1 of Nycticryphes semicollaris. Lineage (NCBI taxonomy): Eukaryota > Metazoa > Chordata > Aves > Charadriiformes > Rostratulidae > Nycticryphes > Nycticryphes semicollaris. The sequence goes on from VXBJ01005709.1 coordinate 4,380, forward strand.
TTATTTGGTGTGTAGGGTTCAGAGCAATACAGTGCACTCTCTCTGGGAAAGAGCCCAAAAATAACTATCTACTTGATATCAACCCAAGAGATTTCCTAAGGGAATAAGAGTATCATTTCAGGGCAGGTCATCAGTGGTTTAGGGAAATTAGACAAATCTCTGTCTGGGGAACAGATGCCTCAGGGTTTGTAAATGTGCGAGAGAACCTTTCCCCTCTTGGTCACCAGTTCAGGTCCATCCAGCACGGCAGTGACTGGAAGCTATTATACATCTAATGAACTTCTGGGGCCTCCTGAAACAAGGAGCGAGATTCCTAACAGACACTTACATCTTGGAGCTGCTCCTGCTCAGACTGCAGCCTCCACAGCAGCACATAGACACAGAAATGGGGAGTAAGCATGACAGAGTGAAGAACATTTTACCTGCTAAAAGCAGAGCAGGCTGCTTCTGGGCTGCCAATCCAGCTTTAGATTTACTACTGGCACTTGCAGGTTCTTTAGAAGACACAAAATGATGTATGACAAAGCACTTTGTTATAACTGTTCCTCACAAACTCCATCAGAAGGGCCCAGAAGACATACAAACTCACATTTGTGGTGTCTCAGGCCTTGGGGAAGATAAAGGAGTAAAGAAGGATTTGATTTCACGCTCGGAGGCCAGTTCTGGGAGTCCTGGGACTCCCAAACTACTACATGCTGCACAACCAGCTTCGATGCAGGTCTGCTAAGAGAAAGGGGAGACAAATGCTGAGCGTTACAACCACAAACCACAGCTGTTGATGGGACTTGGCAAGAGACCAGGGAATGCTGGGAAGCAGAGATGGCCTGCAGCAGAAGGTAGGGCCAAGCAGGACTCTCCCCGACACTTGAAGCTTTTTTATTTGGCTCCTGGTGCTTTTCCATCCCGGCACCTGGTTTCCATGATAGCGCAAGGGAAGGTGCAATTTTATGGTATATTCTCCTAGGTTATGTTGGCGCTTCCTCAGGTAAACATACCCTAGGACAGGCCCAGGTTCACCATGCCCCTGGGTTCAAATCATTTGCAGCTATACTCCCTGCTTTAGCGTGCTGATAGCTCCTTCCTGTTGCCCCTGTATTTCACCTGGGGAAGAGGGGGTTGAGGCTGGCCAACTGTCCTCCTCCTTCCTTCTAACTCAGGGCAGAACCACGCTGAGGACCAGAGAGAAGCTGTGGCAAAGCCCTGTCAGCCAGCGTCGCTGCAACCAGAAGGACATGTCATGAGGCTCGTAGCTCTGTGGTCCAGCACAGGAACTGGAGAAGCTGGAAGCCAGGCTTTGTGGGTGCTGCTGCTAAGCCCCAAGACCTTGGAGGTACCCTGGTGCTCCCATTTCTTCATGCCCTTTTGAGGGGAAGCTCTTCAGGGCTCTCTTTATCCACTCGCATGATTAAACTGTGCCCAAATTCAGGCACGGGCTTCTGAGTAGCGCAGTAATATGAATTGCAAAGAGCATGCAAAGTTTGGGTGGCTGAAAAAGGAGAGGAAAAAAAAAATACAAGAGGAAAGGTTTCCTGTAACGGGATCTGCTGTTCACCCACTCCTGTTACCAGCATGTGCAAATCCAGCGATTCCAGTCCATTATATTCAACAATCTTACACTCAGTTGCAGGTGAAATGTCATACCTCGGGGTAAATTTTCACTGCAGTAGGCAGAGAATTTGTCCTTTAAACACCCTTAGCATTAATGGGAAATTGATCCAGCAATTTAAACTCCAAGAGACAGAAACGTCTCATGTGGGACCGTTTTCAAATGTGTTGACATTTTGATTCACAAAATGAGACACTTTTAGAAACAAATGCAAATTCTTTTCATTCAGCATTTGAGGTCAGCTAGATACTGGAAGAGAAATGTGCAATGAATGTTTAGTACGTTCATCAAATATCTTTTAATCTCTGCACACTCAAGGGATTAAAGTGACATCAGAGAAAGGAAAGACAATTTCTAAAGTTCTTTGTATTAACCAGTACGTCTTCTCATGGCGCTGGGACCTAAATTCACCTATCACACTTGCAATAGTAGTGTCTAGGGAAAACGGAGGCTTTGGGACAAGGGACTGAGTTTTGGTGACCTCTGAAAAGATGTCTTTCACACTATCAGATAGGCTTTCATCTCCAAAGAACTCGGATCCTGCTGAGCTCCACCTGGGGGAGTTGTCAGTGTTTTACTGATGCCCAGGGAAATTCACTGCAGGACTGGAGCCCAACAAAACAGCCGGTGCAGGAACAAAACACAGCACACCAAGAGGGGGTAACTTGCCTGGTTCCCAGGCAGAGGTTCAGGCCACTCCTCCAGCTCAGAAATCTAAACAGCTCGGATCTAAACAAATGTTTAGGGCACATCCACAACTGCTTTACAGATAAGGAGTTCCTGGTGGGTCAAACCTTAACAAAATCCAATGAAGCCCAAGTGTCAGTCTGGGCTCCATCCTGTAGGAGAGCGCAAGCAGCAGCTTCAGAGGAGGACCAAATTGGAAAGTTGCTGTGTCTCAGCTGGGTGTGAACTACCACCACCTGCACTTGGACCAAGGCTTGGGATACAATGGTATGGCTGCAGGCAGGGTACTGGGGGCAGAAACATGGCTCACCTTCCTCCTCTCCCCTGTACTTCAGCAGGTGGTACAGCTCCCAACAAAGAGGAGTGAAAGGGCATGGCTCTCTGTGCTGCCCCCACCCAGCAGTCAGGGACAGTAGGGGCTGTCTCTGGTTTCTCCCAGCACCAAGGACACCTTCTGGCTGCCCCCCAAAGTCTCCCAGTGGCAGGGCTGAGGAGAGGATAGGGCATGCCAGACACACAGGTAGTAATTTGGATAGGGTATGTGTTATTATTTCACAGGGAGCCCATGGCTACTCTCGAGTGGACATGAGCATCCCCTGTAGCAGAAGCCCCATCGGGTGAACATCCCATGACGGGGGAGCGTGAGGACTCAGATCATCTCATGCAGGAGGAACCAAAGAGGAGAACAAACGCAGGGGAAGTTCCTTGTGAAGGTCCCCCAGCAGAGCAGCCTCTGCCCTTCCCCTTCCCCAGCAGGACTGGCAGAGGGGGGGGTGCGCTTCTGGGAGCCACTGCCCAGGGGAAGTTACATGAATTTTGGGTGCTGACTGAGAACACTACTTCCCTCACAGACAGACATATAACGGTGCCCAACAGAGTTAAGAGGAAAAGCCCAAACCCCATGTAATATGCAAACGACCGTACTCAGCTCTGTGGAAACAACTGCCCAGGAATAGCGCTGGGCAAGGTGCTGATAAGCCACAATCTTGGTGGCCTTGTATCGGATGGTCCTCTCCAAGGGCTCTGGATAAGCTCTCCAGCCTGCCAGTGGGATCAGCAGGCACACAAGGTTATCAGGATAAATCCTTTTCTACATGCTCACTTGAGCACAGTCATTTCCTTCTGGGCCCTACTCCTTTCTCTTGCTTCCTCAAACTGACTGACGTGCTGTGGGAGTCTGGGGGGGAGGTGGATGGGGAAGAATTTACTGGTCCTGTACCAGTTACGTGATCTCATGGGAGCCCCGTGCAAAAAGCATGCAGGGGTTGGCAGTCCCCACCTGGGTGGCATTGCCCCACAGAATGAGAGTTCTGAGTACATCCACCAACTGCTTCTCATATGGAGTTGTTTATTTTTAAGGAAAGGGTAACAGACCAAACAGAGCCTCAACGAGTTAAAAAACCCCTCCTTTTTGGTATGAGCACAAGTCCTGTGAGAGCAGCTGAAGGAGCTGGGGGTATTCAGTGTGGAGAAAATAAGGCTGAGGGGAGACGTTATTGCTCTCTACAGCTACCTGAAAGGAGGTTACAGAGAGGTGAGAGTTGGTCTCTTCTCCCAAGTAACAGGTGATAGGACAAGAGGAAACAGCCTTAAGTTGCAGCAGAGGAGGTTTAGATTGGATATTAGAAAAAATTTCTTCACTGAAAGGGTTCTCAGGCACTTGGAACAGGCTGCCCAGGGACGTGATTGAGTCACCATCCCTGCAGGTATTTAAAAAACAGGTTGAAGTGGAGGCTGGGGACATGGTTCAGCAGTGGATTTGGAAGTGTTGAATTAATGGTTGGACTCAGTGATCTTAAAGGTCCTTTCTAACCTAAATGATTCTATAATTCTGTCCTGGGTGCAAGAAATCCTGGTACAAGTTTTGCAACTTGGAGCCATTCCTAAAACAACCTCCTTTCAAAGTGGTAATCCTGAGAAAAAAACCCCTTTGGTTCCATCCCTGAGATAGAGATGTGAGTGGCTTCTTCATTCACAGGGAATCCTACCAATGCTCTCATTTGACAGATTGCTGTAGGCCGTTGCCAGTAGGTATCCACGATACCCGGAGCACACTAACACAAGAACACTGCCGCAGCAAGTAAATGTTTCTTAAGGCCTCAGAGTAAGCAAGGTGCCAGAGTGACCTACTAAGGCTCAGAAGATCATATTTGGTCATAGAGCTGGTCCTTCAGAGGCAGTTAGGAATCACAGACAGGAGGAGCATCTGCCTCCTCAGTTCTGGGACTGGCACAACAGTCTTGGGAATGGGGCTCATATTTTTCCCTTTAAGTTTTGTTGACTAGTTCAGCCCCATCACCATCAAAACCCAAATCACCCCTGGAGTCTGCAGACTGCAGAAATACTCCCCACGACACTACTCCCTGTCCTTGTGTCTCTGGAAAGACACTGAGTTGTGGGGAAACATAAATCATCCATCACTGGGGTAACTCTACCCCAGTGGCAGCAGCTGCCCACCATCAGGAACACGTTGCTGGGTGATGCCTACAGAGACAAGCTCCAGTTGTCCCTCCATGGGGCACCTCAGGGGAGTCAAGGCCCAGTGAAACAAGCAAACTCCAGGTCTTCTGAGGGCTGATGTGGTCCTCCAGAGAACAACCACGTGACTTTGCCATTTTTGAGTTGTCCCTCAGTGCTGCCTGGTGCCTGCAAGCACTTCACAAGCCTCCAGCATGATCCCCATGAGAAGCTCCTGGGCAGCAACAGCGCTGCCCTCCCTGCTTTTGCTCCCTGCATGCTCCGATGGGAGCGAGATGAAAGGGGCAGGAATCCAGCCCTGCCACGTAAGGTGAAGCTCTGCAGTCACCGCTGGCTGCTGACAGCCCAACCAGAGCCCTCTCTCTTGCACGGTTACAGGAGGGAGGTCATCAGTTTAACTGCACTGGAGTAACGCCAGCCCTTTGAGTAAACTTTTCAAAGCTGCACTAAGGCATTGTTTAATTTTGATTTCCAAGTGACCTCTGGATATGGTAGGGGTGGAAGAACATCCACTCCCAGGAGTTTATCTCCATTGGCGGGCACAGAGCCTTGCTCAGTGGTTTCCAGTGGAGAGGGAGAGAGACAAAGACTCTTTTTTGTCTCCCCTCCCTCAAAACATACCACATATCCCCCCTCCCCCCCCCAAAGATCAGTAGCCATAAGTCACCTCCACCAGCAGGGCCAAACAACTCAACCCCTGCTCCTGCAACTCCCTTCCCCAGCAACTCAAGATCCTTTCTTTGTAGCATTTTCCCTTCCACCGCCAAGTTTCCACTCTCTTCCACCAGTCTATTGCCCACTTTAACTTGCACAAATAAACCTGTTTGCATGGGTCATGCTGCAAATGAAAATGATGCCAGGATGTAAAATTAAAAATGGACCTGCAAAGAAACAAACCAACCAAGAGTTATTCTTGTGATGTGGATTATTTCAGCGATGGGCTTATACTGGGGCCCCATTAGCAGCAACACAATTACAGTGGAGGAAAGTAAACCACAGCTGGGCAGAGGGAACAAGTGTCTTGGGGGCATCCATCTCGCTGAGGACACGGTGGGTGGACACAGGTCTCGGGGTGGGACTCGGGTCCCATTCAGGGCTCTGACAATAAGTGACCGTAGCGTGATGCAACCAAAGCTGCATTCACAAAACCAAGCAAAGAAATTAAAGGAGTGCAGTAAAAACACTCTGGCTGTTGCTAACATTTCACGGTGCTGAAAGTAGCGTTGGTATTGGCACAAGGTTCATGGCATCGGTACAACTCCCTGCTGAGTAGTGACTGAGCCCCACAGGAAAGAGATTGCTGTGAGGACAGGAGCGGGACAAGGGGAAGGAAGTGCAACCTGCAAACCTCTGCTTGCCCTGTTCACCATCAGATGAGTATTAATTCTCTGCTGGTTTGCATAGCCACAGATAGGCCAGTTCTTACTAATTTTAGCCTTTCCCTAATTTAAAACTACAGACATGATATTTTCATGGTGGTTTTTTTTTCCCCTCTTTTTGACACGTTGTAAGCTGCCAGATGCACCCCGTTTGAGAAACTGATGTTGTCCAAGGGGAGGTGGGAAACCTCTGATAGAAATAAGAAGCAGATAGGAAAAAAAAAAAAGATGTTAAACCATGCTATTAAGCTCCAGGAACAAGTCTTTGAGACAGACCAGGCTACCTGAGGAAGGGAATGAGGCCTCTGGTCTGGAGCATTCACTTTCCTCAGACCCCACACACGACAGCCCCCTGTGCTCTGCCATCTCCCAGCTGCAGACACACAGACATCTCGCTGTGCCCCATCCCTGAGCACACACAGAACCATCCACCCTTTTCTACCTTCTCTCCCGCACCCATCCTGCTTACAAGCCTTTGCTCCTTTTTCCCCAAAATACACCTGCACCCCCCTCTCCTTGCACATTCCCCTCCCACACGCAAGCACCTCTGCTCTCTCCCTGCCTCTGCTTCTCTGTGCCTCTGGCACGCAGCTCTGCACCCATCTGCTGCAGAGGTGAACGGCAGATGAAGTGCTGAGCCAGCCCACAACCCTGCACACCAAACCCTATGTGAAAAAGTGGTGCAGTGAGGAAACATTGGTAAGAGGAAGTGAGTGGGTGGAGGGAAAAGCCTGGAGTGAACAAAAAACAACAAATAACACATTGAAACTTGAGCACCGAGTGCCCAGAGTGGGGAAAATAACACTGAGTTTACAAAGTACTACACAAATGCATGCAATCTACGGTAAGGGATGCTGCGAAACAAGAGGTGTACAAGTACTGAAAATAAAGAGGAGACTAAAAATAAAAAGTGTAAGAGCTACTGCCTCAGCAGCAGCTCCTGAGAGGGTGGGCAGGGAAGGCATCAGACCATAGATTATGGCCTCATTTTGGACATGCATCTTACTGCATCCCAAAACCCCAGCTAGTCCAAGTCCAAACAGACTGATGGTGTCTCACGAAGCATGGACACAGAACTAGTGGTTATTAATATAGACTGTATGCCCCTACACATTTTAATTTGGTACTTTCAAGTAAAGCACTTTAAAGATAGTAATTTTTTTTTTAAAAGGAACTGTTATTTCTAGAACAATCAAACCGGAAGCCCAGCTCTTCTGTCTGTTTCTGATAGAGCAGTAGTTCCTCAGTTAAGATTTCTCCCTGACAGATGTAGCAGTGCAGGGACCTAGGAGTACAATTTCCAGTTTTTCTGCCCATTATTCCTTCCTTCTCCAGCCCTGCAGAGCAAGATTGGCAGTGTTATGACCACAGAAGATCTTGCGTTTTTTTCCTTAAAGGAAAACAAACTTGACTCAAAGGGGCTGTACCAGACACCAGCCAATTTTGCTGTCTGAGAATTAGCCCCTGAGACCTTAGCTCACACTGGTGCCAAGTTATTCAAATCACTCCGCTTACCACTCGCCCAGAGAGTTGCTTGCGTCCAAGTCAGTGCCACAGACAAGGTGAATGAGCAATCAACAGGTAAATGGCTATCACAACACACACAGAAAATTGTCCAGTTTCGGTTGCATCTCATTTTCCTTCCCACATGTTTCATACTAGCCTGTTCCACAGGGATCGCCTGCAGAAGAGGTTCACTTCCACACATAGGAAGCCTGCCCGTGCCACTTTCATTTTAAAAGAATAATAAAAGCGATCTGAGAGTTGTCTGTGTATTATTCCCCAAATTTGGCAGTGGAGGAGCCCAAACGTACACATTCAGTGTGACACTGCTTCCTCTGAGGCTACTACAAGCGAGAGCTCTTGGAAAGCAGGCAGCGTTTCCATGCCATGGGTTACAGTGATTGCTGCTGACAGGTTTTTCATGGTATCACAACAAATTAGGTCACAGATTAGATTTTCATAGCACAGATTACAACTAGTGTCTGTATTTTTCCTTAAATAGAGCGGGTTGTGGCCAGGAGGTTTGAGCTCAAGACTGGGAACAAGGCAGATGCAGTGATGGGGAGGTCGTAATTCTGGCTGAGACAAAGACTGTTGTAGCAAGGCTTGGATAAAATTCCTAGCTTTCTACTACAGTCAGAAGATTTGGAATCATTCCCTTTCTATCCAGCAAGCCTTTGAGAAATACAGAGTTTGAATGGCCTGCCCAGGGAGGTGGTGGAGTCACTGTCCCTGGTGGTGTTCAAGAAGCATCTGGACGAGGTGCTACAAGACACAATTTAGTAGCTTAGTGGGTAGTACTGGTGATAGGAGGATGGTTGGACTAGATGATCTTGTAGGTCCTTTCCAACCTTGTGTTTCTATGATTCTATGATTCTGTGGAGTAGATTTTACAGCATTTCTACAAAGCAGATACCAAACCCAGCATTTTTTAGAAATTGCATTTCTGATGACAGAAAAGCAGCTTGTACCATGTAAAAAACTGCTGGGAATGGAAATCAAAGCTACCTATTAGAGTTATCCCACTTAATAGCACAAGGTCACACATACACTCAGTCTCAGCATCTCTGGTGTAGAAAGATCTTAAGGGAATAAATTCATGTGTGCAATGTTCAAAAACCACCAGAAAAAAGAGAAAACACTGGGAGGAAGAGTTTTAAAATATACCTAGCAAGGACAGTAATAGAACTCAGGCACCGAAAGAAAATCCAAGCTATATCCAGCTCCACACAGAGCAGCACAGAACAAAGGTTTCCAACAGCTCAGTAAATGCAAACACCATGCAAAGTGCTTCCTACCCATTGTGAGATACAGCCTGACTGCAGATTCGAAATCCCTGCTCCAGCAACTGTATTCCCGCAGACTGTCAGCGCTGCGCTCTGCTCCCGGCTGCCTCCTCCCCCAGAGCTCTGCTGCTGCAGGGGAAAAAGAGCGCCAGGGAGCCCAATTCAGCTCCTGGTGGAACCCTGCAGGTCTGTGTGAGGGCAGTGATTCAGCAGATAAGCAGGCTCACAGACACGGCAAGCACTAAAGGAAAACTTAAACCAGACGATTAGGAAGATAGGTCTTGGGCTGAGCTAAACCTCAGAGAGAAACCCTTCTGAGATGGGGTTGAGAGAGAGCTGCACAAATGACCTTCAGCTTACAGAAACAGTCCTGATACCCATGATGGGATCGCACTCATGCACCTACTTTGCTTGGGTGGACAAGAGACCCACAGCGGATCTCAGCTGAGCTTCTGGAACACGTATTTAGTCAACCAGGGCAGGCCAGTTTATACCTGCAGACAAATCAACCCGTAGCCTCTAATCCAGCTCTGGAGGCTGTTTGCAGGCAGAAGACGCAGCCTCTCTTCCTGTTCCCAGTGAAGCAAGACAAGCACATGATGCTGTGCCGGTTCCCCATTTGCAGGTTCAGACAGGCCTGCGCTGGGTGCCCTCCCCTCCACCTCAGACCAGCCTGGCCAGCCCCATCCCAGGTGCCAGCACGGCTGCCCTGAATCACCACAGCTGTGACTCCAGCCCTAAAACCATCTTGCCCTTCACTTCAGCAAAAGTTTTTGACAGGAAATAAGCTCTTACTTTCAATATACTCTTGGCCTTGCTCTTCTCCAACAAGCACAGGAAGCACCTCAGTCAAACACCAGTCTTTATTCTGGTGAGCCACTATTTATCCTCTGATACCTTTGAGTAAAAAGAAATAGCAGTTAAGGGTGGCTGTGCCCTTCCACACTCTACAGGCAGCATTAAGCTTTTAACTCCCCTCAGCGCATCACCTTCACCCGCTGCTTTTACTGGGCACACTCACATTTAGTGGCACTGAATGAGGCCTAATTATTTTTTCTTCAAGCCTGAGCTGTGCTGTGCAGATTATTGAAAATCCATCGCACGTGCTCCTGCTGAGCTATCTGAACTATCGATCTCAGCAAGAGAAATGGATGCTCAACACTTTATTGGGAACATTTTTAAAAGTTGTTTTGGTGACTCCTCCTGCCAAATCCTGAGCCCTTCCTAGTCTCCATGCAGAGCACTGCCTCAGACCTGCTCAGAAACTCCATTGTGCCAGAGTCCATTCTCCGGCTACACAATGGAGGAAACCCCACCACCGACCTCTGGTGCACCCCTGGGAAAGCAAGTGGTGACAACTGTCGGAAAACGCACTAACGAGGCCTCTGGGTCTGATCACTGTTTGAAGCAAGCAAGAGCAGAGCAGAGCAGCAGGTAGGAACTGCCTCCTGCAACAACAGCTTGAGAGCACTCTGCTGCCCAGACAGGCACGGGCCGCCAGTCTCTGCCCAGTGGGGAAGGCAGCAGGAACCATGCAGCGAAGTGCTGCCTCTCCTAAGACAGGATGACCCCTAGTAGCTCTTTCGTGCAGGGTTGAGCACCACAGAATCACAGAATCACATCAGGGATTGGAAGGGACCTTGAAAGATCATCTAGTCCAATCCCCCTGCCAGAGCAGGAACACCTAGAGCAGGTCACACACCAACACGACCCAGGGTGTGTGCAGCAGGGAGGATCCCTCAGAGCTCATGTAGGCACGCTAAATGCTTCCCTCCACCCCACAGCAACATCCTCGACATGACACAGGCGGCAGCCTGACACCAGGCTTGGTTGCAGTCAAGCACCGAAACAAAGACGATGTTGCACCTCCAACGAAACCCCACATCTCTTCAAACGCTTCTCGGTTCAGGGTGTAGATGTGGGGTTTGCTTTGTTTGAATGAAAAAGAAGGGCCTCTCCCTTGTTTTACTCACACACCTAATAAACACCAAATAAAACTCCTCATGGCTTTCTAAATCATGTATGTTAAAGAATGATTATTAGAGATAATTTTAAATAGCATTTTAAATAGCTATTTTAAATAGATTTTAAATAGCAAAAGGCTAATGCCGCTCTAAACCATACAGCCAATTAATTGTCAAGGTTTAAGGGTTACTCTGCTCTATTTCCTCTCTGTTTCGCCACTAACCCTTTTGAAATGCTACAACTTGCTTAAGAGAGGGGTAGTTTTCACATACAGTCATGATCATAACCACACCACTGTCCCTGCCCAGACTAGGAAGTGTCAGATCCCCCAAAAGCAGAAGTGCTTGCCTCCTTGCCAGCCAGTCCAGTGCATTTCTGGCTGCTGGGCTGAACTTTTAGATGGTCAGTCAATAGCAGGTGTGAGATATGCATGAACAACGATGACTGAAAAGTCTGCAGCCTGGCACTTGTCTGAACATCAAGGGATAGTCAAATCAACGCACCCAGCTCAGTGCAAGAACCACCCAGCGAAGACCATCACTGCTGCTCCAGGATGGCCCTAAGCAGCACCCGCTGTGCACAGGACATAGTACCAGGCCCTGGCTTCCTCCTGAAGCCAACCATCCCAGCTTACTGCTGCTGGATTTCCAGCTGGCAGCTGCTGGAGATGGTGCTGTTTGGCGCAAGGGCTCTTAACACCGCTTGCTGGGTCTGACATTTCCATCCCCTGGGCACAGAGGACCTCCCGTTCCCCCCAGCCTGTCCCCATGTGTCCGCTGCAGACGCGAGCGGAGTCCCTTCAGCACCTCCTGACCTGCATTGAGGGAAACTGAGGCGGCGGCTCTGGCCTTCAGGCCCGGGGCTCCCCCGGCTGCCGACGCTGGCTCTGCCCGCGGCCTCTCAGAGGGCCCGGCGCTGCGGGCAGGGGCCGGGGCAATCACTCTCCGCCGGCCCCGCGGAGCTGCGCCTTCCCGCCCTGGGGAGGGCAGGGGGCTGGGGGCGAGCCTTACCCCGGGCCCCCTCAGACCATCTCCCGCTCGCCTCAGGCTCCTCCCGGCTACCATCAGCCACCCACCGCCCGGCTCCCCTCAGAGGATCTCCCGCTCCCTTCAGGTGCCCAACACCCGGCTCCCCTCAGACGATCCCTCGCTCCTCTCAGGCTCCTCCCGGCTCCCCTCAGGTGATCCCCCGCTCCCGTCAGGCGATCACCGTCTCCCTCAGGCATACACCCCCGGCTTCCCTCAGACGATCCCCCGCTCGCTTCAGGCTCCACCCGGCTCCCCTCAGGTGATCTCCCGTTCCCCTCCGACGATGACCGCCTCCCTCAGGCGCCCACCCCCGGTTCCCTTCAGGTTCCTCTTGACTCCCTTTAGGCGATCCCCGTCTCCCTCAGCCGCTCCGCCCCGGCTCCCCCTCAGCCGCCGAGGCAGGAGGGCGCCGCCGCCCCGCTCCCGCCGAGCCGCGCCTTTCCCCGCTCCGCTCCGCCGGCGGCGAGGGCGGCGGGCAGCCTACCTGGGACGACGAGGCAGCCCGCGGGGCGCAGTCTCGGCCTTCCGGGTTGCCGGGCGGCGGCGGCGGCGTCAGGGCCGCAGGTCGGCTGCCGGCGGCGGGCGGCAGGAGCGGTGCCGCATCGCTATAAAAGGAAGCGGCGCGGGGGGAGGGAGAGGCGGCTCCGGCACCTTCGCCGCGCCCGGCCCCGTTCCCCAGTTCCCCCCGGGAGGAGGGGAGCAGCGGCTGCAGCTTCGCCCCGGGCAGACCCGCGGGGCAGGTGGCTCTCGAGTGCGGCGTCCCTGGCCGGGGGTAGGACGGGGAGCGGGTCGGAGCCCTCTGCCTCAGCGCCCACCCGGGGCCGTGGCCGCGTCCCAGGGGGACAAGGAGGGATACTTCGTGAGGAACCAGCCCTGTCCCTGCCCTTACACCTCAGGCAGCTCTGGGCAAAGCAGGGCGTGAGTGATGCTGAGCAGAAATAGGAAGGAGCACCTGGCAAAATACAGGTGCCTGCACACCAACCTGAAAGGAGGTTGTAGAGAGACGAGGGTCCGTCTCTTCTCCCAAGTCACAGGCGACAGCACAAGAGGAAATGGCCTCAAGTTGCACCAGGGGAGGTTCAGATTGGATATCAGGAAAAATTTTTACACTTAAAGGGTTATTAAGCATTGGAATGAGCTGCCCAGGGAAGTGCTTGAGGCGCTATCCCGAGATGTATTCAAAAGATGGGTTGATACAGTGCTTAGTGACATGGTTTAGTGATGAGGTTTTCTGGTTGTTGGTTTGTTTGTTTTTTTTTTAATTAGAGTTAGGTTGATGGTTGGACTAGATGATCTTAAAGGTCCCTTCCCACCTAGACAATTCTATAATTCTAAAACCAACTATCTACAACAGGGAGCACTGCCCAGGCCTGAATGGCTGGGGCTGCAGGGGAACACCACAGGTGACCATCTTGGGGACAAGGCTGTTGGAAACTTCCATGCGGGTGTTGGTCCCTGCTATGGTCCAAAGCTGGTTGTCCAGCTTGGCAGCCCGACCACTTCAGTGAGACGTTGCCTTTAAGACTGATCCTCCCAAACAAAAGGAAAAAAAATACATCAAAGCTGATTTTTTCTTTCAAACCCAAACAGCTCCTTCCACCTCTTAAGCTGATGGCATCTTGGTATTAGGAAGAGCTAGAGTCCCCCCAGGACATGGGATCCCCATCTGCCCTCCAGGAAGCTCTCCCTCCAAGAACAGATGCTGTTGTTCTCCTGCACCATCAATCCTTTTCAGGAAGGAACAGGGATTAAATGGGAGATAACCGTCTTAAGGTAATGTCTCTAAATGGCATTTTACAGCTCAGCTTTACTGTCCCTCACTGGCAGGGGGCTGCATTGCTTCAGCTGGCTCTGCAGCTCCAAAGGCCCCACAACATGGCACGTGCCTCACTGTGATGGCCACAATGGCTTCAAGTCCCATCTTTGGCCCAAAGCAGATGGGCAGTATTGAGGTTAGGGCACTGGGAAATCAAGCAGGGACCCTTATGTAGAGGCATTATGCTCTGTACCTTCTTTTATATTATTCCATCTAGCTAAGGCTATGGATCATGGGCCGGTCAGGGGCCTGCTATACAGAGAGGGAGGCAATGACCCCAGGCAGACCCTGTTCCAAATAAACACTATCAGGGGCTGCATTTTGCATGAAAAATATTTAGGCAGAACACTGCCACAGGCTAGGGGAGGAATTTGTGGAGTAGGGCTGATGGTTGGACTCGATGATCCCAAGGGTCTCTTCCAGCCTGAATGATTCTATGATTCTAAGTGAGAGAAACAAAATTCTGCTCTTGAGTTTTTCCAACCCCTAATTTAATATTTTCATCTCAACTCTGGTGGGAACACAGGAGCTGAGTTAAAGGATGGTCCTAAGCAAAATCCATCCCTAAGCAAGGTGACCATTCCAGACCTGCTCCAAGGAGGTAGTGGGGTTGCCAGAACCATGTCTAATTGGATCTGGGCCCTGCATGGGGTTGCTGCCAGGGACTGGTCTGGCAGGGCAGCAGCACCTTCTTGCTTACAGCCAAATGCTCCTGCCCACTGGGTCTTGGGAATGGACCCTGCCTGCATATCTGGTACCTTCTGCTGCTTCACAGGGCCCAGCTACTACAGTAGCTACTAGCAGAGTAGTTCAGTACCTTCATCGATGACATAGACAGTAGGATCAAGTGTACCATCAGCAAGTTTGCAGATGACACCAAGCTGAGTGGTGCAGTTGACAGGCCTGAAGGATGCGATGCCATCCAGAGAGACTTGGACAAGCTTGAGAAGTGGGCCCAGGTGAACCTNCCCCCATGTGGGTGGATGTGAACCCACAATGTGCGCTCACAGCCTAGAAAGACAACCATATCCTGGGCTGCATCAAAAGCAACGTGGCAGCAGCTTGAGGGAGGTTATTTTGCCTCTCTGCTCTGGTGAGACCCCACCTGCAGTACCACATCTAGCTCTGGAGCTCTCAGCACAAGAGAGACACAGACCTGTTGGAATGAGTGCAGAGGAGGACCACAAAAACAATGAGAGGGCTGGAGCACCTCTCCTATGAGGACAGGTTGAGAGAGTTCAGGTTGTTCAGCCTGGAGAAGGCAAGGCTCCAGGGAGACCTTATAGTAGCCTTTCAGTACCTAAAGTGAGCTATAAGAAACATTGATACAGACTTTCTAGCAGGGCCTAGTAGGATAGGACAGGGGGTAATGGCTTTTAAATAAAAGAGGGTAGATTTAGACAAGGTATAAGGAAGAATAATTTTTTTATGCTGAGAGTAGTGAAAGACTGGCCCCGGTTGCCCAGAGAGGTGGTAGATGCCTCATCCCAGGTTGGACAGGGCTTTGAGCAACCTGATCTAGTTGAAGACGTCCCTGCTTATTGCAGGGGTGTTGAACTAGATGACCTTTAAAGATCCCTCCCAACCCAACCCAACCCAACCCATTGTATGATTCTACACTGCAGACCAGATGGTCTGATTGTCCTGGTACCCTCCCTCCCCCATTATCTTTTGCTAAGGTCTTCCTGCTTCTCCTGGATAAGAGACCTTCACTTCTTTGTATCACTTGAATCTCTGCATTACCTTCAGCTCTGAGGTGAGTATATGGCCTACCTGTAGGCACTGCTTTTAGGAGAGCTGCTGACTCCTTATGATAGATCTTCACATCAATGATGGAGTTATTTATACTCTTTCAAAGCTGTCCAAGTTGTGATTTCTGCGTCCTCATCCTCTACTCTTCTCACCCCTCCACCCTGTAGTGCACGGGGAGTTCAGATTTGTTTGTACACTCTGCAGAAGACTTGGATGTCCCCATCTTCCAGCACCACTCAGTAAGTTCAAGTCGCATGAAGTTCAGTGCTCCTCGTGCTCCAGAGCCAAACGTCCCTTTTAAGCAGGGCAGCAGCTCTGTGCCTCCTACAGAGGCAGGTTTAGCATTTGTTCTCCTGTTTCATTCTACAGAGGTTGGCCCAGTTCCCATAGGGAGGAGAGAGACTGAGGAAGATCCTGGATCACAAATCTGCCCTTCATCCCCCTGCTTGTATCCACAGAGGTTAGAACTACTGCAACGGTCCTGGAGTTGCTCCATAAAGCTTTTTTCCAGCTCCTGGATGGGTTTCCACACAATAATAGTCTCATCTGAAACGAGAGCACGTGTCTGGCTGCAGCTCTATTTGGGGCTCTCGCTCTCCTGTCTGGAGTTACCAAAGTAGAGCTACGTGGATGCTACAAGAGAACCTGCAAGGAATACAGGGGAGACTACCGACTACCACACACAGGTTTGTAGGTCTACAGCCACGGACAGGATGGCTTCCAGTATGGACAAGTGATTTATTACAGTCAGTACAATCTTGACTAATTTGAAAAAAAAAAAGTCTGCTTTTGTCTTTGAGGTATCTTTGAAGCAGTGTGTGGCCACTGCTCTCACCGGGTCACTCAGGAAGTCTGCAGCTCTAACAGAAAACCACGACAAACCTCCTGCTTAACCAACAAACAGCTGCTGACCTCCTCTGTGCATGTTCAGCTCAGGACGTGGCTTTGTCTGCCTTCAGTCTGAAGTTCAGGAGCACGTTTCAGTCCTTTTCCATAAGTAAGTTTATGATTTTTATTTAAACACTAAGAACTCCAGCTCAGAGCCACGATGACACAACCGTAGCAGGGATGCGGGGGCAGAGGAAAGGTGGAAAATGTCATTTAGCTTCGGACTTGAGCCATTGCTACTCCTTACTCCTGGGAGTTTACAGGCAACTGTAGAAAGTTCTCTTCGTTGGGGAAGTTCTCTTCCCCTGGGAAGAGACTGGGGATTAATTAATTAGGTACCAAAACCCCAAGCTGAACGCTGCTGCTTTGAACTGAACACAGGTAAATACAATGAACCAACCTCTAGCACAGCCACTCTGGTTTGGGCGCTCAAGGGGGATTCACCTACACAATACAAGTGTGAGAGAAAAATCACGTTTCTGAATTTCTGGTGGTAACTGAAGCACAAGAAGCATCTTCAAGCCTGGGGGGAAAAAAAATATATCCCATGGGGGAACGGACCTAGTCCCACACCACCTTTCAGCAAAGAGCGACGAGCACAAGGGGCAGGGGATGCTTGTGATCAGACACTGCCAGAACCAAGCCCAAACTGGCCGGAACTGCAGAGTAGCATTAACGCTGCATTTGAAGTTCCAGGTAAGCCTAGAACTTGCTCAAAACATTCTTCAGGTGGTAGAGCAAGCGAGCGATCAGCTTCTCCTCCGCTCTGACACGGTTAGCAGATGTGACAGCTGTCACAAATTGGTTTTGTGTCCCCCACCCCCGCTAGAGAGCGGGGGCAGACATCCGCTGCACTGCAGGGGGGAGGATCTGTTCTGTAATTTACAGGAGGAACAAGGCAAAGCCTGTACCCTGACACACTATCGTTTTTAGTGTTGCTCGAATGGCAGCTGAGGAGAACTAGTCAAGACGTGCAGGTTTTGTGCGCGCCCCAGTGTAGGGGCTGGGAGCTTAAGTTGACAAACAGCACTTAACTTATCTCAAGGAGAAACTTGAGCAGTCTCTCAGCAGATGACTGAGCCGTAAATCATTTTGTGTGCAGCTCTGAAAGTATCAGTAAGACAATTTGAAACAGTTAGTTTGCATTAGATAAGAAAATTTTTGGCTTGCAGCTATAGAGGGGAAAAGATCTTGCAGTGCTGTGTGTGTTCTGTATAAATCTGAGCAGCTTCCAGCTCCGTTTCAGAAGGGCCAACGTGTCTCATAAATGCACCCCCAGCAGCCTTAAACTCAAGACTTAAGTTGGTAAGTTGTTTGTAAGAATTTACAGTCTGAAGCTGAAGTTTACTTACTTCCTCCTCTGGTTTATTGGCATAGGAGGGTGACTGGTCTAGGGTGTGAATGACCTGAAACTGTGGGGGGAAAGCAGTTTCTTTTTTGCTGATGCTCAGTTGAACTGTGACACAGAACTACAGAGTCTGGAGAGGAGGGAAGCATCTGAAAACAATTCATATTTATAGAGTTGGAGTGTTTGGGTTTTTGTTGGGTGGGGGGGGACACCGCTGTGTGAGTTTCACTGATTGCTATTTAAGACTTGCAGCACTTTCACTGGTTTTGATTACCCATCAGTCTCTGTTCAACTCTGAGCTTTAAGTTTGCCAGGAAAAGGGTAAGCCGAATGAAACTTTGAACAACCATGGAGCTCTCTGGGCTTGCATTTATCTTCTGCTCCAAACACCCCGTGCGACAGATACTCACCTCACTTTTGACTTGCAAAAGGCAATCAATGCACGTCACTGAAAACAAGTGATACAAGTAGGACAGAGAACTGAGGATATTGGATTCAACGGATCTCTGAATGCTGTTACCCGAAATATTGTGACAAGGTAGAGACTGGGCAAGAGCAGAATATTTAACCAGAGAGCTTCCCCTGCCCCACACACCCCTCACCCCACACGTTTAGCCTTTGGTACATATAAATGCCCCAAACTGAGTAGAATACTCCGTGATAAACCCAGGCTGTGCCACAACTCAGCGCTCAAGAAGCTCTCCTGAGCCCTGTGCTGTTACTATTTCTGATAAAAGCCAGATCAGGTAACTCCACGCTCCAGTGTTAGCTCTGCTTAAAGCATGTCCTCACTGCTTTCTAGCAATTTTCAACTGACTTGTTCTTTCTGGAGCAGTTTTGAAGGTCTTAAATGAAAAGCTTCCAAGAACTGAGTCAGGGAGGGGAAAGAGAAACCCTGCAAGCTGTGTGGGAGCTGAAATTCTAACCATGGAGTCGAGGGAAGGTTAGTACTGCTCAAGTCGGTTTCGGGGTGGGAAATCCTACTCTGGGACAGAGGAGGGCCACATTCGGGACAGAGGGACACGCTGAGTGGTTCTTTCCAACCCAAAGGGCCAGCTGCAGAAGACGAGACGCGCCGGGCTGGCCTTCTGTAGAGCCTACTGAAGCCAAAGAGAAAGCAATGGAAACTCATGGACAAAGTAAGTGTTTTGATGCTAACTTTAGTAAGTAAAGTTTTCCAGATAAAGGCAATTGCATCCATATTTAACAGCTGTTAAAGAGATACACATTTAGTTGCATTATATAAGGGGTGCTTCATAATAAAGAGAAAACATTTCAAGTGTCTTAAATCTACCTGTTTGGAATCCAGACTTTCTCCCTAGAATATATTCCAGTTGACAAAAGGGCCTTGTTCAGATATCTGGGATCAACTGAATACATTTATTTAAAAGCAATTTTAAATATTAAAAAAGTAGAAATTAACACATACAGTACTCAAAAACTGTCACATTAAATACATGTGAATAGACATGTGTACTGATGTTTTACCTTAACATTCAATGAGAAGTCAAGATTTTAACTAGTGGCATGACCAGATCTGATTTCTGTACACGTTGATGTACTATGTAATAAAAAAATAAATAGCAACTGTTGTTCAACAGTAAATAAGACATCATCTGCAAGAGCATACTTCCCCCTCTGGGGGCACCTTCCCCTGGCCCTCCCCCCAACCCCTTATCAGCTAATTTTCCATAAAGATTTAGACTTTCCAAATACTATGTCATGTACAAAATTGCAGACAGTGGCTCATTGAGTTCAAATATAATACTGTACTTAAACTCAATCAATATCATACATTTTCAGATTTCTTATGACCCACAATAAGCCAGAATAAACAGAACTATTGTTCCCGATGGAACTCATTTCATTTTATAAAATGCATATGTATACTATTTTAAAGAGCGTAGAAAAGAATAGACATTTGACTCTACATAATTTTACATGCCTAGGTTTTCTTTATATGATTTGCTTTTATCAGTTTATTTCAAGATCACTTAAAAATACAATTGACCACAAAAAGTGAATAGGTTTTGTTCTTTAATGCAACTTAAAACATTGTAGTAATGGATAAAACGGAATGCTAAATAAATGCTAATCCTGACTTCCTTTCCATAAAAAAAAACAAAAACCAAAACTGGAATAAAGTCTGAAATACTGGAG
This sequence comes from Nycticryphes semicollaris, assembly GCA_013400055.1. Classification (NCBI taxonomy): domain Eukaryota; kingdom Metazoa; phylum Chordata; class Aves; order Charadriiformes; family Rostratulidae; genus Nycticryphes; species Nycticryphes semicollaris. Next base: position 24,276 of record VXBJ01005709.1, read on the forward strand.
CTGGTAATACTGAAGATTAGATGCCAGCAGGCTCGCTCACTCATTGCATAATTATTTGTTTCTCCCCAATAAACTTTTGTTATAAATGATAAAACCATTAACAGTTGATAATATTTTGCATTTTTTTTTCCATGTGGGGTTTAGAGTGATATTTGTTTCTATCTTAACCACAAACAGAATTAAATATTCACTGACTACAGCCTTGTAAAACTGAATTAAAAACGAAAGCCCTCAGAAAGACTGAGATGTGTTTTTTATGAAATGTAAATCTTTCCAGGCAGCCAAGACAATCTGTTTTGAGACAGCAGTACTGGGGTACTGAACCCAAAATAACATTTAAAGCAAGTAACACAAAACTAGACATGAAAGTCATGGAACCTGCTGCTACGGACAAACTATGGGAAAAACACAACCGCATTATGCTTCAAAGTTATAAAACGATGTTGGAAGTGACGTAGGAAATGAAAGTGTTCAGTAATACATTGAAGTGTTTTCTGGCAATGCAACTTCATACCGACTTTCAAGAAACCTCAGTCAAATGCAGCCGTCCAAAGGTTTTCTTCAAAATTAGCTTTATAGCAGTACGTCTGGTGCTTGGTGCTTTGAATTAAGACTGTCACAGTTACAGCTTAGTGAACTCTACTCAAACCAGCCCGATGCTTGTGATCTGAGTTCTACCACTAACAGCCTGATCAAACACGTGAGAGGTCACCTTAACTTCCACTTTTTAGAGCAATTAAACATAATTTAAATTTATCCTTATGTATCACCGCTTAGGAAATTTTATTTTAGGTAACTAACTTTTAGCAAGGTTGAAGACAGAGGGGAAAAAAACCCAAAAAACCCACAAAATCATTTTTCAAAGAGCCAATTTAGCTATAAACAAATGCTGTTGCAAGCTCACATTAATCTGAATAGCAATTAAGTTAAAATGTTCTTTTCCTCAAATGTAGCTATATGACTACAGTACTACTTTTGTACAAAGGCAGGTTTCAAGTAAGCGTCTAAATGCATGCATAATGTCAACAGTTAACATCTTCTAGAAGTCCTTGGTTACTAAGAAATCAGTGAAAGAAACCAGCAAATTTCACATATATCTACTAAAGAACAATATGACTAATTTTCATTAAAATAAGGTTTTGAATGAAATAAATTTGTAACTTTTTATAGTGAGGTAATATCACAGGGGAACTGCAATCACAGTTTGGCATAGGTCCACGTAATATAAACATGAAATGCTGTATGCACACCATAAAAACGTTACTGTTATCTGTAAAGTCAGTGAATATTTGTCTTCATAATTACACTTAACTGAGCACTATATTAAATAAATACTGAAGTGGGTTTCATAGCTGTGAACCGCATACACTGAGAAACTGCAGACTGATTTTTCAATTGTCCAAAACCATTCACTCATTCTAACGTTCTGCTAAGTGGATATGGAGAATACCGAGTTATTAGGAACAGTCAATCTCTGTACAGTGACGTGGCTGACGGAGACCACCTACGTTTGGAAAGCTGGCAGCTCCTACCTACGTTTAACAGCGTAGACAGAGATGTAAGTGCTAGATGCCGAGGATGGCTTCAACGAACCCAATAAGGCGCGCCAGGTTCCAAGGCTACCATAATACTGGCGAAGGCAGAATAACACAGTATATTTACAATACATATAATTCAACCTCATGAGGTGAAACTTAAATGGATTCTTAATTCGTAACAGCAGCTATATATATATACAATTGTGCACAGGATTACAGGGAGGCAGCAGCGTTCGCTTTTGCTAAAAAGCCCGTCTTGCATGAAGAATGTGCAATGCTCAAGTTTAGGATTTGTTTGTTTGTTTGTTTGTTTTTTACTAGTCTGACAGAATGTGCACAAAGGACACTGGAAAGACCCCTTTCCTCTCTGGCTGTCCTTCGATGTGGCCAATCTGCAACACAGGAGAAAAACGGACATGTATAGGTACGTGTGGAGACACACACACACACACACACACACACACACACAGACACACACCTCGCACACGGGATTGACTTCATTTCAACGCAGCAGAACCACACACACACACACACACACACACACACAGAGACACAGACACACCTCGTACACGGCATTGACTTCATTCCAAAGCAGCAGAACTGCACACACACACACACACACACACACACACAGAGACACAGACACACCTCGTACACGGCATTGACTTCATTCCAAAGCAGCAGAACTGCACACACACACACACACACACCTCGTACACGGGATTGACTTCATTCCAAAGCAGCAGAAGTGCACACACACACACACACACACCTCGTACACGGGATTGACTTCATTCCAAAGCAGCAGAAGTGCACACACACACACACACACACCTCGTACACGGGATTGACTTCATTCCAAAGCAGCAGAACTGCAAGGATCCCACCGAGCATTTGCAAGCTCTTGGACAGTTTCAAACAGACTTTAGTTAACATTTCAATTTGCATAACGGAATGAAATCAACCCATACAAACGTATTATAAATCAGACAAATTAAGCCAACTAAATCTAGAGAGAACAAAACAACTTTTTGGGGTTTTTTTTTTGATTACAGAAACCTAGAAGGGCTACAGAGATCACTGGATTTCAAGAATCTCACCAAAACAGCAGCTTTATTTTGTCAGATCTAGCTTGCTACTGCAGGTTAGCCTGTGTCTTTCAAACCCCTTCACCTTAGTTAACTGAATAAATCCTAAACATCTCACGGGAGGGAAATGCCTGCTACAGCTGTGAAGTTTCTTTTGATAATCTGTGGGTTTCACAGTGATAACAGCCCAGCTATTTTCACACTGAATTGGCATGATCCCTAACGATCTGTCTGCATACTGCTCTTTGGAACTAACGACACTATCATCTGAGTAAGTATCCTTCACGTACAACTTCTTAGGTTTTACGTTAAGAATCACTTATAAAGAAATAGCCAGCAACTTTAAAAAGGAAAAATAAAAGGCACCTTCAATATGAACTTTAAAATGCGTAATTCTAAGCAGCTGTCACACTGATAGTGCTGGAGGAGCAGCCTTGACTGACCACATAACCCTTTTTTCATCCTGCTGAGGTGCTGCTCACTACTTTCAGAATAACAGTGCACCTCCTTCCTCTTCCCCAAGCTAACAAAATGGGAAGGGGAAACATGCAGGGCTGGCCATTTCCTCTTGTAGAGCCAAATTTTTGAAGCATATGAGTCAACAGCCCTCGTTTCCCTTCTCAGAAAGGCTCCTACTGGAGCACTTCATGGAACTTGTCAGAACCCAGGGATCTCAAAAAGCTACTTCATGGAACAGATTCATCAACTAAGGCAGCCACAGTCGGGGGTTGGATGACACGGTGAATAGAGGAGCTTGTCACTGGGCATTGCTCTTGTGATACCACCCTTTCAGTTGAAAAATCTTCCCCACTTAAATGGTGAGGGAGTGAGAAGAAACCATGGAACTAGAACCAAACCAGCAGAGGTTATGCCATGTTTAGATTAGGAAATCACGGGCAGCGCTGCGGTAAGAGTTTGTTTTCATCAAAATGAAGACTGTAATAATTCTTAGGTAGGGAAGTAGGATGCAGCGGGGCTTCGGAGGCAAGAAGGAGAGTGCCAAGGGAGGGCTGGAGCTTTCCAGTGGGGCTGAGAAAAACTTGGTATTTGCACTCAAGAACCAAAGACAATATGCCATCCAGAGGAGGGGTGAGAGTATGATACAAACCAATGGCATGGGACGGAGGAAGGGAAAGAAAATGTTTATGACCTCCTGTTTAAGTAAGAAACCCATCAGCTTATAGCACCCTTTACAAATTGTTTTTCAGTCTTCCAGCAACCCCTGTGGGTATAACTTAACATTTGTGGTAAACTGAAGGTAACGACCTATCTCGTTTTTCATGCGGGGTGTAAGCAGGCTCAATGGAGTAAAATTCACCACTTCTTCATTTAAGGAAAGGTTAATGTGCATTACAGATGATGTATGTACATCCATGCTATGGATGAGCCAGAAATAAAGCCAAAGGTCTTCTCGAATACGAGGGTAAGGGCTGGATGTTGGCTCAGGCAAAAAACTCCCCCAAATTCAACAAAATAAAACCTTACAAACTAGAATAACATCAAAACCCCAAAAATTTGGAAAAAAGAGGCTTTCCTTTAAAAGTCATAAGGAAGTTAAGTGGAACTATAAAAGGAAAAGATACGTACCCACCACTCTTGGTCCTCTTCACCAGTTACAATAATTACTTCTCCTTCAACAAACGTGAGCTCATCATCATTATCTGCCTGACAGTCATAAATGGTCTTCACTCGCCTGACTTTGGTTTTCCCCTAAAACCAGAATGATGTTTTAGATGAAGGATACGAGGAACAGTAAAAGTATACATACATGACATGTATTTTGCCTTTTAGTGATTTTATTTTACAAGAAGGTGAAGACTACCAAATTGCTTTCTCTGCAAACAGAACATTAAAACAAAATAAATAAAAAACCCCAAACCCTCTGTTTCAACAAGGATATTAAAAAAAACAATACCTCCAAAGGTGTAGGTTTTCTTTTTCGTAAGATTCAGAACTCCCAAGAGAATTTAATGTGCAGTAGTAACCTACAATTTCTCTAGTAAAGAAAGTTTAAATAACACCTTTACATCATTCCTGTCCACAAACACCCTCTTTCTCCTTTATTACATATTTCACTGAAAAACAAGCACCATGAACAGAAAATGAAATTCAGTCTCCTCTGAATTTTACAAGAGAGGCCAAGGAAAATGCTGCACTGAAATCCCAGTACTCCTTACAGTTTTTGGGTTGGATCTAGTGTAAAAAACAAGATCCTTTGATTTTAGATCCGTTTATGGAACTGGAAATTATTTTTTGAGTAAATTCTCATCCAGAATGTTGGCAATTTCTTATTAGAAGACTCTTAATTTCAGATGGTAGTGCTATTTTGCGACAATAATTCACAATAAATATTCTCACAGCTCTGCCATTCTGAGTCCAAGTATTTTCTAGGTCACACTTTGCTGCATACTGCTAATTCAGGTGAAAAAACCTGAGCCACGGACTCCTCCCTGAACATATGTTTCTCACGGCAGGGAAAATGTTTTAAATTATCTCCAAATAGAGTAAGGAAGCAATATTCACAGCAAAACACTCCTGCTACTTAGTATTCCTGTGTTTTCATACCTACACTTCCCCAAAACCCACAATTCCTTCTTTGAACAGAAGCAGTCAGAAAACAAGAAAGTAAAAACCCAAGAAGAGCACAAGGAGAGGAGCAGCAGGAGGGCTACGAAGAAAAAAGCAGGTTTAGAGGAATTGGAGCCAAAAGTAACTTCACAGAGGAAATTTCCTGGGGAGCCTTCTCTTTGCTATTACCTACCCTCTTGAAATACCTCCGTGTTTTGGCAAAAAAAAATTAGAAAATTTCCCTGCAGATCTACAGCAGAACAGCCACGCAGCCAGGAGCACTCCCACTGAACTCAAGGCACACAAAAATAACAGTTATGGAGGGATCGAAGGGACAAAGCAGTTCATCCAGCAACCTCAGACTAAAAATCCCATACTCAAGACAAATGAACAGAAATACCTGAAGAGAAGTTCATGAGGGATCCAAGGGGCTTTTTGCAGCAAGGCTTTGCTGCGGCAAGAAGTTACTTCAAAGAATGCTTCCTCCCTTTTTTGACCAAATTCATAGAATTTGAGAGAAAAATCTCAACTATGACTAGGGATTGGAATTCGATGTTAATGGGTGTTTGGGGCCAGTCCCAGCTTTCAACTCCAGAGAGTCTTTGCAAACTACAGAGCGCTTCCAATCAATCCTCCAGTGATGAAGGGAAGCAACTACTTCTGCCGGATAAAAATTGTCTCATTCGATAAAGAGAGACTAAATAAAGTTAAATTCCTCTAAACTTGGAGAACTGTATGCAGCTCGGATTGTAAGGACACATGAAAAATGAGGGCAACAGCTCCTGGTTCCTTCCGATTAGTACCAGAGATGACTTTTTAATATCCTATTCCTTTCACTTAGGAGAGTGGTAAGAAGCAGAATTCAAGCCCGAGGTGTATTTAACCTTGGGAAGGTTTACAAAATATGGATTTGAAGAGAGGATTTGAAGAGACCAAAAAAATTCCCTAACACAGCCTGGGCCGCTGGTGTGTAAAATAAAAGCAATTCTAGGACATATAACTTGTCTATAAATGTAAATAAATATCACCAATGCCATCACCCCAACTCTTTGTATCCAATATTAGTACTTATTAAGAAGAGACATTTATGCTTAAGACTGAACAGTAATCAGCTGCTGTGATCATTAATAATACTCTTATCTACATTGAACTTTTATTTTTCCCCAGAGTATTTTGTCTCCTTTACAGAAAACACCCACAGAAGAGCACTCAAATGCTCAGTGTGATTTTAGAAGTACTCAGAGCAAGTTTCATCTCTCTAAAAAATATCCTTTCAAGTCCTTATATATTAACAGCGTTGGCATTTTTTACCTAATAATTCTGAACAATTGAGTTTTTAAAAGTTCCAATAGAAAAACCTTGGAGAAAGCACGTTCCTCTCTTTACTGTGGGGCTGTGATGTCGCATCTCAGCAGAGGATACAGCCAGAGGATGAAAACACAGGCAAGATACGTTTTAAGAGAAACTCTCACACATTATTACTTCAGCAAAAAAGACTGCCCTGGACAAGACGCGTGCACGTAATGGCGTGTAGAAAGCTGGAAAGTAATTAGCACAGATGAATCGTAATTTTGGTCACTGCAAAACAGTGGAACTGTTTAATTTGCTGCATGTGTGAAAATGGCTGAATTTGGAGAACATGGAATTTTTCCTGAGCAGTCTTCTGTATGAAGTATGGTGAGATCTTAAATTCAAACAAGACAAACAACTAATCTGCTATTTGCTTTCTTCTTTAATAAAGTGACAAATAGCTGAGAAAGTCCAGCATCATTTGCTTGTATCTAAAAGTAAGTAAGCAAACAAATCGTAGCTCCCTGTACTATTTTATTTGATCTCCAGAACAGTCAGGAAGCCCAAGTGACAACTCGGTCCTTCTCCGTTCCGACAGGAGCTCACAGCCAGGCCTACGACAGGAGCCAAGCAGAGCGATGGCTCCAGAGAAAAATCTTTCTCAGCTGAGCACAAGAAGGAGAAACTCACCCTCTGCTTTCACTACAAGAACAGGAGTCTTATTTCCTTTCACATAAGTGCTTTGCACAGCCAATCTGACAGGCAAAACCATCGCCTTTTTGATGTATTCTTAATGATGAAAATCTTAAGAGACCTCTGGAGTTTCATAAAATGATTTCAATATACATATTCATGAAGAATCCTCTGTTGGGTGGAAATGGCACTGGTTAGCAAGATGAACAGCAAGAAGAACTGAGGGTTGGAACAAGGAGACCTGGAATCTACTTACAGTTCCAGCTCTGCTACTACTCGCCACCGGGCAATGTCAATTTTGCCACTTGAGCAACGTACCTGAACCTTTGTTCACTCCAGCACACCGACATTAACACACTCCCAGGACTACTGCTTTATGTTATTCGTATCTGTTTCAGCCTGCAAGAGGGCTTGTAAACCCCCCAGCATTTGCTGAAGCTGCTCGGGAGCACAGAAGAGACCCTCATTCTCCATCCTAGCCCAGGAGGTTGTATTGCTTGGCACGTAGAGCCCGAGGGTGGGCTTTTTTGCACAGGTAGTCAGTCCTACAGTAGCTTCAAAGCCTTTGGTGGAGATTTCCAACTAGCTGGAATAATACCTACCATATTTATTTTCCTGGGAAGTGGCACAGGGGTTTCTGGCAGGGTATGTGTTACGTCATTCGACTCTTCAGATGCTTGCCTTTGGACGGTGTCTCTAGATTGTACGTTTGGAGAAAGGTCTAAGGAGTGAGATTTTTGATTTGCCTCCGAGGGCTGGGGCTTCGCTGATGCTTCGCCACCTTGAGTTTTCGCCAACAGCTCCCCGAGCTGAGGTTTTGGAGGAAGGTCCTTCATTTGCGGCTTTGGAGGTAAGTCTCCAAGTTGTGGTTTAGGTGGCAAGTCTAGCTGAGGCTTTGGGGGCAGTTCTACAGGCTTTGGGGGCAATTCTCCCACTTGAGGTTTCTGAGTTAATTCCAGAGGCAGAGGCTTTGGGGGCAAGTCTCCAGGCTGTGGTTTCTGTGGTATATCGATGGACAGTGAGGGTTTCTGAAAGATTTCCGTGTGCTGATGGGATTTATCTATTGAAAGATGATGACTGGTTTCTATTTTTCTTAGTGCCACTAAAAGAAAAAAAGAGCATAACAATGTTGGGGTTTTTTTTCCACAATCTCACTTTATTATCTACTAGCAAATACACAAACACTGACCATCCACGTTGGTTTAAGGAATAAGTAAATGACACGAAAAACCTGGTAGTGCTCTGATTGAGCCCATCTTAAACTTTCACCTCTATCATTTCAGATCAAGGAAGCATTGACTTTCTTTGCCGTGGTACCCTATTGTGTCACTGGTGGCTCTTTCAAAAGATGCTACCGTGTCATAACAACTGTAGCTTAATGAAGTTGAAATTTCACATTTGCATTTTCTGTTAAAATTACGTCTGCCCTCAGTTTCAGTTATCCAGCTTCAGAAGTTTGGACAGGCTTCACTTCCCGATCGTCAGGCTCCGTAGAGATCATCCACTCACTCACAACGTATTTTTGATGGATTTCATATCAGACAGAGCTACAAGGTAGGTCTACTGTTATCTTCATAGTCAACTGCTGAAAGAACTCAAAAAACTAAATATAACCTGCTGTATGAGTTTAAGGAGAGACTAGAAAAAAACCCAGTTCTAAAAAGAAAGGGCCATAAGGTGTTCACTGGGGTGATGGTCTCAGTACCAGTGTCACTGATACATAAGAGCGCGTGTAACGGTACCCAGTTCACTTCAGGGACGACAATCCTTATTGTTAAAACATGGCAACGGGCAAAACTTGCTACAAGGATATCAAGAAATTGGACTTACGGATTCTAGGAAGAGAATTTTCCAGTGAGAGTGGTGAAATATGGAAACGGAAGNTGTATAACCAACTTGTCACGCTTGCTGTGGTTCAATCCCGAAACTCAAAGCGCTATTAAGAATGAACAGCTTTTGAAGAGAAAAAGCCACACAAACCCTTCCACAGCTTTAATGCTACGGGGCAAGATTCATTCAACCACCTCTGCCACGTGCAAAAACGTGCTCTGGACGTGGGCGAAGCTGAAAGACCAGCTCAGTGGGCAGACCCTGAACTTCAAGGAAAACGTGGTCTTTAAAATAACTATGCTGAAGCCTTCAAAATGTCATCTGTCCTTTATGTCAGCGGTTTGAAGTTTTTCAGGATGGAGCCTGTGCCTTGTAGCAGGCTGCACGACTGCGATCCTGTATCACACACAAACTGTGTCACCTGAGCAAAGACAAAGTCTCTGCTGCTCTGAGGGAAAACAGCGGGTAACGGTGGACAAAGAAGATCCTGCTTTCCTCTGTCAACCTGTGCTACAGCTCCGTTACCTACTCAGAGCAGTAAACAACAATACAAGCAGGACAGTTGCAGGGCATTTAATTACAGCACAAAACTCTGAGATAGTTGCCTATTGCCAAAACTTTCCATCCGTGATTTCTGTTGTAGACAATTATTTTTTTCCGGAATTAACACCAGGCTGGCTCAAATTTGCAAATGTGGCATCTGAGAGTAAAAGACATTANTTTCTGAGTTAATTCCAGAGGCAGAGGCTTTGGGGGCAAGTCTCCAGGCTGTGGTTTCTGTGGTATATCGATGGACAGTGAGGGTTTCTGAAAGATTTCCGTGTGCTGATGGGATTTATCTATTGAAAGATGATGACTGGTTTCTATTTTTCTTAGTGCCACTAAAAGAAAAAAAGAGCATAACAATGTTGGGGTTTTTTTTCCACAATCTCACTTTATTATCTACTAGCAAATACACAAACACTGACCATCCACGTTGGTTTAAGGAATAAGGAATTGGACTTACGGATTCTAGGAAGAGAATTTTCCAGTGAGAGTGGTGAAATATGGAAACGGAAGCCCAGGGAGGTTATCCAGGGAGATACTTGAAATGTGACTGGACATGGCCTTGCGCAACCTGTGCTCGTGTCAAAAAGCTGGCTCTGCTCTGAATGGGGACTGGTGGACCCAGTGGCTGGACCAGGTGACCTCCTGAGCTCCCCATCCAGCTTCAATTACTTTACTGTTATTTTATTTCCCTTTCCTCCTTACGTTCCATAGGTCTAACCACTTTTTTAGTTTAATAAAAACCTTCCTGTCTTCCAAAATCCTTTCAGTTTTGCTGAGCTTTTACGGTTTGTGGCATTTTAGAAATAGAACTTCTGCTGAAAAGATCCATATATTCAAAACAAGTATCTACTTTCACACACCATTTAAAAGATACCGTTCTGAGAATACCCACACAAAGAGCTCTTACCTTTTTGAGGTAGTTTGGGAAGAACTCTAGGGCCAAGTGCAGTCTTTGCGGTCCCAGTGCTAAATCAACAGATAGGAATGATTAGTGCTTAAAACTGTTATAAAAAACATAGTTTTTCTTTTCCCTTTCCCCCCCACTACATGCCTAGAATCTTAAAAAAAAAAATAATATATATATATATATCTA
>VXBJ01005709.1:34946-93203 GCA_013400055.1 Nycticryphes semicollaris
AAAAATTCCAGGTTTGTTTTGCTTCTTTTGTATAACCAACTTGTCACGCTTGCTGTGGTTCAATCCCGAAACTCAAAGCGCTATTAAGAATGAACAGCTTTTGAAGAGAAAAAGCCACACAAACCCTTCCACAGCTTTAATGCTACGGGGCAAGATTCATTCAACCACCTCTGCCACGTGCAAAAACGTGCTCTGGACGTGGGCGAAGCTGAAAGACCAGCTCAGTGGGCAGACCCTGAACTTCAAGGAAAACGTGGTCTTTAAAATAACTATGCTGAAGCCTTCAAAATGTCATCTGTCCTTTATGTCAGCGGTTTGAAGTTTTTCAGGATGGAGCCTGTGCCTTGTAGCAGGCTGCACGACTGCGATCCTGTATCACACACAAACTGTGTCACCTGAGCAAAGACAAAGTCTCTGCTGCTCTGAGGGAAAACAGCGGGTAACGGTGGACAAAGAAGATCCTGCTTTCCTCTGTCAACCTGTGCTACAGCTCCGTTACCTACTCAGAGCAGTAAACAACAATACAAGCAGGACAGTTGCAGGGCATTTAATTACAGCACAAAACTCTGAGATAGTTGCCTATTGCCAAAACTTTCCATCCGTGATTTCTGTTGTAGACAATTATTTTTTTCCGGAATTAACACCAGGCTGGCTCAAATTTGCAAATGTGGCATCTGAGAGTAAAAGACATTACAAGTTGCAGCAAAAAAACCAAAAAAATTTCTTCTACCACAACTTTTACAGGTCACTTCCGGGTCACTTTTACAGAAAAGAAGAAAGCCAAAATCAAAATCAAAATCAAACAATAAATAATCAAATAAAAAATCAGTATCACCTCAAAATAATTACTCAAAAAGACAAGGAAAAGGAAAAAGGAGTGAGGAAGTTGCCAGAATCTGTTCAACAGAGCAGAGAGTCTTCTGCACTGACAGCCTTGATTCTGGCCTGGTATGTCTCTGAAGCCACCTTGTCACAACGAGTACGATGAAACATTTTAGCTTTCTTTTTTTTTTCCCCTTAAATAGTCAAAATATACGATGACACAAAATTGAAAGGACAGCCAAGCTCCATCTTGATTCGATAAATAGTCATCCTGGGCTTTACCTAATGCCGTCAAGTGTGAGTACCACACACTTTTACCCTTACAACCAGAGAGTACGGCACCGGCTCTTGGTGCTGTAGAACATCACTGCCCTTCTCCCGACCACCCCGTGCCACCTGCATGGGTTCAGCAGACACAGCAATTTCAGCCGGGCCACCAACACCCCCCTACACTGCCCACCCTGGCACGGCAGATCACTGACTGAGGAGCATCCAGAAACTCTACCTACACATCTGCTGCTGTGATTTGTGTGATGGAACCCATCCATCTCCACACTTGTGATCGCGCAAGGTCTCCAGCGTGTTACGGGAATTACCACGCTCTGAACCTCGGGAATCATAGTGCAGATAAAGGAGGAGCAAACACTAAGTGACAGGAACGTCTGGCTATCCTGACTGCTCCAGCTATTGAAAAAGACACTTGTAATGTACTGACCTGATGAACTAAGAGCTCAGAGCAGTTTGTGTTATTACAGACTGCACGTCAGCCCACGAGCTCGACAGACTGGAACCCAGCTAAGCTGGGAGACAGACCAATCCTCTCTCTTACAGACCTGTCTTCGATGCCGGCCTGTGCCTGGAGAGACACTTCTGCAGCTGCCGGCGTGACACCTCGCACCGAAGCAGACAGAAGCGAGATGCCAGTGGACATACAAGTGAAACTTCTGTCCTGCTGGGCTGCAGGCAGCATTCCCCAGCTCCGAGCGCACTTCTGGGGGAGCAGCAGAGAGATTCTGGTACAAGTCGTTCCGTCCGTCCCGCTCAAAGGATGAATTGTGTACGGACGGCCACGAACACAGCGTAGGAGGCTCAATGAAGCCAAAGTATTTGTACAGCCGTAAGGCATGCAGAAAACTAATGAGGAAACACAGCTAGGGGTTTACTTCATATGCAAGGCAATTTTTTTTTTCTAATTTACAAATTAGTCACGTTTGATACATTTTTATCTTTGCCTTCATATACACAGGTTTTACCTTGACTGCTGAGACATCCCCTCGAACTTGTTTGCAGCCTTAGTTGAAGGTGGGCCCAAATCATTACCTGCAGTGAAAAAAGCACAATTTAAAAAATAAAAACCATTAGCATAACTGAAAGAGAATGAGCAGAGGGTGCAACTTAAAGCGAAGCACATGCTCTTCCAAGTATCCTCTACCATGTAACATGGCTAAAGATTTTAAAGATCGCTCTTTATTAATAATTTTGTAACTGGAAAAGCGTCAGAGACTGTAACAATCCAGCTTGACCTTTCAGATGACACATTTTAAAACAGCTCACTAGGAAGCTGACATCTGCTGGCAAAGAAAGACTGAATGACATCGGTGAGTTCCTTCTGTAGGGCATTTGTTTTGAATACTGGGTTTCAATTTTCTCTGAATAGAAGGAGATACCATAGACCAGTATCCAATGTATCGCAGATGTTTACAATTGGTGTTACATGGCTCATCTTTTTAAAGCCATCACAGATTTGATTTTATTCACAAAACATCAAATTTCTAAGGATTGGTATTTTATCCTACATAAAGAATAGCTTTTGCTGATTTCGTGACTAAGTCAGCCTGATACCATAACCTGAACATTAAGTGTTGGTAAAGAAAAGGTCCTGGGTACACTCAATTCTGTCAAAAGGCAGCAAAATCCAAACCCAAGTAGAAGTTTTCTCTTTCATTAACCATCATCAACCCCAAGGTATAATCATACTATTTGGTTTTAGTGCCTTTATCGTTCCCCCCTCCCTCTTCCAGTACAGCACGTCTAAACAATCTTCAAACCCACTTCAAAAACCATTAGTAAATTTTGTCACTGAAACAGATGTAAAATGACATAATGATCCAAGAACACCAAATACTTCCCATGCAAAAGAATGCCATATCTGCCTAGATACCATTCTTAGTGCATTGAAGTCTAAATGAAACAGCAGAAAAGGCTCAGGCTGAGCCTTGCTAAAAATAGATTTATATTTTAAAATTAAAAAAAAAAAAAAAGGAGAAAAATAAGGGCAAGAGAAACAGCAAATCCTTCAGATTTAGAGCCTATGGATAAAGCAAGGAAATGGTTGCTATGGAAATCCAAAATAATCTAAGTGAGGGTTTTAGAACATCTTTGAATAGTAACTTAATTTGCTTAGACATAAGCTAATGATTGCTCTGCTTGAAACTTCAGTTAATGCACAGATTAGAAAACAAATGCTGAAATTCAATGTCACAAGAAATACAATGCCAAAGCTTCTGGAAGGGAAAGCAGTGAACATTCAACAGCATTCTTAACCCAAAACCACAAAGGCAGATACAAGAAACTCCCTCTTTTACAAAAAACGTAGTATTTGCTTAAAAGCCAAATTTTGGATTTGAAACAAGTTTCTGTACAGATCTCAGCTAAGAAAAAGGGGGAAGAGGCCCCTCTCCCATCTCCTGAAGTTTAGTATGTGCCGCAGAGCAGGAAAGAGACAGAATTAGCAACGTTCTTTGCTGGTCCTGCTTTGAAAAAACTATTCTACTGCTGTAAAAGTCTTCATCTTCAGTTCCAAACCTGCACCTTTCCCGGATTCACCTTTTCCTTCATCTGTTGCCTAGTATTTTTAACTGTTCCTACCACACTTTCAATTCTAATAGTGTTACATTAAATGCTATTCCAGTATATCATATTTTAGGTGCTGTTTTGCATTGAAGTATTTGGAATTTTAAATTTTTTTTGAAGTCCAAGCTCTTCAAAAAGTCTTTGCGACCTTCTAAACAGTACAGGGCTGTTAAGACTTCAGAACATAGAACACAATTTTCCATGTCTCAGACATCTGAAAAGTAGAGAATTGAAAAGATTGCCATTATTTGCATTGCTTGAGAAAGAAGTTTTGCTTTTCGTTGGATTCTGTACTTCTCTTCATATTAAATCCTAGATTAAATCACACATTCGACACAGAACATACATGAATACTCCACAATTTACCATATTTAACTCAATTTGCTGAAAAAATGGTGCTTTTAAGCTTGCATTTTTTCCTTTTGGCTTGTAGTTTTGTGTTTATGATAGAAGAGAGAGAGGATACTCCCAAGTTGTAAGTAGTGTGTGGATGACAACCCTGCATAAGCACTGGATTCCAGCTCAGAAGTTGCAGATTGATGGAAATCCTGCCACCAAGACTAAAATTATATAAAATTACATGGGCCAGAGATTTATAGCTACTGGGAGAAGCTGACTGCATAGAGCAATGTTTATCGAAAAGAGGAAGAATTTGAGTAGTCTGGGAAATAGTTTCTGAAAAGCTTTTGTCAGAAAAGTATCCTGTTTAAAAAAAAAAAAAGAAAAAACTAAGAAAAAAGTGCTGTTTCTGTGTAAGTTCTGCAGGTGGAGGGATGCAAACCTATCAGGCTGCGCGTACATAGAGACAACACCACGAAACCTGAATGCGTACTACAACAACACATCCCCACCAGCGAGGTGTCAACACTTCACAGGAGAGATCTAGCACAGAGCCCACGGAAACAAGCTCTTCTGGCAAGCAGGAGAAAGGCACGGATTCATGGAGGTCTACCTGCCCCAACCCCAGATCCATCGAGAGGCACGAGGTGAGACCAGCAGGAGCAGGGGTGAGGATGCGGAGCAGATGCAGGGGGCAAGGGCAGCCTGGGCAGCTCAGGAGAGAGAGGGGAGGGAAGGAGGAGGGAAGGAGCAGAGGACATTGAGTTGGGCCCTGGGGAATGTGGAATGTTTTCAGTTTTCCCAAGTGAGACCCAGCTACAGAAGCCTGGAAGCTGGAGTGACAGAAGACAGAATTGCTGATTTATCTGAGCTGACGTTGCATCAAGCCCCAATCATTGGAAAGCAAGCACCAGGTACAAGAAATCAAAGATCATATATCATCCATCATAAATGGTTTTCCCCTGCCCTTTCGGTTTGCGGTTCAAAACTCACCCCAAGGAATTGGGCCCTTATTCTGGGGTCCATGAGGTAGTGGGCTTGGTGGGTCAGAGAGGGTTCTTTTGTGTCCTGGGGGTGGGGGAGGTGGTCTCTTCTTGGAAAGAGTGGAGCTGCCACTAGAGGTTTGAGTGCTTAGAGGGAGGGTTGAAGGTGGGCCTGCAAAATAACAAACAACCTTCTTACAAATACATGTGCATAAACGTCACAGCAGCACCGAGAAATTCACAGTCGGACCCACAGCAAAGTGCAGCAAAAGACTAAAAGGAAAAGACAAAAGCCATGCCAAAACAACGTTGAGTTTAAACAACACCTTCGCCACGTTTTTAACCATCTTAGCTCTGGGAATAGAAGCAACTTGACAATAGAATGACACGTGTATTTAGGCTTAAAAAATACGCGATTAATCAGTCCAGGATTTCTAAGTTTTAGGCATTGATGGTTGGTTTGGTTTGTTTTTTTTTTTTTAAAAGAAAGCACAAAATCTTAAAATTAAGCAATAGTTAGCATGTGGGATTAAAATGGCTATTAATTTATACCAGAATGACGTAGATTTCTAGATGTTCTATTACATGGGGATTTTTTTTTCCCTCCGGATCATGCCATACAAATTCCCTTAATAAACTTCAGGGGAAGGAGGGAGGATAGAAATCTATCTACATTTGCATTTTGAAAATAAGACTGCAAGCTTAGTAAGTTTTTCTGTGGTTATTTTCCCTACTTTCTGAGCTTTAATTATATCAGAATATGCCTTCTTAGAGCAATGCAAGTCGTTGCATGGAGCGTGTATAAAATAAACATCAGCAAAGCCCTTCCTGAGCCTGAGATTAGGTACTTCATGGCAGCATTGCTTGTAAGAGCTTCTGCAGTCACACCTTAAACCCTTTATTTTTCCCTGCATCAATGTTGACACAAGAATTATTGAACACAACACACAATTTACAAATACAGGTTGAAAGACAAAATAACCCAGGGGGAAGTTTTCCCTGATCAGCTTCACCATTCACCTTCAAAAACGTCTTTAATAAGCAGCTGAAGGAGTCGGGCAGTGCAGGGCACAAACGTGCAGGGAGGGGACAAACTGCTCATCAGCTGCCATTACCACCAACAAGACATTACTTGTAACACACATCTAAATTAGTTGTACATTGGGTTACAACAGCTCCAAGTGGAGTTTGGGTTTTGCATGTCAGAGAGCTTTGCTGTCACAAACTCTGGATAAATGCAGGAATTTGACATGAAGTCTTACATACAAAGTTCACGCATGCCTGAGATATCGAGGCTGTGCTCACATGTTTTTTGCAGCAGGATAAAAACCTACTTGCCAGTTTTTGAAAACAGTATTTGAGCAAAATCTTCATTTTATTAATCAGCATATACCATAACCTGCACACGCAACTACAGCTTTAAAACAATTTATTACCGGTCTCTCTTGTTAGAGGGAAAATTACCGGTGTCTGCTGTTCTTTCCAAAGTACTACATAGCATGAAAGTATTAAAACCAGTTAAGAATAATCTTTGCTAAAATTCCTTGGGTGAAATATTAAACATTGAAAAAAGTAACTTCAATTATCCTATCAGCACCTCTACATTTGTCAGATATTTTCAGCAGGTGACCTCCTTCCTAACCCCAAAGAAAAGATTAATAAAACTACCTTTAATGAGTTAACGATTCAATCTATTCTCTTCCAGATTCAAGCCTGCAAGGCCTTTTTGCTGCTCAGGAGAATCTCTCAACCACAACCCCAGCAAGTACCTTGGGCCTAACTTTCCATTAATTGCTTATTCTTGTAAATCAAATTCTGTATTTTGCGATTGTTCCTCCCAATTTACTTCCAAGTTCACAAACCCATTAATCAGCAAGGAGTCAAATGTTAGTGCAAATTAAGAAGATGCGTTTCCAATTTGTATTCTTTCTCATTCTAATTGATTCTATGAGCTTGAAAAATCGAGCTAATTTAAACCATGCACTGAAATGTTTCTGCCAGCAAAAATAAAACACTTTCCTCACGCTAAGTTTTGACTGACAATCCTGTAGACTTCTGCAAGTTATAAATCCTTTAGTTCGCTTAAATAAATATGAATCAAAGGTTGTTCTATAACCCATAACCCAGGTATATATTGGAGTGTTGAGGGAGAAAGGAATATTCAGCAGCCACACTGAACAGTAACATTATTTTTAAAGCCTACAGAAAACCTACACGGTATGTTAGTGGAGTATTTTTTTTTTCCCTTGCTTTGGTATCTCGAAAACTTCTGAAATGTCTGCGGGTGGGAAAGGCCACCCCTGCAGAGGTTCTGTCCTACCACCACCTAGTGTCCTCTCTCCGTACTGCGCCACAGCCTGGCCACCCAACCCCAAGAGACCTGCTCCAAGTGACAAGAGTCCAAACTTGGCTCAGGGGAGGACAAAAATGTGGAGGAAATGCATAAAAAGAGTATTGTAAGGTTGCTGCAAAAATGAAACTTCAGATATGAACCAAAACGTGTACTTTTGATTGCCAATAAAATGAAGACCACTTCTCTACAAAATTTTGTAGGATTAGTAACTCCTTAAATGAGGTCATGTGGATATATTTTATATTTCACACTAGTAGCAGATCTGCAAACATCACAGAAGAGTTGAAAACCACAATCACTTCAGAGCTTTCAGAGGTTCCCATGGCGTACACGATTACAGGGCAAAAGATGTTAAGGTTTTAAACATACTGCCTTTTAAAAATATAATCTTTTCAGACTCCTAGTATTTGTTCCTGTGTTAATTTCATGGAAGGAATAAAAATTAATTCAGAAGTCATACACTAATGATTAGATGGCTGAAATACAAAATAACTTCCTTTCAAATAAACAGAAAATACAGGAAGGCCTTTTCAGAAAGAGGCATAAAGTCACATAACACTTTGAATAAAGCCAATGTGGGAAACGTCCTGGAATCTAAACCAGTTTATGGAAACAACTGCTGGAATAATTCAAAGATCTCATGTTGTACGAAGCTTCAGTAAAAGAATTATAAAATACTTGTACTGTGTATATATATATATATGTGTGTATACGAAATCTCAAAAGAATTCTTACATGGTATTTTTAACTATGCAAGACTAGCCAGGCATTTCTAAGCAATAATCAGAACGGTTATTTCTTCTAGATCAAAGGACAAAAAAAACCTAAAAAAATCTTGACCTAGAATTTTTTAATTTGGCTTCCACTGGGCTCTCTTTTCTTCACTTAACCGGGGAGCAGCTGCCTCCAGCGAAGCTGTTGTCCTCTTAGCACAAAGATCAAGCTTTCACGTGGAAGCAACCCAAATAGCCTCACGTTTACTGTACTAAGGTAAGTAACTGGAAAAGGTCTGCAAGTGGGAGTGCACAGCCCTTCAGCTTTTGTGCAGTCAGTACAGCACCTATTAATCTGTGTAACCATGCAAAGCTGTTACCGTCCACACAAGAAACGGTGAGTTCAGAATGTAAAAACCTCATATTTGTGTTTATATTTTACCACTTAATGAGAGAGGTGGATTAATTACCGTTAATGGCAGAACGGGTACTGCAAAGGAAAGTGAGGTTATATTAAAATAGTATTTTCATTAACAAGTGTTGTTACACTTATTTTTTATGTTCTTATGAGCGACAGTTTTGCAGAGCTACTACTAAAAACCCTCTTCAGTTTGGCTCACTTCAGGTCATATACTTCAGTACTAAAAATAAGACCATACTTAAAGAAAAAATTATCACAATCACACTGAACAAGGAAGCTAAGGCTATGCACTGATTCAACATTAGCATCTGAATTCTATAATTAATGCTAAAAAAAGTCATGTTAAAAAAAAAAAAGGCCAAAATTTGTATTAAAGAGTGTTGTATTTCAGGTGGATGCACCAATATAAAAAACCCATATGAAATCAAGAGCTGTCAGCTTTCCCTTTGTGTTATAGTATTAAAAAAAATAACAAAACAGAGCCTGAGTAGGGCAACTAATATTATTTAACCAAGATGTACAACACATTTATAAGAATATTTAAAAATTAAGTCTTGAAGCGTATGCAAGAAAGCATTCAAAATAAAAAGAAGAAACGGGAGGAGGTATTATCTGAGGTGGCAGAAATGAGATGAAGTACGTTAAAATCCTAGACTATGAAAGCATTTGTCCTTTAATTTTAAATTAGGGACTCCAGTTGGAAATGGTGGTAGAGACTACCTGTGTGGTGCCTGATACGCCGTAGTGTAATGCATGAAACCCCAAAGATTAAAAGATGTTTCTATGGAGTATTTCCAAGCAGAATCAGCAAGGTTTCAATGCTGTCCCGACTCTTCCGGTCCCTTACATTTAGGAAAGGTGATCTGAACAGCAAAGGGGCAGAGAAGGGCTCGTATGAGAAACGGGCAGCTTCAAGGACAGGAGAATGAAAATAGGCTTCTATCAGAAACGGTGGAATACGCCTGGTTTGTGCCGTCCGACAAACGGAAATGGAGACCTGTAACCATTGCTCTCCACCGTGCAGACACCACCGACAGAAACGTGGACCAAAGGAATTTAGAGGACTTGGGAAGGTTTCTAACCCTGTGAGCAATGCAGCCAGACGACTTCCAGAAGTTACCAGTCAATGCAAATGAGCTAATTTGGTTGGAAGTTTGAGTCTGATCAAGCGCGGAAGCGGATTACATGACATGGTGTCGTCAATAGCAATGGACTGGAACCACCACAAAGGAAGTGCTTTTGGGTTTATGGACCCAACATTTGAGCTGTGCAAGAGGGTGTAAAATACGCAAACGTGTAAGTACTGAAGATCCAAACATTAGTCCATGACATAAAATTTACGCCTGTCCTCTTCCATACAAGAGAAATAGGCAAAATCATTAAAAATCAATTCGATTGCAGCTAAAATTAAGGAAACCTGTCTTAGATTGCTTAACACTTCCATAACTCTAATTAGCAACATTATCCTCACATTGGTTTTGCAATTAAGGCTCTGCAAAAATTAATTTAGCTACTGTGCTGAGTCATGCAGGTACTTACACGGGGATTTATTTACTTTTTTTACAAAAAAAAAGCTTTTTGCAAAACAAGAGGCAGAAGACCTGCTAGATGTCTGGAGCCGGAAAGATTAATGAAGATGATTTCCACCACCTTACAGAGTGGGCTGACAACACGAGTCCAGTTGAACCCGACTAAGGTCAGCCAAGCTACTGGAAAAGCCATACAGCGGCTTCCGCAGGTGCCGCACTCGGCTCCTCCGTTGGGATTAGTTAATCCCAATAGTTAATCCCTCCATTGGGATTAACTAAAGGCGTAGCTGAGGTGGCAGAGAGCGAGATGAATCCACAAACGAGGAGGTTTAGTGCAGGGTAACAGTGTCTCAGCCAATATTCATTACCGCCTCGGGCCCGCTCCTCAGCCTGTGGGCGGACGGCTGATACGCAGCCAGAGATTTTGGGTCTTTTTTAGGTTGTAGGAACCTTCAGCTTCAGAACTGATGGCAAATATTTAACGGAGTGCTAGTAAAAAATCATTACAGCTATCTGCCCCTGCATTTTTTTAAGAGCTATCAAAATGGAAAATCTGAACTTAACACTTTAAAAAATCCCCATACAGATGTACTCCAACAATTGCGCTTATTCAGTTTGCTCTATCAATCAAACTGACTTTAAGACACCGTATCCATTAAAAGGTGTGGGCAAGAGGGGTGTGCATTCTGCAGATTGCTCTGAACTTGCCTTCTTTTCCCAACACAAAACTCAGACTTGATGGCTTCCATCTCAGCAAACACCACGGAACCCTCCTAGCAAGGAACTGCACCGGCAAATGAAGGCAGCTCACAGAGGGCTGAAGTGAGGTGGCTTTGTTGAAATACCCAACTTGAACTGGAAACGAGTTTTTATCTGTGTGTCTCAAAGGATACAAACCATTATGAAACTTTAAAAACCTCTGCCTCCTTGTAACGTAGGGATCCCACCAGCTCTCCGCTCCCTACACACTGTCTCCATGTTCTAGCAGGGTCCCATGGGACCTACTGGGGCCTCTCAGGAGAGCAGGGACAAGTGCTTGCTTACGTTTGGGGACAGAAGGGAAGCTTAAATGTAATTACAGATGCAATGCTCTTCTTACTCTTGCTATTTAAGGAACTTGGCACATATAAAACTACCGTTTTCATATAATCTTAAATCAAAAAGGTAGCTATTAAAATGAACTTTTGTAACAAAAAAAAAGCATTTGATAAGTAAGCTTGTATGTTAAACTGTTGTAAGGGTTATATGCTCTGTTACTACTAATCCCACCAGGTAATATAAATTCTGAAGGATTTTTTTTTCCCTGTAGAAATCTCAGCCTGTTTCAAAATTAAGATGTGTCACCAGTGTCTAATGGAAGTGGAGAGTCTCTGCACCTGCAGTGCTGCTTCTACAATGACTCTTCCACACTGGTGAATGTTCTATGCATTTGTCACCTTGCCCCCCTGCCGTTCTGAGTCTGTTAAATCATTCCTCTAACACAGGCATGTACTTAATGGCAACTTCTAAACCTGATTAAATACTTTCTCATTGAATGGAAATCAACCAAAAAAACCCAGCATCACTCACAGACTGTAAAATTTTGGCATGTTTGAAGCAGAGAAGCCTTGTGACTTTAACATACCAGTAGTTCCAGTCCACCTCTCTCTCTGACTTACACTGTGAATTGGGTATTTTTTGCTCTGATGAAGTAATCAGTGCTACAATTACCAATAGAAGGCATCAGTTCTCTGCACTTTGTGGTAAGATCCTACTGCTTTGTTGCAACATAAATAAGAATTTCTTTTGCACAGCCCTTGACATGGAAACACACAAGAACTCAACACTTAATTTCTTCCCAAGTAGCTTTGCTGTTGTGTTGATGCACTCAGCTGGGAGTTTGCAGGAACACCTAGGAAAATTTTTAACGTTCTAAAACTTGAATATACACTTAAGAGTGAAAGATGCTCGTGAATATTATGCTTCCTGGAGAAAAAAAAAGACAATTTTCTGAGTAAGTCTGTATGAGAACTACACTATATAATGACAAAGAAATAAAGTTCATTACAGTCCACTAAAAGCTGACAATGCACTAAGCAGCGCACAGAGAGATACAAAACACAAGCTCCGTAACTTTCTTAAGGAAATGGGATTCATTGTTAGTTTGTTTCCAAGTCCTGCAGCTTTTTAAGTTCTCCTGGGTCAGCCTGAAGGAATGTCTAAGCCAGTGCCCTGTGTCTGACAACGGCCCATCAGCAGCAGACTTGGAGCACGTAAAAAAGATGGGGGAGAGGAAGGAAAAAGTCAGGATCTTGTAATGCCAACGCACAGGTCAACGGAGTTACAAGGAACACAAATGAGTCCCCAATAAAACTGATATAAAGAAACTCGGATTATGAAATCTCATGTGAAAAACGTATGACCTGGCAAAATTGCTTTGTCTCTCAATGGAAAACAAACCTGTTTAAAAAGGAGATCCAAGGGATCATTTTGAAAGTTGCCAGTACGTGACAAAGACTGATGGTGGAACAGCAGTTTGTAAGCACAACAGCTGAACCATGTAAAGCCCACCATGTTCCCTGCCTTTTACTCTTTCACATTTTAGTAAGAGCATTTCTTCTTTTTTTTCTGAAAACAAAGTCAACTACCAGTTGAGGAAATGAAATTATAGCAGTGCTAGCAAAAGGGAGCATCAGTGTAACTGCTGAAGCCTTAAAATATACTATAACCTTCATCACAATTAAGGTGTTCTCTAACAGGTCTTATGTAAAAAACACGGTTTGCTTATTTCTAAATTAAATACGCAAAAGAAGGGAAAAGACGAAGGGTATTTTTTGTTCTAAAAAGTGGACTTGCACAAATTATAGTAAAGTAACAGCTTTTGTTCCCTAAATATGTCCTCTAAACTTGAAGTTTATAGCTATCTAGGTCAAAGAACCACCATCCACTACAGCTGCAAGAGTAAGTCTCATCTGGAAATAAGTTCTCTTCCATTTCCAATACTACTAAGAATGGCACTGCTATTATTAAGAAAAAGAGTCTCATTCATTTCAGCTAAATGTAGATCCCTGAACTGACTGACTGTAGCACAACCCTTCCTTATGGAGAATTCTACAAAACGGTTGTTTCACTCAGGGAAGAACAGGCAACGTTCAGTTCAGGTGTTTAGTACATGATGACTGGCAACAGGTCTGGTATTTACTCTGCTGTCCTTTTCTCCCCTCTAGCACTCACCAAAATGGGTGTTTTAGTTGTTGTCAGGTGTCGTTTATATTTTTCGAGGACTTTTTTCAGCTTCCCACAGAGGCTGAGAAGGAGCCCAGACACAAGGATGGAATGGCCAGTGGAGTATTCCAGGCCACAGATGTCACACTCAGCGTATAAATGGGGTTGACAGGGGGGTGTGTAGTCACGATGGCTGCTCGGGAAGGCACCAATTCACTGAGTAATGAGAGTGACTTGTGCCATCATTATTATAAATATTATCATTTTCATTTTCTGTTATTCTGCTACTAAACTGTCTTTACCTCTGGAAAAAAACCCAGGAGGTTTTTTTCCTTTCCCTTTCTCCTCCTTTCTCCCCTCCTGTCCCTGCCCTTCCCAGGAAAGGAAGAGAATTGGGTGAGCAGCTGTGCAGTCCTGGCTGCTGGCTGGGGTTAAAGCATGACACCGACTGTTAATGCTTAAACACACTTCAAAATATGAACATTACTACTATATAAAGTTAACCAACTTCAGTTTAGCAGAGCATTACTTCATTTTTCAACCCCATCCTTGTTTTTTAAGCCATACACTGTTCTGGACGAGTCCATTACAAAATATGCACGTTGAGTCCCTCCTTTTTAAAGTTTTGAACATGCATTATACCTTACTATTTCATCAATGTAATACCAAAAACACCCTACGACCTGAAACAAAGGAAGAGCATCAGTGGAATGCTCTGGTCAAAGGAAGAGCATCTATGGAAAAATGACTGCTTGCGAGTGTAACCTGAAGACAGACTTACCTTTGCCAGCATTTCTAGGAGGAAGAGGAGGGGCATCTGCAGTTGGAGAGGTGGGTGAATCTGTGCTCGTAGAAGCAAAGATCTGGTTGGTAAACGCTCCGTAGGAGAGTCGTTGTTTGTCTCTGGGAGTGCTAAATGAAGGATGAGTCAATTTGTCCTGGGGAGAAATGCTCGAGGAGTGACAGAAGCTTTGGGGTCTTGGCGATCTTTCTTTTTTTATAGGACTAGGCTGGAAACAGAAAACCAAATATATTATACAGCTGCCTAAATGCTAAATATAGTTCATAACTTTGGGAAAGAATGTAACGTAACGTATTCTAGTGAACATGACATTATTTCTTTCTTTATTGGACAAATAAGCCCACATTCCCCCCTTTCTCAACAATCCAATGTGAAAGATCCTCTCATCTGACTGAAAATTAAAGACTGTAGCATCAATAAATCTTCTTGTACACACAATTATATTTATTCTTAAAGCAGCAGACACAGAATAATATACTAAACAATATACTAATAAAAGTCTGTTAAAGTTTTTAGAATATAAGAGTAATTTTCAGTTCAAATAGCTCTTTACTCAGACCGGTTATCCTCAAAAATCAAGTATATTACCCCATTGATGATGCGTATGAAAAATAAAATAACCATTTTCTGACATATCAGACTTATTTGTTGACTGAACCAGCAACATATTCAGTGGTACATTCCTTCTTTTAAACATATATAATTGCTCTTTGAAGAGATTTTACACAGCGATTTTTGAGTGCTGTATATCAAGAGCTGCATATGGAGCACGATCTGTTTCGCTGCAGCTCTGGTTCAGGCAGGCCATTATCTCCCGTACAGCATTAGTCATCCTCCTGAGGC
Source organism: Nycticryphes semicollaris (assembly GCA_013400055.1). Classification (NCBI taxonomy): domain Eukaryota; kingdom Metazoa; phylum Chordata; class Aves; order Charadriiformes; family Rostratulidae; genus Nycticryphes; species Nycticryphes semicollaris. The sequence continues at coordinate 49,809 of VXBJ01005709.1, forward strand.
TCCTTCCACAGATAATCATTTTGTTCTCTACTGTCCTTCAGGACATGGAAATTATTTCGTTTTCGGAATTTGTCAGTCCCAAGTGTCAGAGAAAATGAGAAGTTGACCACGTTTCTTTCTGCAGTACCCACATAAAATAGGAGAGGTGGATTCGCATTTTTTTTACCAAAACAGAGCACAGAGTAATTATCTGACTTGCTAAAGTAGGACACTGGGGTTAAGTTTTCCCGTGTTCTAGGATGGCAATTATCCTATGCCCTCAAGTTCTTTCTTTCCGTTACTTCTTCTTTTTAATCAGGGACAAAGCGCACAGCACAGTTTTTGAAAAACAGAGTTATTTATTCAACAGCTAGGTTTTTAATTAATTTATGGAAAAAATAAGTATATAAGCTTTGGATTTCTTCCAGCTAAAAATGAACAACCTAGAATTCAGAGGAGGATAAAATGATGACAAAGCAATCTGCATTTACTGATTTATATTATATTGTGTGTTGTGTCAAAGCAAAACTTCCGAAACTCAAACCCATAATAACTAGGCTGGCAAAGAGCATTCAGAAAGCACTTTGGCAGTCTTTAATACCGGCCTCAAAACTACCTTTTCTTCCCCCCCAAAAAATTGCAAGGAAAAAAAAAAACCCAAAAGGTTAAAGTGGGTCTCTAATTTCCATTCATTTCCACAAAACAGGATTTTTGACAGTGTTAGTGAAAAGCTGTATCAGTATTTCAGGCTTGCCTTGTCATCTAAGTCATCATCGCTTTCATCAATTTCTTCCTGCCGAAGATTCCATTCATACTCGACATGGACGTGTGGGTTGAGCTTCCCTGCCTTGGCTTGAGAAAGCTGAAAGAAAGAATAATTCTTATTAAAATATTTGCGGTTTGTATGATGTCAACGAAGTTAGTTTTGTAAAAGCAAGCAGTAAATGGCAACGTTTAGAGGTTTAAAACTTTTCCATGGATGAAAAAGAAATCATATGAGGGCAACCACACAAGCATCCTTCACTTATTTGAGGTACAGAAAACAGCTAAAAGGGAAGATTTTCTCCAAATGGGCAGAAGTTGCCGTGTTTGCCAGAAAGGAAAGGCGAAGCCTATTTATAACTTCTGGTACATACAACTACTGCCTCTCCAAAATCACAATCCTTGTGTTGGAATCAAAATAAAAGGTCTTTATCCTTTGTTTAAATATTTCCCTTCCCTCTCACTGGGTAAGGCCACTGTGCCTTAAGCAAAAACATTCCTTTACTTTGCCAGCCCAAATAACATATTCATATTCTTTAAAAATCTACTACTGCAATGCTCAGCAAAAAAAGAAAAATTTCAATTCATGGTTATTCTGAGGAGGTAAATTCTCCCTTTCAGTACGTAAGAATTCCCTTCATTATGTATTCCTTCACATCCTTTGAAATGTACCAGCTTCTGTGGGACTTCTACACGGTAGTAGTTCATTCAGGAGAGCATTTATCCATCTTCTTGAAATAAACTTTGGAAGAAATAAAGTATTCTCAGTCTGTTATGTAGGTATTAATGAACCCACTTGAGTTGAAATTGAATTTAATTACCCAATTAAGACTCCAGCTACTCAACAGAAATTAGCCTCGTACATCTCCCATATCACAAGCATATTGATAGTGATTTTGTACATTTTATTGTCCATGGCAAACAATATGCTCACTCATATTGCTTTTTCACTCTTAACCTTGTTTCATTATCACTTTTGAGAAAAATGCAGAAATAATTTTCCTCTTCAAAAATGAAAAGAAATGGGAAAGGCATAAAGGCTCTGTTATGGTTAACTGAAATAATCAGTGAGATATTAACGGAATTCCAGTTACAACAACTGAAACGATTGACTGCTAGATAAGGTCACGAATAACAGCCACTTGGTTTTGTTTGTTCTATGACACAGGCAATCAGTTGGTCTGCATTAATGGCAGATGTTACTTCGTTAAATATATACCACAAGGAGCAAAGTGATCCCTACCAATTGCAGGTTGTTCAGCCAACCTGCTTCTCAGCCGACACAATACTCGAAACACTGGAAACGGCACACACAGAGCAGACATGGGAGCCATTGAGAAGTCAGTAACAAGCACCACTTTATCAACTGTAGCAAAACGTTCACTTGCATCCCCAGAAATAAGGAAAATTATTCTGATTTGTGAAGGACAAGCTCTCTTGATTATGCAATAATTAATGAATACGTGACAAGAACTTTCAGTCATCAAAGGAAAGGTCTTAAAAATACCATCTGCAGAGAAAAAGTAGATATCCTCCCAGGAGCATCAAAATGAGGCAAAACCAGTGTGATAAATAGAATTAAGCAGCAAGTGGCAACTCTTTTGTAAATTCTTCTGGTTTTGTCTTGAATGTGGAACTCCCACACTACTTAAGACTTTTTCATCCCTTGATAGTACTTGAATTCACTTGCCCCTAAATGCATGCTGGTGAGAAGCACCTTAGAGGGGTAAGAGCAAAGAAGCTTGCTGGTCTCATGTAGAATCTGTATTCCTGGATGGCTGTTTCTAAAGGGTACCTGGGAAAGCCCTGTAACACTTTTATTTCTTGAAATCCAGTAATTTTCTTGAGTGGTGTCTGTTAACATCACTCCTTGTTCTCAAAATTCTACAAAGTTTTTGCTCTGGCCATATTCAGTAGAGGAACAAAGTCCCACTGAAGCTGGTGTTTTACATTTTTTGATACCTTAACCTCCAGACATTACACTTTCACTTCTTGCTCTTTTGAGGTGTTTTTATTTCAAGTTGTTTAAATTCTCTTTGTAAGAAGACCTTCACCACCTCCTAACTAAACTGGGAAAAGCCAAAGCAGGAGTAGACAAATATCCAAATGTAAAAGGCCTTAATTTATTTCATATTTCAGGTGCTGTTTTGTACTCCTGACAGAAACTCTAAGAAAAACTTTTGAGGGGATGAAGCCTAAATTTCCTAGAATGATGCATTAACTGGCATTCAAACACCCAGCCCTCAAGTATGTACGGCCTTCAAATACGCTGGTTACAATAACCAAGTACTTCCAATAGAAGTGAAATCTTTAACTGTTACAATGAAAATGACTGTTGTGTTTTGGAGTTAAAAAATATTCATCTATAGTAAGGCCTTCAGAGCAGGGTACAGCCAGCTGACAATAATATCGAGTATGAGATACAGTGGAAGCAATATTCTAAGTAGATCACATTTTTAAGGAACTAAACTTCCTCCTCCAGCCTTTTCACCCCCAATTCTTACCAGTTCCTCGCATTGGACAGCTTTCACTCTTTTTGCTGTGTCTAGGGCCGTCTCTCCAGCTTGGTTTACTACAAAATTAACAATAAAAAAAAAAAAAGAGAGCAATTCTTTGAGATGTCTAAAGAATCAGTTCATTATGTTGAGTGAGCAAAAACGTCTATTTACTCTATAGAAGCTGCAGCTCTTTAAGACTCCACTCTAAGTGCTCATGCATTTCATGTATCATCAGGTTCTTTCTGAACAGCAGCATCTGCTGGGACAGTTCCCAAATCCCTCCTAACCAGCCTAGCAGAGAATATAAAGAGATTTAGTCATTTCCATCCCTGCTCAAGTCCTTTGCCAGTAAAACTCTTACATCAACAAGCAGGAAAAGCAAGCAGGCAGGGTAGGGTAGCTTAAAAAAAAAGAAAACTATTCCAAGATGAGATTTTTAAAACACAAATGTTGATCCAAGCTTGTTTACTTTAAGCCAGAATTTGCAGACAGGAGTCCTATTCTGACACTCGAACAAGAATAACTTTATAGCTATTTCATCTTTATAAAGGCTATGAAATGGTTTACATTTTAAAATAATGCCTGCTCAGAAAGAAGGTGGTGTCTGAGCACTGCGGAAGATCATCTGGCACGACAACAAATGGGACCCTTCCTAGATGCTCGTTAGCAAGTCTCAAGAAAAAACATCACCACCCACACTCCAAACTTAGGTGGCCAAAACTTTAGGTAAAATTTATTCTTACAATATAGCTGTAAATGTCACGGAGCTGGAAGAGAGTATGATCTACATCCTGTCCAGATTGTAAAGCACTTCTGTGATTGGGAACTGGAAACAGGCAAACTGAGGTCTCATAAGCAAATATCTCTGTATGTTATACTACATATAGAATGCCAGCCACATGAACTCTAGAAAATACAAAGTACTCATCTAGAAAGCCCTATGAATTTGAAAGAATTATGATCTGTAGAAGGAGGGCTCCTTATGGAAAGATCTGAGATGCTTCAGGAGTTTTATTATATGAAAAGGAATGAAAATACAGTATTCCTTAACTGAAGTTAACACACAGCTTAAGAGACTACACTAATTCCAAGCTTTCACTGTTTAAATATAAACCTGATGTTTCAAGGCCTAAGGAAGATACACTGGCAGCTACCTAGGAGAGAGTTCAATGACCAATAAAGACACTTAAGCTTGTTCAAACAGCTTTCTCAGTTTCTTAATTAAGGACAGAACTGCCCCCCCCAAAAAGTGACATCAAATTCTTGGACTTACGATAATATTAGAATATATTCAAAGGATGTATGAAAAGTCCAAGGGGACCAATGAACTTAAATTTATGCAACAGGTTTTTCACTGGGCAGTGGAAGAAACCGGTGGTGATGACGATGACGGAAGTGGGAGAAATGAAAGTTCATACTATTCAGTTTGCACCAACTGTTGAGAAAGTTTCCATCCTTATACCAAGAGCTGTCAGAATGCAAATGTTTTATAAACATGCTGATGTACTTAGCTCCAGAGGCTGACCAGCTGGATTCATGGAATACCTTCCTGGCTCTCAAAATACGGCAGAGAAGGGAGAGCATCCAGTAAATGAGAAATTATCCTAAGTGTGAGCAAAGAGTTTACAGCAATTTTGGTTTTAATTAAAGTTTTTGTAAGCCATGATGAAAAATGGACTGATGTAGGTACAGAAAGCGTTATCCTTATCTCACACACATAGAAGGCAAGTAGAAGAAGGCTGGCAGCTGAGAAAGCTAATCCCTTCCCCCATCAGCTGCAGTAGTGGACAGGACACGTTGGATGAAGCCGCGGTGCCAACTGACATTAATATTAAAAGAAGAATTAACTGTTACATACACAAAGCCCACATACATCTAGAGTGGAATTAAAATGAGCAATTTGAACCATTGTAACATACAAGTACTAGCTGAATTTTATCATACAAACAAACAAAATTCTCAATGTGTCAAACTGCTGAAAAACTAGGGTTTACCATTAGCGTTTTGTATTAGAAAATTTTTGTCACTTTCTTTTTAAAGAGAATTTAAGCTCTCTTAACTGAATGCTTATTTTAGGCTAGTTGGTAGTAAAGCCTTCGCTTCATTGCCTGTGTTCAGTTTTGGGCCCCTCACTACAATAAAGATGCTGAGATGCTGGAGTGTGTCCAGGGAAGGGCAAGGAAGCTGGTGAGGGGTCTGCAGAACAAGACCTGTGAGGAGCGGCTGGGGGAGCTGGGGTTGTTCAGCCTGGCGAAGAGAAGGCTCCAGGGGAGACCTTATCGCGCTCTACGACTACCTGAAAGGAGGTTGTGGAGGGGCAGGGGTTGGTCTCTTCTCCCAAGTCACAGGGAATAGGACAAGAGGAAATGGCCTCAAGTAGAACCAGGGAAGGTTTAGATTGGATATTAGGAAAAAAAAATTCTTCAGCAAAAGGGTTATCAAACACTAGAACAGGCTGCCCAGCGAAGTGGATGAGCCAGCAACCCTGGAGTATTTAAAAGACAGGTAGACATGGTGCTGAGGGACATGGGTTAGTGGTGGTTTTGGCAGTGCTAGGATGATGGTTGGTCTCAATGGCCTTAAGGGATGCTTCCAACCTAGATGATTCTATGATCTTTCTAATACAGTTTTATTTTTCCTTTAAAAGTTTACTTTACACAGTGAGACATAAAAGCAGTTAAAATAATGGTAAGAAGTTTTTAGTAGATCTTTATTTTTCTAGTTGTAAATACTGAACTTACCTACATCAATAGTTGGCTTCCCCCTCAAAAGCAATTTCAAACACTCAGGCTTATTATACATACTGCAGTAGTGTAGAACCGTATTACCCAATGCTGTCTGCTTATCCAGGTTTCCACTAAAAAGAAAATAAAAAACAATCAAGAAAAGTATAGTATGCTGTGCTATTCCTTTCGGATCTAGCATCCCTATAAATAATAAATATATAAATCTTTTACTGGACAAGTAGGAAATAGCCAGAGAAAGAACTCCAAGAGTTGAACCAAATCCTTCGTAAAGTCACACCAGTTGTTTTCCATGTGCTGCTGTACTGGAATTTCTTTTTCAAACATGCTAAATTAGCCAAATAAAAAAAAATAAAAGTCTGAAAAATCATTTTGATACATCTAGAATAGGTTAGTAAGTCCCACACATCTAAAAAACTATGAATATGGTTGTTGTGAGAATGCACAGAAGAGCCATAAGAAGGAATACAAAGATACAAGGATACACATAGAATTGGGGAAAGACAGGCTATCCAAAGCAGTTCACAGGACTTTTAAAACCTGTACTTCCTTTACTTCATTCAGCTTTCAATTTCTAAAACAAGGCTTCTCCAAAAAAGGTACTGACATATTGGGATCAATATAATGCATTTATAAAAACGAAAAGAAAAGCTCAGAAAAAATGACAGCTTTTCTTCCACTCACTATTACTCACGTTGAACAGTAACTGCAGAGCCCGTATGGTTGTAAAGATGCTTTTAGATTTGAGATTGAGACAAAAATACAGACAGTTGATAGAAACATGGAAAAGAGCAGTTATCTGAAGAATCTATGAAGCTTCATAAGTAAACAAAATAATTTTAAATAATCATCTAAAATAATAAATTCTTAATAATGCTCAAAGTAATAGTCTGAGCTTCTAAATTATTTTTCCAATTATGATCTCAATCAATTTGCCAAGATTAGTCGTGTATTTTTTCTTTTATTTGATACTTCAGTAACACTCCTACAGCAGTCAGCACTCCATTCCACAGGAGGGAGTAGGGACAGAATACAGCTTAAGGGAAGGTTACACAGCTGGTCCACAGAGCCCAAGAGATGGTGTCAGGAACATGGATCCCAAGTGTGTGCTGTTACCAGGGACCAAACTTCCTCTCTAACCCTGCGCGTATAGAACACTACATTAACTCTTAGAGACAGGAAGGGAAATACATTATTCACTGACTGCATTTCAATACCAGGTATGACTTGCAAAAAAAGGCCTCCGCCCTTCCCCTCACCAGCCCAAGCAAGTTGTGATGAGCTTTCTGTGTCTGCTTCCTCAACCCTCCTCTCAACGTTCTGCAAACCCCACCACATCTGACACAGCAATCGACTCCCGCTTCTTTCACTTAACAGCACACTGCAGCAGTGCAGTGGAACTGCTCACATTTAATCATCACCTATATTGTAAGACACGTAACCACTGTCTTAAAAAAAACATTTATTTTTTGGTTTTTGGAAGAAAATGTTTTCATTAAGGGTTTTGATTTCTAGGAACGTTATCTCCTGACACCAAGATTAGCTCAGCCAGTAAACAAAACTACCAGCTAAGAAATTGCTCCCAATAGCTTTAAGAGTTTATTAACTATTAGAACACATTTTTCAAAGTCAATCTAGCTTTTATTTATAATTTTCTGAGAAAGATCCTTGTGTTCTATTCTTATAATTTCTTTGCATGTGTCCTGTATTTGGAACTTTTACTTTTCATCCCTCCTCTGCCTGAGCTATTCGCTTGCCTTGTTTCATACCACCACGTGGTCTATAACAACGCTCCCTTTTGCTCAACATAGTTTTTCCTTTCATCCTATTTTTATATAACTGCTTTCCATGTTTTTAATCTACACTTCTTTCCCTCTCCCTGCTCATTAGGCAGCACAAAGCTCAACCCCAAGGTATTAAATTATCCTCTTTTGAAACATATCTTAGGAGAATGATCATAAGCGGTGAACGAACATTGTCCAAAGCACTTCCAAGGGGAGCTTTGAACAGCTGCATTTTTCATGCACAATTTAATGAAAAATGAGCAATCCATACCAGTTTTGTACAAGGAAGTCAACCAGATGGAGAGAGGTTTGGTCAGCAGTCCGGACTGCTAAATGAAGTGCTGTTTCACCTGGCTCCTAAACAGATGTAAATAAAAGTTAGATTTTTTTGTCTTATTTCTGCAAACTTTTATCAGATCTACTGAGATATACATCACTCTTTTACAAAGAATTGTTTAACAGAAAAATATTATTAGGAAATTATTACAAAAACAGTTATTGCCTTTCTGACCACACTTTCTCAGATCACAGCATTCTCAAAACCAGTCTCTTTCCCATCTGGATGGAACAATCCTGAGAAGCCTTTAACCATGTTGGCTACTAGTAAGTAAAAGGGATCCTTGTCAAGGAACAGTGTGCAAGTTTATAGTACTTGTTTCTTGATGTCACCTTGGTGAGCACCAAGCATAGCCACAACACTATTTCCTATAAAACCAGTGAAAAAATCCACAAAAGTCATAGCCCTACATACTTTAAATCTCTTACAGAATCACAGAATGTCTGAAGTTGGAAAGCAGTGGTGGAGGTCATCTGGTCCAACCTCCCTGCCCAGGTAGGGCCACGTAGAGCCAGTTGTTCAGAACCACGTCCAGATGGTTTTTTGAGTATCTCCAAGGATGGAGACTCCACAACCTCCCTGGGCAACCTGTGCCAGTGCTTGGTCACCCACACAACAGAATGAAAAAAAATAAAATAAAAAGTATATTTCCTGATGTTTGTAGGGAACCTCTAGTGCTTCAGTCTGCACCCACTGCCTCTTCTCCTGTCACTGGACACCACTGAAAAAAAAGCCTGGTTCTGTCTTCTTTGCACCCTCCCTTCAGGTATTTATCAACATTTGTAAGATTCTCTTGTGCCTTGCCTTCTCCTGATTGAACAGTACCAAACCTCTCAGCCTTTCCTCAAACATCAAGTACTCCAGGCTGAAGCATCTTTGTGGCCCTTGGCCGCACTACGCCCAAGTCTCTCTTGTACCAAGGAACCCAGACCTGGACGTGGTATTCCAGCTGTGGCCTCACCAGTGCTGAGCAGAGGGGAAGGATTGCCTCCCTCCACCCGCTGGCAATAGGCAGCCTGCCACACCGTTGGCCTTCTTTGTCACGAGGGCCCACTGCTGGCTCACAGCCAACTTGGTGTCCACCAGGACCCCCAGGTCTTCTCCTGCCAACCTCCTTTCCAGCTGTGTGGTTACCACTGTGTTGGTGCAGGAGGCTGCTCCTCCTCAGACACAGGATTTCTTCTTGTTGAATTTAAACTGAACCATACGTGATTTTTTATGCACGTAACATATTGCTTTAATGCTTTAAATGAAAATATAAATGCTATTTAATCCAGTTTGAAAGTTGCAACAGAAATTAATCTAAAACCAGATTTCATTACTGCCCTGCAGGTGGAAGGGCCATTTAAAAAGAAAGTACATTACAGTACATATATTTAAAGTCACAATATAAAAGAAAAAAAGACTTTATTAAACATGAGAGAATTTACAGTGGAGAATGCTGCTATAAATGCCCTGACTGCAGACTACATTTCAACTGGTGATCATACCTTTCCAGGTGCCACTGACTGTAATAGCTGAGAAACACAAAGGAGCTAATTCTGAGCTACCTGCTACAGGTTACAAATCCATAGAAAGGTTACCTTGCAGTCAGAGAACTCGTAATGTGTTTCCATCATAAAGCACACTGTGATATCTCAAGTGCTGCAACTATATTGAAGTAATTCCCTCCGCTTGATGCAGACATGCACCCTGCCCTTTGCCAAGTCAGCTATTTTCACAGAATTTGTTGAAAACATTCTCCACAATCTCTCCAAGCTGACTTCAAAAGTGATGGAGAAAACATCGCCGAGCAAGTGGTTACACAGCACCAATTAGTTACACCAACAGATTATGTTGCTCTTGAGCAACATTTCTACATGGATACTTGAGGTCAACCTGGACTGATTTTTCAAAAAAACCTGTTACTGACTTCAGGAAGATCAAGTGTTTAGAACTTTATTTTAAAAAATAAATTAAAATCTCTCTCGCTGACTGAAAGAAATTGTACTTCTGTAAATGTTTCATCGGAAGATTCACTCCTTCCTCATACAGAGTATACAGTCAGTAACGTGTTCCTTCAGCAGTGACTTTACAGGCAGGTACGATGCTGTCTGTGGTAGCAGGTGACCCCAGGTTATCGCATCAAGCCCTCTGTCTCTGGGCCTTATCTGAAAAGAAACAACCTGCAGAACAGGCGCTTTTTAACCTATTACAGTTGCACCTAGAACAGGGTAGGGCATCACTACTGCATTTCACACTCCTTTAGACCAACGGGGGACAACAGATACACGTCTTTTCGTTTCCCCCAAGGATGCCACAGTAAGGAAAGGAAGAAAACACCTACCACTTTTAATCTGTTATTTCTCCTGTTTTAGCACCTAAGGTAGCAGCCCTGCATATTTTACAAACAGACGTTATTTAAAGTATTCTGCTTTGTTTACCTGATAATCTTACCTGTCCAGGCTCTAACAGCGGCTCCATTAGCTCTACCCCCTCTGCATAGACTTGAATTAGTGCAAGTAAATCCCTGGATTTGACAGCCTCAAGTAATTCATTCAGTTTAGCTGCTGCAGATGCACAAGTCTTCCTAGAGAACTTATGATCTACATATTTAGCAGTGATAAATTCTTTACGTGCAGTCCTGTGGGGTGTGAAAATAGACCTTGGTTCAGAAATGTTTATTAAAATGGGTCAATGATTTAAATTTAAAATCACCTTGCCCAACTCAGGAGCTGAGAAGGGAAGGAGAAAACTAACTGATAAAGACTGTTATTTATTATTATAATGCATGTCTTTCTTGCAAACAAACCCAGAAATAAGGTAACATATTCAATTTTATCCTGCCTTCCTCTTACATGCAAAAATTACTCTGACTCTGGGGACTAAGACCAAAGGAAAAACAAGCCTGAAATGTGAGTTCTCATGGAAACAAATCTGCATATTAAAAACAGGATAAGCATGAAAAACATGTTAAAATCAGGATAAGAGAAAGTTACTGAGCCAGCTAGAAAAGAGCGTAATAGGTGAAAAGGTCTTCTGTGGCAAAACCACATCTGTCACGCTCTCTGTGTAACTCCTACACCAGGGAAAGGAAGAAAAACCTCGTCACCACCTCAAGACAGTTCCTGAAGATAGTGCCATTTAGTCCACCTGTGTTTGTCACCTGAGGGTATACTACAAAACTGAAAAACGTTCAAGATTCAAAATGAATCTTGAAACCCAAACTTAAAAGTTTTCTACACCCAGAAACTGAGGTACCCAAAACATGACTACATGATAAGAGACTGAATTTCTAAGGAACTCCTCAGCTGGAGTAAAAAAACTTCTGCCATCTGAGCCCTCCTCTGGCTTGGTTACTGTTTTAAGATATTTTACATCACATATAAAATAAAAAACCCAACCAACTAACCAACGAAACTACCCCATAGCAAACAGTGTTAAAACATTTAGAGATTCGAAACTTACATATCACTTGATGGACTGGGTTTAGGTGAAGGACTAGGTAAATTCCCCTCCATAATATCATTAAAACTAGTATTTCCTACATTCTTGGCCAGCTGCAAAAAGAAAAAAATATAGATGAGGGTGGGGTTCTTTTGGGTCTAACAGCAACCTAAAACCTGGCCTATTGGCATTAATATCCACACTATTAATAAAAGATGGAACACACGGGACTGCAAAATTAAAGCATGGTGATTACATTTAAATATAAAGCAATTAAAAATATTTTGAAGTATGAATCCTCTCATCCCAGAACTTGCAAATAGGTTTCACAGACACAGCTAATTATTTGTATTTCAAGACAATGTGTCTCCAATATAAAACCAGAATGAGGAAAGAGCAGCAGGAACACCGAAATAGTGCTACTACACTGATCAGGAAGCTCTTGGAAAGAAGCTCAGATCTACTGGAAGGTCATGCTTAGTAAAATGACTTATTAAATGTTAATGAACTTATTAATAAGTTAAATGAACAGTAACTTTGCAAACAACTCAAGATTTCAAAAAAAGTATTAGTGCTTACATTAAACCTACACACAAATCCAGAATTGCCTGCTGTCTTCTCTCAGTTTTCCCATACAAAAATCACTGTAACAAGTGATTCTCACTGGCCAAACAAAGCTGGGGACAGAACCCTGCTGTAACTGCTTGGGGGTTTTTTTGTTTGTATTTTTTTTCCCCTTCCACCCTGCCCCAGTACTCTCACATTAAATTCCTTTCATAACTTTACCATAACAGGGTTTCTTCCATCAAATAAAAGATTCACCCAACACTTTTCTATCAAAATTACTAATGGTCCTTCTCACTTGTCAAGTTAAATTAGCTTTCATTTTTTAAATTGCATGTCATTTTACAATGTCCTGATTTAGGGTCAAGATCAGCTAACGAGCTAATGATCATTCTCACAGAACTAATCACAACAAACATTCATTCTGCAAGACCTCAGGAGTGAGAAGTGACAAGTGGTCAGAAGCATCAATAAAATGTAACAGCAAAACCCCTCCCTTAAGCTACATACAAAAATATGAAGACAACATTCTGCAAAACCCATACCTTGAAAACAATAAACTGTAAATTATACACCTGAATGTTTTCTATGTACAGGTCAACATTTGACTAAGAAAAATAAGTAAATCCAAATTAAAGAAACTTACCAAGAGTTCAGACGTTCCTAATTTGTCTAATTCCAAAGACTGGATTCGAGAAATATGGACACCCATTTCTCTGTGTATTCCAGAACACTCAATGCAGGTTAAAATGCCCAAATTAGTTGACAGCCATGTTGGATCTGCAGAATTGAAAAACAAAATATTTAATCAAAGGCCAAGAAAAAGTTTTCAATGGTGGTAAGAAATCCCAATGTATTCTGAAATGATTCTTAATTTAGCGTTTTAACAAATTTAAGAATATCCCATAGCTTTCTCCAAACTGCAGTGCAAATTTTACCACAAATTAAGTCTCTCAGATTTAGGCACAGTCCCAAAGGCACTGAATTTAGACTTAGAAATGCAGAGTGCACGATTGCATCTGAATACATTTAGGATTTGTTTCTTGTAGAAAGAAGGTAAAGGCTTTTGTTTCCTGTTTTTAAAAGGAACAGATCTCCTCAATTTCACTTCTAGCAACGTCTGAAGTTTTAATCTTTACTTTGTAAACTTTAAGTAGTCATTCATCATAGAAGATTAACTATAGCATTTCCCAATATGCAAAATAGTTATATGTTGTAGAAAAATTTAAGAAACAGTGGCCAATCCAGCAAAAAAAAATAATATAAAACTGCTGTCATAGAGGAGATCTGCATGGAATATTAGAATAGATCTTATACTATGAATGCTACATAGGAAGCAAGACCAGTTTTTAAGGAAAAGAAAAAGCTCTAGACATATTTTGTACACATACATGTCTTCAAATTAATTTCTTTCTTGATCTTAAATAGTAACTGATAAAGCACAAAGTCAAGAATTTTAAAGCAGCAAGCTGGGATGCAGGAGCAAAGCTTAAAACTTCACTATAAATTAAAAGATGAATGAGAACTGTAATCCGAAGTTTCTGTAGCTTTACATGATGAAAGAATTGAATGAACCCATTTCGGGATTTGACATAATTACATTCCACTTTGTATTTTTATCTAGACATTTCTAATTTGGATCAGTTCTGCATCAGTGAGCATCCTCGAAATACATACCCTATCTACTCAGTTCCAAATGAGTATCACCTTCTTGAAGTGTCTCTTTAGATGTGACAGCTGTAACTGCTGCCAACTACCACATCCATTCAGTAGCTCTACCACAAGTTGACTCTTCTCGAGCTCTAAGCAACATACAACTGACCTGTACCGCTCTACTTCTGAAGATAATAATCTGACAGGATTCCAACTCTGGGCCTCATTCTTTGCACAAGACTACCTGTTCCACCTCCGGATGGTTTTGATATTGCAATTCCAGTAGTCTCAGGGCAAGATAAAACCTCAGAGTATGATCCCAGCCAGGTCAACTTTTCCACAATCATTGTCTAAGCATTACTCACTTCTACTTAGTAGCATGCACAGGACCAGTGATGCCAAGCAACTTCCATTCAAGTGCAACAAGCATCTAGAGACAGTGCAACAAGAACAGTTCAAACTCCAGAGGGGCTTGAACTGCTGGAAGTAAGCACAGACAACACACAGAAATATTTTAGTGAATTAAATGGAACTAACTTATAAGAATCATATTTGTTCTTTTAAAAACAGGTTGAAGACTGACCAATACATAAATTAGAAAATTAGTTTGCACTCTACAAACACTCTTTTAAAGAAATCACTTTGCTCCCAACAAAAAGTTGATGACATGAACAAATTGAGATACCTGGTGAGCCACAATCACAACAGACTTCATTTCCGGGTAATCTCTGTATGTCATCAATAATGGCCTTTGTCAGATCCTCTAAACTGTTTTCCCCTGTGCTCTGCTCTCCACGGAATGCCATATTTAATGCTTCTTCTTTGCTGTTAGTCAATACTGATATCCATCTAGCACAAGATAAAGACCTTAATGAAGATCTGCATTTGCAAATACAAGTTAATCTATATACCATAGAAAGATTCTCAGGAACAAAATATTAGTGGGAATATAGGGAAGGACAGCGTTTGTGGGAGAGACTGAGAGGGGAAACACGAGAGAAAGAAAGGAAAGAATTAAGGAAAGTAAGAATGAAAAGAGACGAATAGAAAAAGTCTTAATTCTAATGTCCCTTTGGTGAACAATTATAAAGTCAAAGTAGTACAGTTCTCAGGTTCCTCAAATAAGCAAAAGCTGTGGAAGAGAAAGGCTGCAATTAAGCTCCTGTAAATTTAACTGCTTTAAAGGTAGGTGGCCCAGATCTTCCTGACGTCTGTCCCATTATTACAGGAGAAAATTGTAACCACTACTTACTCCTGTGGGCATCTCTCTCTTCACAGAGGAGACAGCAAGCACATTTTAGAATGTGTTGATGTTTAGTTGCTTTTCTAAATGCAGGTCTCAGTGCACTAATCAGAGGCAGACTGTACCGTCCCAATTAATGACATTGCCATGGCAACAAATGGGAAAAGGAAGAGAAGATGACAGGAGGGTAACGATATTGACAGGCAACATTAAATTTAAAGAGCAAATGTTGACTGCGGTAAATCAAGACTCTTTAATGACATTGCAGGCACTAGTTCCTCCCCACCCCCAAAAACTCCACAAGTTTTTGTTTACAATAGTTTTAATTAAAAACAAACAAAAGCACTGTTACTGCCCTGCAGGTGGAAGTAAAGAGGGGAAAGCGGTTATTCTGAGGACAAGGATATTGCAGATGCAGCGCTGCCTAATTCAGAAACACAGCAAGCTGAAAAAAAAAGTTCTCCCAGGTACAGTCATTTTAGGCATTTTCAGATCTACTGTAAATACACACTTTTTTTTTTTTTTAAGTAGAAATATGTTAAAATTGGCAGTGTCCTCAATCCATCTCCCGTTTAGAGCATTACAGTTATCTGCAATCTTCTAAAATGTGCTAAAACAGTTACGGTCATCTGAACAAACTAACAGAACTGCAGATTGAAATTCATGATTTTTCACCGAAATAATAATATTGCAAAGACAAACTTTAAAGGATTTCAGAGGGAAAATCATGTACGTAATCTCGCCATACAGATTCAGAGCCTGAACTCATCTACAGGAACTGTGTATTATATACCCCAGACACCTATGGCTTTTACATTTTTATGGGCAGAGAATAATGTGAGAACTTGTAAAAATAACTTAAAAGAACTAAAAAAATTATTGACGAAATTAACTTTAAAAATGAAAGAGAAATGGAAAGACCTGAAAACAATCTTGCTCCACAGTTTACATGTTGAAAATGCTGCATTTACATTACTATCTCTTAGTTATAGGATACTATATAAGAACCCACACTAGATGGCATCCTGCTGCAATTTTTCTGATGAAATCCAACATTATTAAAAAAATAAGAGGTGGCAGTGTCTTGCTTCTAATATTGTAAGCAATGTTGTGTTAGAATAAAATAATCATTAAACTCAGACAACACTTATTCTGACATTTGTTGGCAATTTCTTTCAGGGTTATAATTTGATTAGATCATTAAAAAAGGCAGATTTTGAATAAAACTCAACTATGCAGCAACAATTAAAAAAAATATTAGATGTGATTAAAATAAACATGACACGACTGAGCCAGATGTTAAGTCTGATATAGATTTCCATATTATGAGTTTCTAAAGTGTAAGAGCAGTAACTGATTTTGATTGTGTTTCCTCAGCTAGAAGGAACCCACTGCCCAGGGCTGCGTGTCACTGGTGGCGTCTGTGAGACAGTGGGAGTCAGAGGCACCACGGTGACAGCTCTTCCCAGCAGCAAGGCCCATTTAACACAAACACAGTAACAGACATGGTCTTAATGACTGGTGCTATTTATACAAGAAGTCCCCAGTTGGTCACCGGGCCTTCCTAGCATGCTGCACGCTCAGAAATAATCAAGTTAAATCAGTAAATATGGTATATTAACGCAGTGTCAATAGTCTATAAAAACTGTCTTATGACTGCTGTTCTTCCCTTTTTTTTATCTGCACTAGTATTACTAACTTCCTTGTGTTAAACACCATAAAAATGTATTTGCTTTATTACACAATACCACCAGTGTCAAGTGAACAGTCAAAAAGCTTCTAGTAATACTTCACCGTGTTCTTTCGAATGATTTTAAAATTACTCAAGTCTTACAGAATTGCTTTGCTTTCTATTTAATACACAAACCAGGTTGTTCAATCTTCTACTACACCTCTTTTTTTTCTTTAATCTCAGTTTCTTTTGATCCTTTAAGGCATTTTGTTTGCTGAAGACTCACGGTTTTGAAGAAACACGTGAGGGCTAAACAAAAATCTGGCATCATGGATGATTTCTGGATCCAATGAAGAAACCAGAAGTATTCATTAATCTTGGGCGGGCCAGGCTCTCACTCAGGTTCCTCTTATTTTTCTTCCGTATTTCTAAAACAATAAAAGCCTCCTCCCCCAGAATAACAATGAGTCCAATAGGGTTTTTTTCTGGTTTGCAAGAAGAATTTATCTCTGTCTCTTCTGACAATTGCTTCTGCAACATTCTTGTTTCCAGGTAAATGCATTAACGGAGAAAGAACAGCATAATATTTTACAGATATTCAGAAACAACTTTTTAATATGGAAGAAGCAACAGAGAGTAGCAAAACCATCCAAATCAGTCTTCCCAAAGTAAAAAATGCCTGAAGACTGTTGCTAAACACTAGACTGAAGTTGGATGTGTGTTTCTTCAAAGTAAAATTTCTGAATCTGGCTTTGTTTATAATCCAGGTGTTTCCTACTGAACTGGATATACCTGTGACCTTCAAAAAGAGGGTAGAAAAAAACTAAAAGGTCAAGTCCAGAGTACATTTGGCCTTTTCCACAAATATAAGAAATTAGAAAGAATCTATATGTTTAAAAAAAATATGGTTATTTTAGAGATCTAAGGTTACATTTCTTGTAATATACATATAAATAAATATATATATATATGTATATACACACATACACATAGAGATATCCCCACTGGCCCCTGTACACACTGTACTTTATCTAATAGAAAAACCAATAATCCACTGAGAATTTTGAATTTTGAAGGACAGTCAAGTACTAATTAAAAGAACTAAAGAAATGCACTGGACTAAAGGAAATGTTTGACATCAAGCACTAATAAACCTATAACAGAATGTAGGCTTCAGTGATCTGTATTTTAAGCTATCTGCTTTAAAAATTATTATTTTTAAGTAGACTGAGAAGCTACGTAGGGAAGCAATTTAAAATGATCACTAGGAAAATGTATGCAATGTCAGTTGAACTAAAGAAATGCATCCTGCTTTTATCTCTATTTAGATGTGCTTCTGGAAGAGAAGTGATTTGAAAATCTATGTAGGCATTTATTTCTCAATTGGTGCACACACACACACAAAAAAAGACAGAACAGAGGCAGCACTAAAACAGTGAACAAAACACAAGATGGAGAAGAAAGGGTCAAGGGAGAGGCACAAATATACAAGTCAAGTGGAAATTGGAACAAGAGGATGGCGACTCCAACTGAGGGGCTACATCATGTAGTTCCTGCAGAACGCTCTTAAATCAACATGTTTGGAAGCCAAAGGGTGATGTTCACATGACACCTGAGATGATAACGCTGTTGAGAACCTACTCAGTGGCTGCACAAGAAAAACAGAACATTTGGTTATGTTGTCGTTTTTCATCAACACATTAACAGTCACCCTGGTTGATAAACTTCACTAAAGGTATTGCAGAAACTGTCCTGAGGAAAGTAAGTTTCCATGTATATATCAAAATCAATACTATTACTTGGGTCACTTATGTCATTTTCTGAAACAGAATACTTGTCTTGAGTAGCAAACATCACAATATTGTTTTTTGGTGACCCACGGTGCCAATACAGACAAAATACACTTCGCTTCCATTAGTTTGTCTGTGTGGATTCCAACACTTGGACGCAACTAACGATGTCTTTAGTTAAATGATACTTTTTAAATTTGCAAAACCATAAAAATACTAGACTACACTCTACACTCCACGGGTGCAGCCCCACCTCGAGTGCTCTGCACATATCTGGATGCTACCACATAAGAAGGACATCAGACTTTTAGAGTGTGTCCATGGGAGGGCAACTAAGATGGTGAAGGACCTCAAGGGTGAGATGTACGAGGAGCGGCTGAGGTCACTTGGCTTGTTCAGCTTGGAGAACAGAAGACTGAGGGGTAAGCTCATGGCAGCCTACACCTTCCTTGAGGGGGGCAGTGCAGGGGGAAGTGCTGATCTCCTCTCTCTGGTGTCCAGCAACAGGACACAAGGGAATGGATTGAAGCTGCACCAGGACAAGTTCAGATGGGACATGAGAAAAAGGATCTTCACTAAGAGGGTGCTTGGTAACTGGAACAGGCTCCCCAGGGAAGTGGAACCAAGCCTGTCAGAGTTCAAGGAGCGTTTGGATTATGCTTTTAGTCATATGGTCTAGTTTTAGGTATTCCTGCAAGGAGCAAGGAGTTGGATTCAATGATCCTGATGCGTCCTTTCCAACTTGAGATATTCTATGATTCTGTATTCCAGTACAAGTCATTTTCTCAGCCACTGAACTTTAAGTTGATAAACCAAATTTCAGTGGTAAACAAAGGAACTGTGCTTCCAACAGGAAACAAAATCAGCCTGGAATTTCAAAGTAGTCCAATAGGTAGTCAGGTAAATTAAATGTATTAACCTGCCAATCAGAAGTAGATTAATAACTTATTCTCCCCCTACCTAATGCTCATGCATTAGG
Organism: Nycticryphes semicollaris; assembly: GCA_013400055.1. Taxonomy (NCBI): domain Eukaryota; kingdom Metazoa; phylum Chordata; class Aves; order Charadriiformes; family Rostratulidae; genus Nycticryphes; species Nycticryphes semicollaris. The sequence goes on from VXBJ01005709.1 coordinate 69,240, forward strand.
ACAAAAAAAAATTACCTTTTAAACCACCAAATATAGTAAAAACTAATTTATGGCAGAGACACAAAACTTGTGACTCACCAAGTGCATTACTGATCAGAAATAACAGTATTTTCTTCTCGACTGACAAAATTACTGAAATAATTAAGCTCCAGAATGAATGCAATAAGGACAACTAGCAAGTCAGCTTTGCACTCTAAGAGCCAACATTAAGCTGTAGGAGACTCTGGAAGGAAATAGCTGAACGACAAAGAATTCTCCAGCCTTCTCATTTCACCCATACCTCCCAACATGGAACTGTCAATGGTGTTGCCTCCCAACACTACCAAACAATCAAAATACCCTACAAACCTTCCCTGTACCTTTAAAATACACATGGAGCAACAGTCTTCCATTAGAATATGGACATGTAGCCTAAGAGCACAAGAGTCCTGAAGAACGAGGCATCCTGGGAAGCTCAGGCTTGCTGCCCTCTTCGTTAGTAACTGTATTCCTAGAACTGTCAGGCCAGGAGCATTGGATTGTAACGTTCTGCACAACACACCCTTGACGACACCAAGACTAACATTCAGGAGGGAAGAAAAAGAGGCATGTGGTTCTCAAGACAAGAGGTAGTTCTGACATAGCAGGAAGGAAGCTGTTTTAAAGGAAATAATCTGGGTGGAAACATGAAAAGTAGAGTAGTAAGCTACTGGATTTGGAAGCACACAAATGTCAGGAAGACAGGCTTTGCTCGTTATTTCTAGCCCTAGAGTAGCAAAGACACACTACCTGCAAATACGTTTTATGTGTTATATGGAGACCTTTTACCTATTTATTATTTTTAATTAAAAGGAAAAGGTAGGATGAGAAGGCAAAGAAGTAACAGAGAAGATTTAAGAAAAATTTCAAAACATTTCATTTGAACCTTCACAACCTGATCTACTGTATCATGCCAAGCAACTGCACATGAACAATGTGCTGGGAGGGTACACAATCAGAATGGGGTTTTGGGTGGTTGGGCTGTGGTTTTTGTTTTGTTTTTAACGTTACAAGGTTTTCAAAGAGCCCTCCAGCACAACACAAATTAGTTTACATTTAGAGATTCACAACAGCAGAAAAAAGAATAGGCACTGCTTCTGTGTTAACTGAGAAAACTGTTACAAGTCATTTTATACACTTCTATTGGCACAAGAAACTTGAAAAAATGTAAAAGTTCTTACGCTACGTATTCTTGTTCATCTTCTGCTTGAAAGTGGTATGTTCTGTTATCTGAAATGAATAAATACATCATTTGGCACATTATAAATTTTAAAATATCAATATGTCACTAAAAGCTGTTTTGCAGCTAAAGCTTTCAAGAGCAATTGCTGTTAGGCAGCAACATTAATACATTATTCACAGCTATGGAAAACAATTCAAAAAAAAAACAACAGAGAAAGATGAAATTGTGAATTTCAATTTACATCAAAAGTACGTATTCCAAAAGTCCTATGTTTAAGAACATTAAAGAAAAGTAAGTATATCGACGAAATTTTGCCCTCCTGAATTCAAATCTGAAACGTAAGTAGCAGAAAAGGACAAAATAAATTTGTTTCTGTTATATACTTTTCCCTACATGTGGGTGAAGAAACTTTTTTTAATTAACCAATAGATGAGATATGAACTGAATATTATCCCTCACATTCAAAGGTTTCATAGACTGTCCTTGTAAACATAGAATGCTGGTGCTGCTTGTTCTTAATATTATAAATGTAAAGACTCATAAGAGTAAGTTGCCTCATAGACTTCAAAAATGGTTTTAAAAATCAGACTGGATACAAATACCTGCTACACAAGACCAAAACGGGAAAATGGGAAATCACAGAAGCTTTGATGCTGAGAAGACAAGTCTTTACCAATTTTAGACAAACAGAAGCATATTTTAAAGAGGATGGTGAGAGAACAAAAGTAATTAGGTTGTCCTTGATTTTCTTAACCGCCCTCAAACACTTCCTTGCTTGTTCTGTGCTCAAAGCAGAACGAACAAGGAAGGAAAAACAAGATGAGGTCAAAGGTGTGTTTCATTACCTGGTGCATACAGCTTGTGCATGTTCCACTAAGCTGTTAAACACCTCCCTGAACTTAGGAAAGCTGCACATATGCTCCACTTCACGGCGTGTCACAAATGGAAAGGATTTGTCACACACACACAAAAGGTTCTGTATTCATTTGTCCAATTAAGCTGTCTTCAAAACTAGAGAGATCTGAACACTCGTGGGGCATCTGTATCTCGATACAGATCTGAATCTTGAACTGTAGCCTCATTTTTACTCAAAGTATCTTGTAATGACAGTTTTAGAAATGCCACATAATGCACGATGGTACTGAAGCTGCTACATACGTGATATTAGATCAAAAGACTTCTTATCTTCAGCATTTGGCTTCACCTGGCAGGTCAGTAAATTCAGTTTAGCTGGTTGCCTGTTGGACTAAAAAGAAAATTTATTTTACTTTAAAAATGTCTTGATTTAGGATTATTTTTCCTTTCTGGGGAGTGGGCAAATGGGGTGTACGTATATGCATGTCCGCACTGTAAATTAACACCTTCAAAATGCTTGAGACCAGCATGACTTTGACCTGGTCTGTTAGAATGGACAGATTGCTAAATCTAAACTAAACCTAAACAAAAACAAAATCTTCACAGCAAGCTTTCCTGACTATTTGAAAGGGACTAAAGAAATAAACCTTAATTTTGAATATGCTAATACTGAAGTTTCTTATTGTATTTCATAAATAATGGTAAAACTATTATGCATTCTTTTCATTATGGCATGCCCATATTCCAATTTTCCTCCCATTTTAAATACATTAAAGGTAGCAGTCTAAAAATAAAAGGGAAGCAGGAAGCTGGAGATCTGGATTTTCAGAACTTGGAATAAATACATCTACTAATATTCTCTGCTGTAATTAGGTTACTTAAGACTTTATGGCACAGCTTGTTGCAATAGGACAGGGAGCTTTAAAACAGAAGATTTAAACTAGATGTAAGGAAGGAATTTTTTACAGGTTTTTCCATTGAGGATGGTGAAAGAGTGGCCCAGGTTGCCCAGAGAGATGATAGATCCCCCATTCCTGGAAACATTCAATGTTCAGGTTGGATGGGGTTCTGAGCAACATGGTCTAGTTGAAGATGTCCCTGTCATTGCAGCAGGGTGGGACTAGATGACCTTTAAAGGTCCCTTCTAACGCAAACTATTTGATGATGGTTCAATGATTCTAAGATAATTAAGTATGTCCTTAAACTATTTTGGATTTATACAGATTTATCAGAAACCATAGAAATACTGAATTAAAGTTATGATAGCTGGCAGATATAAATGAAATCGAGATATTAGTTATCAGTCAATCCTTCTGAACTGAGTTTTGGAAGTTGCCCATGTTACAACCAAATAAAAAAGTAACACAAAGCCAACCAACAAACAAAAACTAGAACTGTATTTCCCACACTGTCAAACATTTGTCAAAAGAAGCTTGTGAACATGATATTTTTAACATCTAAGAAACAACAGTTTCTTGGAGGAGTAAATATGCGATTGGAGTCTCAGTTTTCAAAGTTTAGTGTCAAACAGATTGCCATGATACGAGTTTCTCATCACTGAAAACAAGAAAATTACTTTCCTCTTAGCACTGTCACAGAAAAAAGCAAATGGAACTGCTTTTACACAGCTACATACACAAAAAGGAAAACCACAATCGATAGTGCAGTCCAAACAATTCAAAAATTGACAAGTCTTGAGCTTGACAATACAGGAATTTACGGGTTTTTTTATAAACAAATGGTAATAACTGAACTGTTACTAACCTAGGCATTACTAACTAATCATAAGTAATTTGACTAAGTTATTCCTCACAGGAGGTGAGGATATCTTTCTAGCCATTAAAAAGAACCAACCTCCAGCACAAAATGTACTAACTTCCTTAGGACAGGTAGTTAGTTTAGGCGCTGATACTCATGGCCATCGGTGGAATTTGGGGCGAAGGGGAGAGAAGGGTGATGAAATGGGACCATCTCTTTTAACGAGAGTAACAGGAGTGTTCTGCCGTGCTGGCAGAAGACAGTTTTAGGACTGCTTCCATCATGATAATGTTACTTCCTCATGATTTAGCATTTCCAGGAAGATACTTTGGATACATACCCGATTCCCAGAACTCAGTATGTTCAAAACTTTCCAAAATATCATTGCATTTGAAAGCACTGAAAATATTAACACATTCACTCCTCTGTCACACTCTATCAATGACATCTAATATCAGACACTTCTTGAGTTTCCAAGTTACGTACTTCACTGATAGAGCATACCAACACTTATGAGCAAAACCATTTGAAGTATTCATTGAAAAGTCTGTTCAATTTATTTGCCATTTTCTTATCAAATTATTGATAAATTTATATAAGCATTAAATCCACTGTCATAAGCTATAGCAGTGGGGAAAAAAAATGAAGAAAAATTTTAGAAGGCTAAAGAAGAGTTCACTTAACTTCACGGAGATCACAAGAAGTTTTGAAATGAATTTCAACTTTATTCTCATTTTCTCACTCTGATTAGTTCAACAATTTTTTACAAAATGAATGTTTTAAATAGTTAACACCCTATGAAGGAATAAAACATCTGTAATACAGACATCAGACCCAGTTCTTAGTCTTCCAGTACAGTCAACAGCCAGAATTTGAGTTTATAACAGGATATCTGACACAATCTACTCAGACTCCTTTGACTACGTTGACCAGCTCTCCAGTGGCTAAGAGAGCAGTCTACAGGACCTTGCTCTGATGCAGACAGCTACACTATAAGACCCTTCATTCCTTTCAGGTGAATCACATCCCTTATCCCAAAGGTATGGTAGGAACAGATGTACTGCTCCATTTATCCTCACGGTTCAATGGCAACCTGGCAACCTGGCATGGTTGCCACCAGAGGTCAGCAGTAAGCAACTAGGAAAAATGGTAAAGGAGCAACAAGTGTATGACTACTGCCAGAAGTCAAGTCTCCAACCTCAACAGTGAGAAGCAGAAGTGGCATCCTTTTTGTAATCACGGCTTAACACCAACAGATTCACTGGGAAAGGATAATGTTAATTTATTACTTAAAAAGGCATAAAAATAACTTACCGTTGCATGTGATATGGTAAGAATCCCATTTTTAACAGTGCACTTTCTTCTTTGCCATACTTTCCTTAACCTACCCATAAGAACATCAACAACAAAAAAATCAGTAATTAGACATTAGTTCAAAATAACTATTTCCCATTAACATTTTGAGAAGATTAGCCTCGAGAAATAGATGCAGTCAAAACTTTACTAAACCCCTTGCCACAAGTAATTTGAATACATATGACAGGTCTCAATCACGTTTTAGATACTTACAAAGACTATAGCTTTCTTTTTAATGTGACTTTTTTAATGATTGCTTATCATGCTTTTTATATTTACTATATTAATTTCAGATTTTGCTCAGATTTGAACTGTGAAATTCTTGAGTACTTGTGGCACATGCATTAGGAGAATGTGCTTTAAGCACCTACAGCACAAAAGAATAAAAAAAATCAGTGCATGACACACAGTAATAGTTCTCAATATGTATTATGTGCTCCAAGAACATACCCATCGCTCTTCTTTAACAGATAACCTTTCTTCTCACTGCCATATTCCTTATTCCCCTGAAGCTGATGCATACTGTATCCTCCTTGCCTGCTCTGTGAATCCTAAAAAAAGGGAAAATGCCATTAACGTTTCTTGACATGCACAGTAAATTTTCCAAACCTTTAAGCCTATTTCACTTTATTTCTCTTCTCTACATGACTTCACAAATTAATAAAGTTTAAAAAGAGAGAGAGCTCCTAAGGCATGTTTTACATCCATAGGAGAGCTTGCTTTTACATCACGTGATCTTGAACTAACTGCACGTTTGAGACTAAATTACTTTGTTGGGTATTGGAAGTATAGTATGGATGCAAATATGTATCTCAAAATAATGACTTTTAAAAATATAGAGATTTAATACTGAATAATCTTACAATCAAAGAGTAAAATCTAAGAGAAAAATCTCAAAAAGAAAAAACAGAATATGGCATGCATATATATAGAAACACAGATAAAAACCAAGCAAAAACAAATGCTAACAATCACTTATTTAAACCAATTAAAATTATGTATATAATTAATGAGTTTTAGTGAATGAAGTCAACTGAAATAACTTTTGGCCTGATCTAATGAAACAATTCAGTGAAATGGATTAACTTTTTATAAGCACATCAGAAAAAACCAAAAAATCCCCAAAAGTTCATTAAAACATTGACTTACTCTCCTAGACTTCGATCACGAAAGGCAAAAGCAATAGAGAAAAGAGAAAGCAAATAATTTAAAACAAGAATTATTATTTTATTTAAAAAACATGTTCCTTGAACACAAATTGTAAAGCCCCCATATCCAGTAAAACAATGTTTCCCCCTTCTAACAACACTACTAGAAAGAAGGCAAAAATTACGTTTTCAGGCACATCAGTGCTTTTTCTCATCGAGTAACAAAACATAACAAAATTCCGTGCAATGCTGCATATATGACATTGGCCTCAGAAAAGCAACTAAGATGACTACAGGATCGAATTTTACGAAATGTCTTCCAGTCTATATTACATCTAAATTGTCTAGAACAACAGTTATACACTATCCCCTACCAAACTGGAGCTAATTCTGAATACTCATTGAAAAAGATCAGGCCCAAAGTTACCTTGGAAGTTTTTGCAAATCTGTATAGAAAGGTATAATTAAGGATACATTGATACAGTTCTAAATACAGCTGTGAAACAATTATTTGCAAAACACCTGACAAAATGCCAAAAAAAACCCCAACCCAAGAAAACCCAAGAAGAAAGGGAAGTTCAATGACTCCCTTGGCAGTAACAGTTTGTCTTTTAAAGCACAGTTTCTTAAAATTACCACAAACAATATCTATTGGAGATTACTCCCTCCTATTTTATTCAGGATTCTTGTAAGTGCTTTTATTTAAGCAGCTCGTTTGTTCTAAGTGAATCTCTAACCCCGACTGGAATTAGGGTCCTGTTGGCATTAGCGTTGGAAAGAGCAAAAGGAGATCAAATTCCTGTTCCAAAGAGCGTATCAGAAGGAGATGTGGGGAAATAAATCAAAATTTAAAGAAACAGTTAAGAAAACAGACACCAAATTTGATTTGAAACACCAGCTGAATTCAACATAAAGCTGTTAAGTTACATTTGTATCAATAATTAATATACAAGAATGGGGAGTAGGGAACTGTATTAAAGGTGTGGTTCCCTTTAAAATTTAATCTTCTTAACGTATAGATGTTTTTCAACATATAAAATAAATACTTTGCACAATTAAATTTCCACTAGTATCTTTTAAAATCCCTTAAAATATTTCCCCCCGAAGCTTTAAACCAGACTAGTTTTACAAACTCTGATTATTCTTGTGCAAACAGAAACTTGCTGTAATTTGGTACCGCAACAGTCCCCAGCGGCAGGAGGGGACATTGCCTGTAACAGGAGCCACAGCGCTTCTGTGTAACCCAAGATTCAAAGGTTGTCAAGATGTGCTTTTTCTGAAAACCAGGTAATAGCAAAGGTTACTGTAGTGTTTATTTTACCGATGAAAGGACAGGTATGCCAGCAAAATGTGTAAGAGCAGTACAGATCTCTGTAACGCGAAATAACCCCCTTGAAGGCACACAACACTAAAGCGCGAGTTGCATTATGAGACCTTGAAAGTTTAAGGAACGAGGCAGGGCTCATTCTTGTAAATCCACAGCTTTCCCTGAACGAAGGTATGAGTGCTGAAGAGCAATCTTTCCCATCCATGTTGTTTTAAATTCAAAAAGATCCTAAATGCTTTAATAGGTTTAACAGCCGAAGGAATCCCTCGTCCCCTGTGACAGCCGGTAAGTCTGAGATGGGCAGGAAGTCTCACTTCTCTAACGGCAACTCCAAAGAAGTTGAAGGTGGCAGAATGTACAATTTGGACAGCAATCACTAGTTTCAATTTCCTGCTCTTGCACCAAGGGTCAAAGAAATTAAAACTACACACAGCCAACGCCCCAACTGTATTATTTCAAACTTTATCCCTGCCAAAGTAATTTTTGGTAAGACTACTTCTGAATTTTCTATCAATCCAGCAGAGAAAATCCCATTCATTTCACATTCAATACTTCCTAACGCCATAAATTTTCCAACAGTGAGATTATAAGGTAATTATAAGGAGGGAAAATGTATTCTTAATCACAACCAACCAGGCCATCTGTCATGGTAAAAAAGTCCAGCTTTACATACTAGACTATTCGGGTATTTACAGTGGTGGACAGCTGACTGCTGAAACTCGGGCCACGTGCCTGCAAGCTCCATTGTCACTGGACTAATGAGTACTGAGTGCTGGCACGCTATTTTGGGATTATAACACTGAATACCTAAATAACAGAGACATTGTTTTATCAAGCTCCTCAGTATCTGCCAGCATCATTACGCTCTGACTCATGTAATGCAGCAGAATCACATGAGTCAAAGTCCTCACGTTCATTTTGAAAGAGACGCTTGAACATCGATGTGATCAAATTATTACTTTATCCAAAACAGTGGATTTTTTCACTACAGCAGAAGTCTTTCTCTCCCCTGAGTTGCCTGAGTATCTGAGAATCACAATATTGTTCCTTTTAAGACACAATTTCAATTCTCTTCATGGCAAACACCTTATTTTTATATTTATTATGTAAATCCTACATAGACATCATACATACACACACAGTTTTTTCAAGAGTCCCAGGATTTTTCTACACTATATTTAAAATCTGAGAAGTTGCATAGTTTATTTTGCTGATGCCAGTGAAGCTAGTTTTATTACAACATTTATCTAATTTTCAGAGTCTGCTTTGTTTCATTTCCATATTTTAAATGAGGTTACTTTCCACTGAAACCAAATACTTTTTACTATTCATCCAGGGAATAGGTAACCAAAAAAAACCCCCAAACACTGTATTTCATTTGGTTATTCTACCCCTTTGAGCTCTGTGGGCAACTTCTGAAACTCGACTTGCAGTATATGCAGCCCCGTAGGTACAAATACACGGCATTTGTCCGACTTTATTTCTGACATCTGGCCGATTACCAAGTAGCTTGAACTTAGCAAAATATGTAGGAGCCAGAACAGGAGGAGGTAGTTTTCTTTCCAGATAATCAGCTTGTGGGAAAAAAAACACCAAACAAAAAGTACCTGAGGAGAGAGCAGGTCTTGCTCCTGTTGTGTTGGTAGTCGATCCATAAAACACTTTAGAATTTAAACTTATTTCCAAAACAGATCTTGAAATCTAATGTTTTCTGCTCAACCTTTTGGGGTGAGGATGGAGAACGAGCATGAGTTACCTTCAGAGTGTCTTAGATCCTGGTGAGATTACAGAGGTAACACATGTATGGGAAGCTCTGCAAGTATTATGGAAGAGATCTGGTAGGTCCATGTGGACATTGGAGATGGAAAGGGAAAAAACAAAAGAACCAAACAGAGCTCTGGGAAAGACTGCAGAGTACGAGATCAGGGAAAACTGAGTCCTAGAAAGAGAAGTCAGGTCTTACAATAAACTGGGATCTGTTCAAAGCATTCTGCAGTGCTCCTGTCATTTGTGACATCAAAGACATTCTAAATCCCACATACAGTGTGCACTAAGGTTGTGTTGTCCTTCAGAATGATGGGATTAAAGGTGCAGGGAAAAGAAAAGCCTTCTGGTCAAGATTTATCTGCTATATGATACCACCACCTCACTGTAAAGAACCATTCCTTATTAATTTTGGCTCCACCTGAAATAATTTACTAACTTTGTCTGTATGCAGTAGCCATAATTACCACGGGCTACCTACAAAATTACACAAAAGCCTGTAAAAATACTTACTGGCCCCAGTTACTAAAGACCTGTTTTTTAAGAAGTTCCAGAAGAATTTCAGGAAAGTAAGGTTGGTAAATTTCATACCAAATAAGGAAGATTAATGAAAAAACTACGTTTAAATGTATATTTCATATTACATACACTGGAAAAATCAAGGCAGCTTTTGTACAGAAAGGTTGTGTCTCAAAAATCACTGGAGTTCTCTGCAGGAGTCAGCATTAGACACATGTGAGAAATCAGAGTGATGTGGTCTACCTGGACTTTCAACAGGCACTTAATGATCCTTACAAAAGGGAAAGAATTACATTGCCACAGGACAAGAGGAAAAGTCCTCAGATGAGCAGGAAACAAACAAATGCTTTTCACAGAAAGCTGTACCATCACACGTAGTGTCTAACACTAAAACAAAAAGGTGAACAGTAAATGTCAGAGTTGGCTAGATAGTATGAAATAATTCAGGATACCGAAGAAAGGCTGCCTGAAGAATTTCAGGTGAAGACCAGCACAAACAAAGGCAAAGGGATGCAGAGGGGAAAAGCAGGACACTGTGAGCTGACTATGAACTTTCAGAACCAGAATGATACGGTGATAACCTTACAGTTGATGAAAAGTTACACACCAGCTTTGCACTAAACACTTGTCAAAAAGCAAGTCAATGTTAGGATTTACATGAAAAAAATTTATCAGAAAAGATCTCGTGATGCTATTGTAAAAATCACAAGCACTCCCATCTTAAGTAGGGTAGGCAGATCTAAAAGTTCAAAACAAATAAAAGGAAAACTATTTCTCCACACAACATGTAGCCATGGTGGGAAAGACACAGCTCTAACAGCAGCTGACAGCTGACACTGCTTCAAAAAGCAACTGCACACATTCAAAGGGAAGAAACCCATAGGGTGGTGGAGAGACTGCACAGACAGTCAAACTACTACAGGGAGGGTGTTCTGGAGATGGGTCATTGTTTATGGTCCCGCATTTCACTCTAGCCAACCATGATTGATCGCTGCTGGAAACTCAGCTGACTCAATACATCTGGCTGTATATTATATTTTGATGTATGTTTGATATTAGCAAAACTGCCTAATCATATATGTTGGTAACCATATATAAGTAGCAGACTGGCATCTGTCTAATGTTTAATTATAATAATAATTCATATTTAATAAGCATAGTAAACACCTAACAAATACTAATGTTTTATTTACCTAGGAGAAACACATCCACACACCCCCATCACTCAGATTCACCACAGGATATTCAGGATTTCTGACTCTCAGGCACTATGATTTTGGAAAAAGTCACAATAATATCTCAGGTAAAAGCTGTGAGATATATTATATCCTATCTCCCAGTTCAAGGACTATTCCAGAACATCTGCAATGGTCTTGCACGTTCTCCCTTCACTTCTGATACCAGTGCAATTGATGACAACTTTTTCCTTTTAACTGCCTTGTTTCAGCCAAAGCTATCCAGTTAACATACAAATTTTCTTCCTTACAACATAGCGTTAGCAAAAGGGGTCTGGGAAGGAGAACATCAGCACAAAATCCATGCAGTGTAGCAGATGGATAATAATACACGACCCATACACAAAGAGAAGTCCCCAGTTTTCCTTCCAGCTTGTTCAGGACCATCTTGGTCAAGAAAATCATGAACACAATCTGGCTGGAGGATGGCAGGACGTAAGAAAGAAGGGTGCACACCAGCCCTTTATATTTTTTCCTGAAAACTCATTCATTATCATTGTCAAGGTCAGGATACTGGGCTAGATGAAGCATTTATCTGATTCATTACAACTTTTCTAAAGTACATTTAAAAAGTACATTAAAAATATAAAATTACACAAAAAAATTAATAATTTCTTTTAATATATAAAATGGAAACGGAAAATAAATCTAAAACTGTTTGTTGATATATAGCCTGAACTTTCTAAATATTACTTTTGTCATAATGGCCAAAGTCCAACTCTTCTGAACCCATAACTACACAAAGTGAACATCAACAGAACCAATTTCTGAATACAGAATTAATAAATCCACATTAGCTCCAAGAATAACACGTCTAAATTATTTACCTCCTTCTGATCAAGCTGCAGAGAAGATTTTATCAAATCACGAAGAGCAGTGAGTTGCTTCTTTTCTTCATCTTGTGTCTGCTTTATCTATGAAAGAGATTGCCACCATAAGCTTTCTGGATGCAACCTGAATTTTAATTTTTTAATGCATTCCAATATATCATTTTAGATGTCCTGAACAACCAGCTCAACTGTTCTGTGTTTCTGTAATATTTGAATTTATTTTCATGGATTAGTCCATTCTTACATATTCAACTTCTATGCATGTATTACTTGAAAAGCAAGCTAAAATGAAAGTACAGCTCCACATGCTCTGTTTTGTTATGCTTAATGATTCACTATATTTAATGCAACCAAATTAGTCTCTGAAATATTAATTAAAGAACTCCAATAAACTTGACAGATGACTTAAGGAATGAAAATACAGTTTAATTTAGCTGCAAACTACAAAAGCAAATGGGATTATTGTAATTCTGATTATAGGATACAAAGACACTTGGATGACAAGTGAGCTTTCATTCTACATTACTACTTGCCTTTGATGCACTTCAGAAGTTAATTCATTTAAAAACTGTGGTTTGGTTTTGAAAAATGAAAGTGGTAGCTAAAATTGCTGCTAATACTGTAATCTGATTCAAAGATTCCCACTTTAAATTAGTTTTATTTTAATGCAACATTAGATCAGGAGTAGGATGAAAGCTACTTTTCCTAGTAACAAAAAACAGAATACAAAGTTTAAGATAGTCAAATGTTTTTTCCTCAGTCTACCTATACTCGAAGTTTCAGAGAACACACTTTTCATTTATAGGATACAAAAGAAATATGCACCCCTTGTAATCCTATCTAAAATGTCTTCACATCAAGTATTTCAATTTTCAGACGTTAAACTATTTATAGGTAAACTTACATTATATAAGTCAGCAGCCAACTTTTCAATATATTGTTTAAGTTTATCAGCTGTTTTCAAGCCATCTTGGAAGAAACTAAAATGAAAAATACCTGTGATTTATCAGGAATACTAGTAATTTGTAACATAAGATATACTGTCTTGTGGGGAAAACCAGCAAAATTAATAAAACATATCCCACTCCTTCCATGTTCAGAAACAAACAAAAAACCAAACCAAAACACCCCTGAAAGACGCCAAGAGTAGTTTTAAAGTAGGATGTCTTTCAACATTGGAGATATACCATTGTGACTTTAAGAAAAACCAAAATAGAGAGAATATAGCTCAGGTTATTTTTACCATATTTCCCCTTAGTAATTTCTAAAATCTTTTGCCCGTATTTAACTTAAATAAGGTTCCTGCGATTGCCTCTGTGGTTCTACTGATGACAAGGTTCTATCTTATCAGTTTTATCTCAAGGAATTTCAAAGTGATTACTGCATTTCACAATGGGTTTAAAATTTACATAAAAACCTTAAAAAATAATTAAATAAAATAAACAAGCTATTTCTAAAATTACATTCTAGATCTGCACCTCAGGAACTACAATCAATGTTGTACACAACATGCAGAGTTTTCCTTTGGCCCCTGCCCCACTCACTTTCATACTCTCTACTCAAAGCCTACAGTTTAATAAGATGAAGTTGCAGACACCTGGCAGATTAAAACCATAATGGAAAATTCCCGATGTCTCCAAAACAAATTAAAAACAAAGAAAAACAGACATTTATGTAAAAAAGAAAATTGCAACTAAAGCTTAAAAGCTTTGCACTTACTTGCATTGTGCATGATAATACTTAATAAGGTTCTGCAGAAGGTCCACACCTTTTTTTGTCTTGATTTCATTAACCTTAATAAGATACTGTACAGACAGTGAAAAACATGTTGATATTCATGCCTCACAACCTTCCACAGTTTTCAATCAATAAAACATCATTTGCTTAGTGAATTTATTATCTCTTTGTTTAACTTGGGTACTGACTAATAAGCCACGAGTCCACCACCACAGTTAAAATATAAAAGAGTTAACAATTTATTTGGCCATTCCTAAAAAATTCAAACACACCAAAACATAAAAAAAAGAAAAGAAAAAAAAACAAGAAAAAGTTTAATCTTTTACAATTTTCTGAAAATGTTCCTCTTTAAATGCTACTGCAGTAATTACTGAAATATTCTAAAAATATAACAACCATGCTATATAAAAGTAATCAGCGCTAAAATGTAACACAGACAACTACTGATATTAAAAACAGTTTTACGGAACTACCATATCACTATCATTTATCAAATGATTAGAAATTTTAGAAGGCTTCAGAAAGCCTGATGGAAGAAAGATAGCAAAAATAGTTCCTGTACAGCTCAACAATGAACTTAAAAAAAATAAGAGATATTTCCATAGCATATTTTCAGCTCAAGAACCTTAACATAACTATCTAAAAATCACAGAAAAGAAATAAAACAGAAGGCAGCCAAGTTTTGCAGGAGTTGCTACAATAATAATCTTTATATTGCTGTACTATGTGACCTTGAATAATTTCCCCTCTACCCCCATTAGACAAATAAATAGTTTTCGCCACCTTTAATTAAGGCCCATAGGGTATTTTTAAGTTATGGTGTCATAATTAAAAGTTGAAACTTCTTACTTCACACATCTGTAGCTGAAACAGCCGCCTTTCCTTCTCCATTTCCTCTGCTATCTCAGCTCCGGTTATTTCAGTTCTTATCATCCCATGCTGTTTTGCATGTTCTCTTTTTTCCTTTTCAATTTTTGTACTGAAATTTTAATTAGAAAACATTTTTAAAGAATTTCTTCTACCATCATGTGATCTAGTATTAAATAGGAAAAAAATAATAACCAAGAAATATCAAGTCATGCTGAAGAGAAGGTTCTCTGTGATACCAAATCCTGCATTAAGTGGCCAGAAGTAACGGAGTCATGAAGCTGCCCCTCCTTCTTTTCATTCTTTAACTCTTTTCTCTAGTTTGTGTGCTACTTGGGGAACAAATTAAAACTAAAAATACGACACTCTTGCTATATGATGTGCTCCGTAGCTTTCATTTCTATATAGTGCACTGTACAGTACACATATAAGAAACTACTGATTTGGCAGGAAAATGGCAGAATATCTTAATCAAATACGTTTCATGCTCGTAAGGCAGGAATTAAGAAAAGCAATTTGGCAGCATATGAAGTTTACCACCTGCATTAACTGACCTGACTTCCAGTCAGTACATTTTCAGAGAGAGCCAGCACTGAAATTCTGAAATAGTGAAATGCAAATATGGAACTAAGAGGCTACTCAGAGACTTTTAATCAGAGCTTTACAGCGTGTCTGGCCTTAGGTATCTACTCTGCAGACCAGCTGGACACACCCTTTGCATGCAAACTTGTATTTCCAATATAGAGTAGAAAAATCTAAATAGTTTTCTGATTTCTTTTTTTTTAAAAAAAAAAAAAAGAAATCAGTCTTTTTTGGGAAAAAAAACCCACCAAAAAACAAACGACTGAAGCTGTACTTCTGTAAAACAGAACAGGTGAGAAAGCACCTGTGTGTTTATTAGACTGGTACTCTAATCCTTGCCAGGAATAAAAATAATCAAAAAGGATTCGTTTATTTGCTTTTGAACTCCGTTTTTCTCCAGTCAAAAAAACCCCAAAATAAAACATAGTATTTGCAAGTAGAACAAAGCACTTTTCAGCACTGCCTCCCTAAACTTGACTTGAGATTTGGTCTTGAACAAACTCCGGGAAATGAGGTTCTCTGAGAAATCGAAAGGGGCATCTGCTTTTTAGTCTTAATAAGCCCAAGTGAAATTTGCTCACAGGAGGAGGAAAACCAACCAACCAAGTTAGAAGACAACAAGCATCTTTCTGTAAGCTTGCCACATTCCGAACAGAATCCCACAGATGATTTCATGTATTGAGTCTGTATGAAATATCTCTGTCCCCTAAGTGCCATTTAATGGTATTTGGTATAAATAAGCTGGCAAAGATTTCCCTGATTTTACATATAGCAATTTAAGGGACAGAAAGAATTTTTTAAAAACAATTTGCTGCCTAGAGAAAACTATTAATTTTATTTTTTTTTTTTTCAAAATATGCATTATCTGTAAGAACTAAATACCTAAAAAGGAACAAAAAAATCCCAATTCTGCACACTCAACTGAGAATGATGTTCTAATTTTGGAACAGGAACCTCCTTTTCAGATTTCACTTTTCGATCAGTAATAGCCTCATTCCCAGCTCAGTTGTTCACAAGGATTTTACATTGTAATGAATTCTGAAGGCAAAAGTTACTGTATGTAGGTAAGAAAATTATGCCGATAATAAATGTTTCAGCAGTTCTCAGAAGCCTGGTTTTTAGTTCCATTGCTTTTTTTTCCCCTCCCGGTGAGACATAAATGAAGCAAAGCTAATAACAGCATTAAAAAGGGAAATAAATTAAAGGAATTAGCTCCTGAGAGCTCTTGACTTCTGATAAAGCAACAGTCCATCACTTCCTTGAGAATATTCTGAACCATTCCACTAACGTTTCTGCAATTCTGACACTACTTGCTTCCAACCTTCTGTTTTTATAAATAATTTTCCCCACAGAAGACTTGCTATTATAGCAAGAAAATATTTTTAAAACCACAGATATTTTAGAAGTCACACCAACTGCACTAAAATTCTTGCCTCACAAAGATACAGCTCGGCAATACAGGATTTTTACAATCAGCGAACACTGTGCATATGGTTATAAGAATGTGTGAATGCCATCTGACATCTCCACAATTCACTTTACAATGTTCAGTGTCTAAGCTTTATGTTCCTTACACCAAAGAAACACTGGGCAGTCATTCAACTACTTGACAGAGAACATAATTTTTTTAAATTTTTTTTATTTATATTAGTGCAGAAGGGAGTTCCACAAAAGATGTGCTTTGCTCATATTAACTTTTAGATCCACAGATACAGTACAGAGTTTGGGAACAGGAGGGGAAATTGAAGTTAAAAAAAAAAAAGGAGAAAAACACTTACAATTTGGTTTCATAATCCTTCCAGGCTTTGTCAAAAGGTTTTTTCAGGTCCTTAGGAAAGAGAAAAAAATTGCTGAAAACATTGAGAGAAATGTAATGAAATTTAACAAGGACAAGTGTAGAGTCCTACATCTGGGCAAGAACAACTGCAGGTACCAGTACAGGTTGGGAACTGACCTGGTGGAGAGCAGTGTAGGGGAAAGGGACCTGGAGGTCCTGGTAGACAGCAGGATGACCATGAGCCAGCACTGTGCCCTGGTGGCCAGGAAGGCCAATGGCATCCTGGGGTGTATTAGAAGGGCTGTGGTCAGTAGGTCAAGAGAGGTTCTCCTCCCCCTTTACTCTGCCCTGGTGAGACCTCATCTGGAATATTGTGTCCAGTTCTGGGCACCTCAGTTCAAGAAGGACAGGGAAATGCTTGAGAGAGTCCAGGGTGGGGCTACAAAGATGATGAAGGCAGTGGAGCATCTCCCATATGAGGAAAGGCTGAGGGAGCTGGGTCTCTTTAGCTTGGAGAAGAGGAGACTGAGGGGTGACCTCATTAATGTTTATAAATATGTAAAGGGTGAGTGTCAGGAGGATGGAGCCAGGCTCTTCTCAGTGATGGCCAGTGATAGGACAAGCGGCAATGGGTACAAGCTGGAACAGAGAAGGTTCCACTTAAATATGAGGAAAAACTTCTTCACAGTGAGGGTGACGGAACACTGGAACAGTCTGCCCAGAGAGGTTGTGGAGTCTCCTTCTCTGGAGATATTCAAAACTCGTCTGGACGCATTCCTGTGTGACCTGATCTAGGTGTTCCTGCTCCAGCATGGGGAATGGACTAGATATTCTGTGATTCTGTGATTTTTAAAACTTTGTCTTTACAGTTAAAATATCAAATTATAAACAGCAACTAAAAATAGGTTTTTTTTAAAATGTTTCAGACAGCAGTTTGAAAAAAAAAGACTACTTTTGAATCTTGTAAAGTATTCTTTTCCTGTGCACCTTAAGACAGGAATTTACAATGCAATTTTGAAGAAGCATCAGTCACGTCAATTTAAAATTTGTTCTTTGGACTACGTGTAGAGTATTAATGGGTGCAAACATAAGAAATCTTAAGGGTGCATGGAAACCAGTCCCAACAGAGTGGAACCTGAAAACATTTCTCTATGTCAAAAGTTAGTTTTCAACACTTACCCCTTTAACACCTTTTAAATCGCCTTTTAAGAGAGAATCCAAAGTGAAAATAACATTGTGGCTTAAACCCTGGAGCTAAGAAGAAAAACATTATACTGTTATCATTCAAAAAGATTTATTGTGATCTCATCTACTTATCTATCTATTTATTATGATCTTAATCTACTGCCAACAAGTCTTTGAACTTCACTAATGAAACTTCAATCTCCTCAAAATTTCTAAATTAAAAGTAAATTCAAGTCTGGGAAGAATTAATAAACATTCACTTGCACCACACATAGAAGCATTATAATTAATCTTCACTTCTGTAGGGCAATATAAATCCAGAATTTTAAAAATAGCTTGCAAGAAAAGTTCTGAAAGCACCTCTAGGTAATCTTCAGTCTCTCAAAGCAGACACTGGAATATTGCTAAATTATTTAGGAAGCAAATTAGATTTTGGAACAAATGCTTCTTACAGCCTCCTGAGTGAGAAGCAAGGACCTGCTGTGCCGCAGGCAGGTAACACGCCAAGCACATGTTAACTGAACCACAAGCAAATGAAACAAAGAGAGTCACCAGCTCTTTAATTATTTCTAGCTATTTGGGAAGCCTGTTCCTCTCCTCGTCCAGCGTGGAAACCTGACATCTGCTTAAACTCCAGAGAGTTTAAATTTTAACCTGTTAAGTTCATGCCTGGTTAATTACATATGTGTGGAAATGTTCCCTTTGCCAATCTGAGGGTAGAAAACCCCACGTGTGATCCTGCCTGAACACGTGTGGTGGGTATGGCTCCTGAAGAGCCATGGTCAAAGAAGAGATGTGTATCAACATTATCTCAGTCTAGAGAAAAGTCTGTGGCCTCTCCTATGCCCTTTTATCCTCCCCCAAAATGTTCCATGAATTCCTTCAGTTGCTTGCTAAGGAAGGATAGGGCGAGAGATGGGATTGATCTTGAATTTGATGTGCATTATTCTCTGGAAAGCACTGGGGTCTCAGAATGGCGGAAGGGAAGGTCGATCTTTTAATACAGGTTATTACACAGCTACTTAATTATCACCTGATAGGCTTGTCAGCCACTTTTTTCCAAGGTTCTTTCTATGCAGCTTGCAGATATCATAAATGATAATTATTCTTAGTATGAGATAGATTCAAATTCAGAAAACGTATGACACACACTTGTATCATCATGTTCAAGATATCTTGACAACTGTTTCATGTGTCGGTATTTTATATTTTTTAAAAATTCACAAAAATATTCAAAATGTATTCAAAGCAAGATGAAGGAGAGCCACTAGGATACCTTGAGCTGAGCCTCAAACAATAACAAGAACAATGAGCAAAGGCTCTTCACAGCTTAAAAGACCAAGATCTGAGAAGTTTTTCTCCGTAATTGCAACAACATAATCAATGCTCAAATAGTAATATACTACGAAGCAAAAAAACCAACCCGATCATTTTCAGTGATTAAAACCCCGAAAGATTTTTGCCTTTACCTGGCTTCACTAAAGGAGTTTATAGTGGAGAGTCTAAGCCTTGGTTCAATTTAAGAGCTAGGTTCTGTTTTTCTGTCATCTTAGCTTCAACATTTGCGTATGATCCCCACACAATATTTCATAACAGAAATAAAAGAAGCCAGGAATTTTGTAGGGGATTATGCCTTTTTGCTATTTGTCCTCTGTTGGCTTTTTATCTCAAGACTCCTTCACAGTGTCAATTTTGTTGGAGAGGGAAAAGAATTATGACTATTAAGCCAACAAATGATTGAGGTAATACCTACTTTATCAATATGCAGATTAAAGAAAAGGTATTATTATTATTTTCATTCTCAACCTGTTTATTTAATTCCACTTAACAATCTTAACTGCAGTTCCTACCTCAATTGTGAATTTTGAAAAAGCATATTCAAAAGATTTTAACCCCAGTCTAGTTCATGAAAACAAAGAGAACATAAATTTTTGCAATATGGATGGATATGGCAGACTTCAAGTAGTTATCAGGGCAGACACATACAACAGTACATTACTGTAGCTTTTTTTTTTTCTTTTTTCCAAGTGTATCCATTAAGGATAACCAACTCAAGCCATTAACACTTGGCTGGAAATTACAGAATGGTAGCCAGCTACTAAAAAAAAACCCCAACCAACCAACCCTGAATAGCAGCGTATTACTCCAATATGGTAAGATTTTGGAATTATTTATTACATAGTTGAAGACTTGATAAAACAGTAGCCCAAATGAACTTGAGACATGTCTGATAACAAAGCAAAACACTCACATATCTAGAGCAAAATAAAGGAAAAAAAAAAACTTAACAGATGGAAATACATATGATAATTTGGGGAGGAGGGATGTGAACAGAAGATAATTTGCCTGCAAAGATAAAGATTAGCTGAGGACATTTACAGGAAAGGCTTTAAACATTTGGAGAAAGCCAAGCACTGTGCAAAATTTCAAAAAACCCAAATAATCTACAAGTGCTCCAAATGTTCTTCCAAAACCTCATCTATATCAAATTAAAGATACTGATACACTCAGTTCACATACACAGATTTTCATACAGCTTTTTAATGCACTATTATAATGAATTACTGCATAAAGAACAAAACCTGGAACACGAAAGGACGTAGAAGTAGCAAAAAGAGAGAAACCAATTCTGATGGGACACTTAGAGATTGAGATTGCTGAAACTGTAGACCAATGTTGACAATGACAAACACAACATAATTACCTTTACAAAATGTCACAGAAGTGGCCATTGTGTGTTATTCTTATAATAATAATAATAAAAAAGCAAGGAACACCTAGAAATATAGGTGTTTTAAATTTCAGATGTTACATTTAATGATAACACCAACAGTTTATAGCAAAATTTGCATAGAGGCCAACAACTCAGAATTCTTTACGGTGGAAAGCAGGTCCCTCACGTACCTACCGGTCTTTAAAACTGCCAACACTGAAACAAACAAAGGATGATCCAGGCAATAGGCTGGAGAAAAGCTCTTAAAGCAAAGCTCTTAAAGAAAGCAAGCTTCATTGGGGTGTGTGTGATCGTCCTTAGATGAGTAAGTAGGTGATGAAGAAGAGGCAAGACTCAGAAGGCAGAAATAAGCCCAAGCATGCCAGGTCAGAAGTGACATCCTGCTGTTAGGGCCTGTGCAGTCTGAGATGTTTATAAGTGAATCTCAAAGGAGCGCAGAGAGCCAGGTGAGAATGTCTGCTGGTACCAAGCTACTCTGGGTAGTAAAGCAAAAGCCAGGCATGAAAAGTTGCACAATATACCTTGTGAGACTTACCACTGAGAGAATGAAATTAAAGCTTGAAGTTTATGCTGAAAAATGTAAAGTGACGCATAAGGAGAAAAAAACCTGCATACAGAATCATGCTTATGAAATAACAATCATCAAGAAAAATATTGCAAGGAAAAAAATACCTTGAAGTTACAACACAGAATCCCTTGAAAACATCAAGCTCAACGCTCAGCAATCATAAAGCAATCAGCCTTCAGAAAGGGAATAAGAAAGGGCACCATATTCATTTTTGTCACCTCTCGTTTCCCAAAAGGGTACAATAGTACTGAGAAAATACAGAAAGAACCATCAAGGACAATCCAAGTTACAGAGTAACTAAGACTCAGCTAGGAAAGGAATAGACAAAGAGAAAGGAAGAACGATAGCTATCTGAAAATTCCTGGGAAAAATAGGGAAATTCTTACATTTCTTGTAAGATACAAGAATCAGGGAACAAAGGAGTTCAAAAGAAATAGAACTGATGTTTCTGAGTGCAGTTCATTTTAGTGTTCTGGAGGAATCCACTATGTTCTGAGCCAAGCACAGAACACATTCAAAAGATCCTTCAACAAATACACAGAATTAGTACCTAACAGGAACTCCAAAGCAAAAGATACTGTCTCCAGCTCCAGCATCTCTGAGAGCTGAAGGCTGCTTTCATGACCACAGTACAGAAGTTTTCTACATAAGTTTACTCTCTTGTCTTCCCTACAGATTCACTCTTGGGCAACTGGCAAAGCCAGGGTACTGGCTTCCTGGACCTTTGATGTGACCTGAAGCAGTTGTGCTCGTGCTGGGGACTCTAGGAAAGAAAGCCTGTAACATCTTATACCTTACATGCCAAGAAGTTTGATGAGAAGCCCAACTGTAAGAAAAACATAAAATTGACGCTACCACTTTCTGAATACCACAACAATCAAACCCATGAAACGTTATTTTACAAGGAATGTGTCTTCAATACTTTTAAGGTTGAAATACACTTGCTTTTTTATTATCCAGTTTTAAGAAGAAGCCTAAGATGAACCTCAGATCAGACAAACCTTTAAACCATGTTCATAAGCCTAGTATTTAAGTAACAGATGCTTTATATATCAGGGAGAACGGGCACCATTTAAGCACACACCCAAAATAGTTTCTCTTTTCAGGATAAGACAAAACAGCCATAACTAATGGTATTGGATTTTTAACTGGAAAGACTTCAAGATTTAAAATTAAGGTCCATAAGAAGATATATGTAACACCATCAATCACTAGACAATGATTCCTCAAGTGATGTCTGAACATTTATATTTTCTTTCTTAACTACCAACAAACAATCAAACAGTCGAGGGAGGTTATCCTGCCCCTCTATACTCTTCCCTGGTGAGGCCCTATCTGGAGTAGCGTGTCCAATTCTGGGCTTCCCAGTTCAAGACAGTGAACTGCTGGAGAGAGTACAGCAGAGGACCACAAAGATGATGAGGGGCCTGGAGCATCTCTCTTATGAGGAAAGACTGAGGAACTTGTCGCTTCATAGCCTGGAAAAGACTGAGGGGGGATCTGATCAACGCCTATAAATACTTAAAGGATGGGTGTCAAGAGGAAGGAGCCAGTCTTTTTTCACTGGTGCCCAGTGAGAGGACAAGAGGAAATGGGCACAAACTTGTACATAAGAAGTGCCACCTAAACATGAGGAGGAACTTCTTCACTTCAAAGGTGGCAGAGCCCTGGAACAGGCTGCCCAGAGAGGTGGTGGAGTCTCCTTCTCTGGCGACATTCAAACCCGCCTGGACAAGTTCCTGTGCAACATGCTCTAGGAGAATCTGCTTTGCCAGGGGGGTTGGACTAGATGATCTCCAGAGGTCCCTTACAGCCCCCTGTCATTCTGTGATCCTGTGAAACACAGCAAGTGTGTAATTACACCCTTTTAGAGATAATCTCTGCAGAAATTATTGTGCTGGTTTTTTTTGGGGAAAAAAAAGCATCTCTAAAATTATCATCAGGATCATGAAGTTGTTGCATTGTACCTTATTTTGTGAAAAACTAAAAAAGAAAATTTGAAACTCCTCACCAGGTTCTTCAGCAGCGTTGATAATTCTTTAGTAAGCGTGGAAAATTTTACAAAAGCCGTGCCAAGATCTGGATTATCCCGACTTAAAAAATTACTTCCAAATTTATCTAGTACTTGTGCATAGTTTTCTTCATTTTGAACATGATCTGCAAAGAAAAATAAAAAGTCAGAAGGTTTCTTTCTTGTAGAGAGTCAATTATTTTAAGCTTATATATTGCAATGTAGTGACAAACCAACGGACTTTCAAAAAAAGCCACACATTAATGCATTTACTGAAAATTGCAACAATTTTATTAAAAAGAACTATTTAGCAATAGACATACATATAACCTTCTTTTAATTCAGATGAATTTGTAATACCTAATGAAAAAAGCCCTGTAGTTATTAATAAAGTAGTAAGACCAATAAAAGATCAATCAAACAATGTAAGTACACGTGCTCATTTTGGAAACAACATCAGAATTTATAATTATTTAATTTATAATATATTTAATTATAATATCACCAATT
>VXBJ01005709.1:93263-111140 GCA_013400055.1 Nycticryphes semicollaris
ACTGAAGAGACTAAATCTGAATTTGAATGTAAAAGAAGAAACATGTTACAGACAAAGATTCCCTTTTCACCTGCTTTGTAAAACTTAGCTGCCCCCCTTCAACGGAACGCGTATCAGTGTAGAGCCAAAGACTTGTTTCAATATACTTAATAGCAAACTGGACATACAGAAAGGTCAGAACCAAGAAGATGAAATCGAAGCCAGTGCAAGCGAGCACAATCTTTAACTCAAGCGTGAAAGAAATTCTGAATTACAGACCATTGTGCCTGAACTGTTACTCCTGTTTCTATTACTTTCCTTTCTGGCATCTGTTGGCCTTTTTTCTGTTTGTTTGGTGGTTTTTTTGGTTTATTTGTTTGGGTTCTTTTTTGTTTTGTTTTGTTTGTTACTCCCACTTTAGCATCTTTAAATAGAAAATTTGCCACTACAGCCCTTTGGGACACACTTTATCGCCTCTATCTCTCTTAGAGGAATATTGTCGGTATTAATTAAATCAATATTTCACTTAAATGAGTTTCCTAGTCTTACTGTGGTTTTTTACTGTAAGCCACAAACACAAAACCACAGAGCTATTCCAGCTAGAAAAAGTTCTGTGCAATGAAAGGAATGAAAAAGAGAAAATAGGTGCTAATAGGTACCATGATTTTGCCCGAAAGACCTTCAAGTTTTATATGCTTCAAGTTGTCATATTGCCTGAAAGCCTGTGAATTACACGGGGTTGGGTGGGGCGGTGGGGACAGAGAATAAAATGGGGGAATAAAAAAACCTTTCAAACACAGCTTGTGGATAATGTCCAACAGTGCATGAATCTACTTTGACATCAACTAAGAGCTGACAAAGAGTTAAACAGTAACACCTCTAAGGTCTTACAGGGACTCAAAACAACACTGTGCTAAAGCTCCAACAAAACAAATGAAAAAAAAAAAAAGTGAAGGCCTAGTAGAAGACACAAAAAAACCCTGTCACACTGCTTAGTTACCAAAAACAAACCCCAAGCCCCACACATCAGACAAGTTCCATTCCAAAATCAGACATTAACACTGAGGTTTTCAAAACACCAAATATTAAATCATATGTTGAGACAGAGTTGTAAGTCAAACAATATGTTTTTAATAAAGCTGTTTCAAATAGCTTGGAATTAAAACCAAGTACACCACTATTAATAATAAAATATGCATTTTGTTTTGACGTAAAAGCTGTTGCATAAATATACACAGATGCCTTTATCTAAGGAGGAGCTCTGGCTTATGCAGCCCTGAGCTAATAAAGCTCAAACGCACCCTACTCTTCTGAAGGACAAGGAAGGATAATGGAACAAGCTTGGAAAAAAAAATCTGCTAGATCATGGAAGCCCTGTCCTTGCCACTGAAGCTCTGCTAACCCCACCATATTTCCTATTGTTGATTTTAAGTGCTTTGTTGTTCCATAGAGCATTTTCAAAAACAGTTTTTTTAAGAGACTGAGAGAGCGCTGAAGAAGAGAGTTTCCTTTATCTGTGGAAAGGCAAAAGACATTCCTGGTCAGAAAGAGGAAGCAGGAAGCAGATCATTGTCCTAGAACAATATATAGGAAATTCTCAAGAATCCCAGATCGCAAATCACCTAAACCTAGACATGAGGCTTTGATTATGATGTAAAAAGGAATAGTCTGTAATTAGCACACATACACACACAAAATTCAACTACCGCATGAGAATAATAAATTTTCAATTTTTAAGTAAGTGTCAACACAAGTCTTGTAAAAGGAGAAGAAATATTTTCTGTTGAAGAGGTAAGGGAGTTCCCTACTTGACCTTAAAGGCACATAGATTAAAAATTAAATCTGCAATGTAGCCTATGCTAAAATGCAACATATGAAAATCGACATTCTTAGAGCAAAGCTTTAATGTCCCTGTAGGTGCCTCATGCAAGCACCGAAATAGCTTTCCAGTGTCCTTATAAAATTTCCTTTGCATAAAGCAAGCTGTAGTGTGTATGACTTGCTGTTTACTTCCTTAGATACAAGCAAATGTAGGAAGGACTTTAATAACCCGGGAGAGCGAGATGGGAACACTGACAGCAGTACAGACAAAGGACAATGTTTGCCTCCTAGAACCGGCTCATGTCTTCTCAGTATGACAAATAAAGCAGGCTCAGGGCTGTGATGAAAATAGAACTGCTTCCCCAGACAGACATCTTCCTCCAGCAGCTCCCCAAGAGGTGCCAGAATCACAACTGAGGATGAGCTCTGCACACACTGACGAAGGGGGATCACTAATCATGCTCTCTCTGAAGGGATCTGGCAAGGCAGCCAGCACCCGAGCCCACACTGAGGACCTCACTGCAGAACGGCAGATGTAGTATAAAGCAACATACTGGACCAGATAGAGCAGTGGTATTTTCCAAGCTGGAGGATAAGCATCTTCTCCACAATCTACACCTTCCACCATTGAGAAATGCTCAGCACTGTTTTGAGAAAACCCAGGTAAGGCTCAGCGTTCAACAACGTTGTGGCATCCCTTACTTGTGTTGCTCCAACGTGTATATTGAGGATTTTGTGTTAAGAGGGAATAACAGAAACCCATCTGAAGATACAGATCCAAGCAGCTGAGGAAGGAAGGGTGGCCACAGCAGCTTACAGCAGCAGCCTTTAGCTCCTCCCCAGAAGCAGGGAGCCCGCTCGCTTTGAGACCCCACCACTGGGGAGGCTCAGGGCTTCAGGACTCCCGGGGCTGAATCCTGCTTTGTTCTGCTGTCCCAGACAGGGACCTGAGCTTGTCTGTGCCTAAAGTCACCTTGTGATAAACTTTTCCCAGCACAAAGACAGAAGACTGAAATCAGCTTCCAAGGCACACAAGGAATTTGTACTCTTTCATTGAAACCCACATCATGAAATACTTTCTTTCCCGTTCAAGAGTTAGCAGAATTTTAGTGTATGCTTTTGAACTCAGTCAAATTCATGTCTACTTCTGCATATTAAGGAAGGAAATTGAGGAACAAATACTGTGAAGAGAGGGTCTTTATATACTGGAACTAGACAACACATCACTGCAATTAAAGCCTTACATTTCTTTTGTCTAAACCAGTTTTATTCAGACACATTACTCTGCAAACACTGAACAAAATAAAATAAAAAAGTTAAATACTTTACAGAAGAAAAATGCACAAACAATACTCTTTCCTGTTACTGATTATACTTAAATTACGCCCATACAAACCTGAAGAAAGTGATTAAGTAAAAAAAAAAAAAGGAATAAAGAAAAAAAGAATCACATTCAGAATCCTGATCAACTTGAAACTATTTTTGTTGCACTTATAAACCAGCTTTGTTCCAGGGGTAGCCAGAGGAAAAATAACAAAGGTCAGAGCCAAGCTGCATTTATGAATGGAAAAACATTCACATAAAAAGACTCAGAAAGACTTTAGAAACAGCAAGAAAGCTGGCAAGGTTAAAAAGGATGGCAAAAGAAGTTATTTGAAATAAGAAAGCGTCCTTTCTCATTTCATCCTTCACAAAGCTGAAATCTAATAAAAAATAATAGAAAAGGAAAAAAAATTATTTGACTACCATATTCTTAGCTGGACTTGATAACAATAATGCCTTCTGGACAGATTGCTAAAGGGAAAAGTAATAAACATCTCTTTCAAAGATGTCAAGAGCAAGGAGTATCTCAGCGAGTCTGCAAGGTTCTCTAAAGCATCTCAGTGTACGAGCGCTGAGATAAGTTGACCCAGAAAGGTAAATGACTTCTTTTTGTGCCTGTGTTCAGCGCTGATGTGCTTGAAGTTCTTCTCATGGAATAATTGTCTTCTAACTCTGATTCAGAGGATTTATACCAAATCTAAGTGCGAAGAGTAGAACTCATAAAAGCTGACAAAATGAGCACCGGCAAGTCACTTAGACCCACGCACAGAAGAATAAAATAGGCAAACTATATAGTTGTGAAGTAAAGCCTCTTATTTATAACAACTAAATACTACAGGAAGAATGAGAAGCAAATATAATAGCTATTTTTAATAAGAGCTCCAGAGAGAACAGAGTCTTCACGTATGCACCAGTAGAGCAGTAATTCCTCAGGCAACTTGTAGAAAATACAGTGCAGAACAGAACTGAACTGGTGGACATGTGGATAAATACAAAATGCTGAACAAGTAACACAGGTTTTATAAAACCAAATTTTTACTTTTAAAAAACTCCTCCTCAACCACCCAGGGGATCAACAAGCATGTTGGGGAGAGGAAATCCACGGTAAATGATCTGTTTGGATTTCTGAGAAGCAATGTCTCTCACCCAAACACTAAAAGGAGCTAAGCAAATTAAGAGGGATGAGCCTCACAGAGGAAAGACAGGTCAAAAAGATGTGGTAGGGGAAAGGAAAGAATAGAGTTAATTTTCTCAGCAGAGGGAGGTCACCAGTAAAGTCCTGTGTGGAACACTGATAAGGCCCACATCATTTAACAATACATAAAAGAGTTAGGAAATAAGATTCATAAACTCTGTTCTTCTTTTCCATATTCTAGTAAAGTCTACTCTTCCTCATACATCCAGCATCGGAAGAGCTACAGCTCAGCTCAATCCTAATGTAGACGCAGAGAAAGTCAGGTGTATCTCACCCTGGAAGTCTCCACATCCATCCGTAATTGTGCAGAGTCTATGGCAACAGGCCCACATCTGGGTACCTCTCAAGTTAGATGTGGAATCCCATGTTGCATGGTCAACAGATGAAAGTCTTCATTAGGCAGCATAACACGTGACAAAAAGCACTCCTAACTTAAAGGATTGATTGTTTAACAAGTATATAAAGAAAGGGTTTGGAGTTACATCACCTCAGTATTTAGTACCAAGCAAAACAAAGCCAAATATCAGTAATGATTAAGAAAAAAACGCACACAATAGAACACCATACAAACGTTCCCATTGCAGTTCCTGCCCTTGTTGCCCAAAATTCACTCCTCCCCTTTCTAAAAAAGAAAATCTGTAACTGCCATTTTGGAGAAAGCAAGTAAGAATGATTAAATGTCTGTGGTAGTTTCAGAAAAAAATAAAAATAAAAAAAAAAACAACCAAAAACAAACAAACAAAAAAACCCCCCAAACTGAAAAAGCATCCCCCAAACAACCCCCCTAGGGTTGCTGAGATCAGAAGAGGAATATTAAGGGTGACTGTGGAAACAACTCAATCCAGAAATTTCAACAGGTAGATGGATGACACACAATCAAGTTTGGATTCATCCACCAGAAAGTCCTCCCAACACTGCTCTAGCAAGCTTTGGGACTTCAGAGCCCGTTACAAGCTCTTGTGCCCCAGAACACGCGTAGGTCCTTCAGTATCACACGAGTCGTTCTGGAGGGCTTGTGGCTAATGCTGTGGACATGGCCAAGGCCAGTCTTCCCCTTGGGGGAGTTGAGGTCTGAAGAACATGCATGGGCCAGCTTCACAAGGGAGCAAGGGTACATTTCACTAGGTTGATGCAAGACTCTGAATGATAGAGATTTACATGAATTGAAATTTCTTAGACAAAACGAATTGTTGAACTCTGTTAAAGAGTATCAAGCACCACAATATCAGTCCTGACTCGGGTAATTCCTGGTTGTCGTATCATTATGATCTTAGAAAACGTTAAAAACTCAAATAATTTAAAGAAAAAAATCACTCCATCTTTGCACTGTTTTTCTGCTTCCTCAGGCATCTGCTGCTGTTCACTGCAGGAGACCATGTGAACTGCTGGTCCAGCTCAGTACCTTTGCATGGATTTTATGGTTTTATTTCTCCACCGTGCAAACTCTTTTTGGTAATTATTAACAGAAGGGAGTCCCTTGTGGTTCAGAATTCAACAGTGAAGAGGAACAAACCAATGCATCAGAGGGCCAGGGCTTTCTGAAGAATTGTGTATGGGACATTGCACTGTGTGAATGTCACTGTTCAAATGTTACTTCAGGCAAAAAAACAAACCAAAAAAGAATCACCAATGTAACCTAAAAAATTCTAGCTATGACTTTTGGTAGAGTGTGAATTAGATTACTGAACTGAAGACAGAATTTATATTTTCCTTGAATAATCTTTTCTCACCAGTCCAGCTAGAGTTCTTAAAGGAGATTACGAAGCAGAGGAGTTTTAAAAAACATTTCCTACTCTAGGACTTTAAATATGGTCTCACCTTGTAGCAAACAATTAAGTTTGTAAAACAAAATTCCAATTTTGAGTTCTCAAATTGCAGTTTGAGCTTCCTTTTGAAATACAAAAATAGCCACCGAACTCTTGCTTGAACTGGTAAATGACAATGCATTTTACAGCTGGTTTTAGTAAGTTTTACATCCAAGTTAAACAAATCTTACATCCAAGTTAAAGATCAACGAAATCCACTTTCATCACCGAAGCATAAGAAAATAGCTGACTTAGCAATTCTCTTTGTACAAGCAGGAAAAATGAGTTTAAGTTTTAACTCAATCACTTTATTTTTATATCTTTTCTACAAGGTTTCACATGTATAACATACGCGTTTTCTCTTGCTCTTACCAACCCTAGTGCCTCCTGTGCGCACCTCATCAAATGATCATGCAGCCTATCACAATAGCATTCTGAAGAGGGAGCTAGAGTATTACATATAGTGCTTTCTTTATCCAAAAGAGCTTATATTAACTTGTGCCTTTGAAACAGGACTGGTTCAGAAACGGGAAAAAAAGAAAAAGAAAAGGAGAAAACCATCTACCTGACCAGCTCTGGTCCTTTGTAAGTGCAGAGGCAGTCAATTAAAACCATTAACAAACCTTCTATTGCTTTTACTCAAAGTGACTAGTGCCTACTTACAGGCATTGAAAACAATGTTAAGTGCAACACTCAAATGGTACCTAAAAACTCTAGTGTCATTTGCATATTTCAAAATGGAACACCTTCCGCGTGTTCTACATTTTTCATCAGTTTTGAAATCCAGTAAGTCGGTACTTCCAAGTGGAAAAATTACGTGGAGAACCTGAGTACTTTCAAAAGCATGAAACTAAATACACATGTACCAAATGCTATTCTCTCTTTGTAACAGGCTTTGTTGTCTATTGGGAAAACGTACATCACTTGAAATTCCAGAAAGGCTAATTAAAATGTGGTGCTAGTAGAGCAACAATATTCGTGACCGGCAGAAAGCTTAAGAATCTATAATACAGTCAAAACCCCACAGACTTCCATAAACATGAGTTAATGGTACAGCACACACCACACCAAAACAACAGAGAAACTAAGGGCACTCTGAAGCTGTTCTGCATAAGGAAAACATTTGCTAAACTGGTTATTACTGGTGGGGAAGAGGAATTGGGGTTTTCAAAACCCTATTATTTACAACTAGGTGGTTAGTGGAAAGCGTACAGCTCTGCTACCATTATCTGCCTTCGGCACAGTTTTTGGACTTCAAGAGAAACAGAGGTGGAAGCCAGGTTACTTCATAACATTTTAACATTTTTGAAACCTAATTTATATATATAATTTATATATTGATCTGTGTTTGATCATCATTTGTGACTGAACTCAATTCATATTCCAGCCACCTACCCTCCCATCAAAGTTATTATAGCTTAAATAAAACATCAACAGTGTCTTCAAACAAGCAAAGTAACAAGGGGAGAGCCAAGCATTGAAGCAACAAACACACCTATCTGTGGATATTTTCTTTTATTTATTTTTTAAACCTCTTAAAAAGTTCTCATTCTTATTTCACTTAGAAGCACGCGCTATAAATTCAGTGTAGGGCATTGCCTAGATTGAATAGTTGAAGGTAACTGCTTGAAATGTGATGACAACAGGAAAATGTACCCATGGAAATTCTCCTGGAGTCCTTTGAGAAGGATTACAAAAGTCAAAGAACTGCAGAACACATTAATTTGATGTATAATCAGAAGGGAAGAAAGAAAATTTTTAAATTCAAACACTCCAAAACAGACAAACATCTCTTATGGTATACACTTCAACGGGATAAATTGCAAGACATTTCTCAAACTTGAAATCAAATGCTTAGGTTCTCATGGAAAATTGAAAGCAATGTCTTACCTTGCCCCGAATTATATATTGCTTTCACAGATTTTTTCACCTTCTGTAGTGCAGTTCTGTCTTGATCCAATGCCTACAATAACAACAAAAAAACAAACTTTAAATGCTTACTTTATTGTTCAACAGAACACACTGTAACTTTTTAAAAGAAACCCACAAAATAAGTAGATTCACAGGCTGGAAAAAACCCTGCAAATAGAACTTTTCCAGCCTGCAGGAAGGTGCAAGGTCATCCAATCCCTTCAAGATGAATTAAAGAACTGAGCTGAAAATGCTCAGAAGGCAGAGTAAAGCAGCAGTGACAGTGCTAAAAGAAAAAAACTCTCTCACATTTGTAAGGGACAATTCATTTATTCAAAAGGTAACGTATTTTGAAAAAAAACCCCAAAAACCAAAACAAGAAATAATTAAGTAGACGCTTCTACTATAGCCTTATAATTTCTATTACTTGCTTGTTAACATCCATAGTTTTCCCACAGCAGCAGATTATCTGTGCCCCTACAGACACAAATTATCACACTAACCTCTCAGCCCAAACTTCCACACTAGAATTTTACAGGTAAAGAAGATCAGAAGTGGCAAATCAACAGAAAGGGACTAAGATCTCATGCAACATAATGTGACTGAAAGGAAATACTTATAATGATAATACTCAAATATGCATTTTCAGGCTTCCATCAGTCTGAATTCCAAATTTTCTGCAATAATTTCAAAATCCAAAAGAAAATATTAAATAATGATGAATTAGGATTAGATTTATAGGTGCTTGCTTTTTAAGCAACATGACTTCCCCCTAGCTACTTGCAATGAAGAAATCAAATTAACATGAGAAAAACTAGTATGATAAAGCAAAAAAAAAAAAACAAACCCCAAAAAACAGATTAAACATTAGTCTTGTGGAATTAAAAACCTCAAAAGCCCCATACTGGTACCATGCAGAGTGATAAAGTTGATTTCACTTCAAGTCAGTTTGCCACATTCTGAATACTTGTTGTACATGGCTCCCTGCTATCCATAGAGCACATACACAGAAATGTTTAAATTATTTCCTGTATTTTTTCCAATTTATATCACAGGCAATTTCCCATGGCAGAAGTAATGTTAGATCACTAATCTCAGGCTGTAATGAAGCTGGCAGTGTTTGCCATATTACATCCAGTTCAAATCACTGAAGGCTGGAGAACTTGTACTCAGAATTACTGTCAGGATAGCAGCCCAACCGAGTCTGTGTAGACCACAAAGCTCATGCTTCAGAGACCCTTTAGTAGCCATAATATCCAACCATCTTAAGGCCTGGTTTTGGGTATCTAAAGAGTGGCAGACCAAGGCAGGATGGTGGCTACTCCTACAGCAGGGTGTACCTCATCAGAGAGGATCATCACCAGCAACAGCAGGAGTGAAAATTTAACCAAGAAGCAGAGCTTGCACTGTCAAAGCTGAGATGACCAAAGTATGTTGCACTGGGCACTAAGAAGCTCCAAAAAACCACAGTAGGAGCTCCAGGTCAACTAGGTCAACTAGTTAAGGACTGGGGATGGTCCTACCTAAGGGTACTGTTCCTAGGTAAGTTCAAAAGACTGTTTTGGTGTATGCATGCTTACAGTATGAGCCCATATGGAGAGAAACCAGTTAACATATGTAACAGTTCTACTTTGGAGTGGCACAATTTTAGCCAAGTAAAATATTATAGTTGAACAATACTTGAAAGTCTGTAATGAAAGATGATGCAGTATTTCTATTCTCTAATGGAAAACTACTGTATTCTCAAATCACACAACCACTTCCGTGGTAGCTAAAACCAGAAAATTTGAAACAACAATAATTATATAAGTGCTTTTTAATACTATTTAACTCTAGTTTCTCATTTGGAGCAGAACAATGGATGCAAATATCCAAAACTGCAAACATCATTATTTCTTTTGCTCCCCAGTAAAAGAGCAGATTATACTTGACTTTCATTTTGCCACAAAGAGTTGGAAATTTAAAATTTCATAAAATATTAAGAACGCTGTGTTCCTTTTCAAGACAGTGCACAGCAGGTGATTCTCTTAGATTCCTTTGGAAACACTGTCAAAAGCTTTTTCTTCTCTCTCTGTGCTATGCCAGACAGTTGTTAGACATTTCTACTGAAGTTCCCTCCATCTTCAATGACCAGAAAAATATAATGATTCACTTGTCTGGTAAGAGTTTGAATGCAGAACAGTATAAGAATTTGAAGCCAATGTTTTGGAAAAAAGACGACAGTTAATGTTGATGAGATTCAGAGATAAAACTTTGTACTAAATTCCAGTAATGAATCAAAGTGGACACTCAGGAGGAGAAAACAAATACAAGAACTCCAAGAAAGATGGTACTTGTTCCTAAAGATATCAGTCCAGAAGACTAGGACAATCTTCCAAATTGGATTTGATATAGAATTAAATCTAATCACCAATATGGGAGCAGAAGGGCAGGAAAGGAAGAGCCATTATTTTAAGAGAGCAATCACTGAGCAAAGCAATATACAGAGATGACATCCACTGCCTGAAGGAGCCAGTGACCTGAGTCAGAATGAAATCACAGGTCAATTCTGTATTTTTATATCTACAAGTATGATCTTTATGTGAACTAGTTCTTCTGAGACCAAAACCCTTTAGATAAAAGAAATTCACATGCACTTATAACCGTATACGAGGGTAGAGTGTAAAATGCCAACCCTGTGAAGGATTCTAGGTACACAAAAACCAGTATCTAGGATTTTTTGGGTGGGTTTTTTTGTTTGTTTGTTTGTTGGCTATTTTATATGACTACAGGTAGTCTGTTTCCCCAGAGATTACATTCCTTTTGAATGTCTTTAATAATTTTTTGCTGGAGTCTGACACAAAGGAAGCATGCTGCACTCAATGCTCAATTCTATCATTATTCCAGAGTAATGGAACTAGATGATCTTTCGAGAAAGGAACAGCAAGTTTTTGCAGTATCCATTAATTCTATTTTCTAGTATTTAGAATACTCAGTATTTTTACTCCCCACCTCAGAAAACCCAAAATCTGATCTCCCAAGTAAAAGTGACATAAATTTATATTATTGAAAACTACAAAGCCTTAGGGAACCAGGGAGCCCTTGTGACAATCTCTAGGTATGCGCTCCTCCCTACCTTCCTACCTACTGACTTCTTCCTCATCAGCACCCATTCCTGGAATGGAATTCTTTCTTCATTTCTGCAAATGAAAGGACTCCCAAGAGGCCTTTTTACCTTCTGTGAGAGAACATTTTCTTACCATCTTATGCATTCTGAAGACGGATAATTTATTAAAGGTACTGGCAACCCAGATTTGCTACTTCCTTAGTTGAACAAAGCTTTATTCTTGAAAACAGTCATATTGGAGCCAAGATCCATCTTTATTCAAAATAATGCAAATTTAGTGTTCACAAAAATCCGTGAGACATGGTAGTGAAGAAATAAAGAAACAAACCCAACCATATTTAACCTGCTTATATAAAATTAAACAAGGAAAGCTCCTTGTAATCAGCAGATTTTCTATGAATGATTATCTGACATACTCTCTCTGTCAAAGTTTCGTCTTCCTGCATTCCCTTATATTGAAACGTATGGTCAAGAAGAAAACCCCCTGATAACTGAAGAACAGGTAAGAATTCCCTGCCCATGGCAGGAGCATTGGAACTAGATGATCTTTACGGTCCCTTTCAACTCCAACCATTCTGTGATTCTATAAACTAACCAGCCTGGAATCCTCCAGACAGTCACCCCAGATTTAATCTCCCCTTTCTGCTAGAATTTAGCTACTTTGAACTTAGCCTGCAATTTCAAACCACCAACTTAATTCAAATCTGTACTACTGAAGAAAGCAGTGTCTCTCCTTCCTCATACCAAAGCACTCAAGTTGCCTACATGGAGATCCAGTTCAGGAGCTGCTGTGGTGACCTCAGCTGCATGAAAACCGGGTGCTCCTTTTGAGCACTGTGGATTTAGTTCTCCTTCCATCAGTGTGTAGCACATTGACAGCAACCTGTACTTAGAGCCACCATTCCATGTTCATTTCACTTGTCACAGCACCCTCCCTTTTTAAGGTGTACATTTACTGGCAGCTATTCCTGACAATATGAAAATTGGAGACGTGTCCACCTGATGAAATAAAACCAAATTAACTTTGGGGTGAAGGGAGGGCGAGGCCTCCCAGTGGATCATTTCACTGACATAGACCACTGAATAGCGGCGTGACACAGCATACAAGTGAGCACTGGGTCAGAAAAGGCATAGGTTGACACCCCACAACCCACACCATAGTGCTTTCTGTGAGACTAGGCAGAGCCACATACGGCTGGTCACACAGACAGGCGCTGCTTTTGCTTCTCTTCAACCCTCTAGAACCTCATCTCTTCTCAAGAAAGGATATTTGTATTTTTGGGCCTTGGCTTTCCTTTAATAGCTACTAAATTTTAAACCAGAAATCATAATAGTGTGCAGTTTGTGAAGTGCTAGATTCTGGATTGTCATCTGTCTTTGATGTACTGAAAACTGTCATACTCACATTTAGATAGACCACTAATTGTTCTCTTCGAACCTTGTGTCTTTTTATTTCATATAGACATGAATAGATTTGTGTGCATGTGTGTGCACAGGTATTAATATTTACACACTTGTTTGCTTATGTGTGTATGTAGAAGTCCATATTCTGGAGATCATATTTCCTAATATTTGACGTACTTATTCCTAACAAACATGAAAAGCATAGTTTAAGCAATGCAAAAATCATTCTTTATTGACTGAGGTAACACTACTATTACAGAAACCGATCACAAGAGTTTTTCACATACTAAATTTAGCTCTCCTAGAAATCAGCATCATCCCAGAGATGCACACTTGCACAGAGGATGCTATTGCCCCTCAGCACACTTGATCTACTAAAACACCGAGCACTTTGTGTACTTTGCAAACGCTTACAATTTAAAAAGGAAAAAAACTGACTTCTGTTTCAGCCTGAGTGATAAGAGTGGCTCAAGACACCGCCAATCACGCTAATACGTCAGCATACTTTATTAATCCCTTCAAGGATGTTATTATCCAGAGGAGATGTTTTTCCAACTTGAACAAGCTCCTCAGCTTCACATCAGGGGAGGTTTATATTTTCACCCCATTTTTAGGAGGTTTGCCCTAAAAAGTTCCTAATCCTACCACTACCCAAACCTACCAACAAAAATAATGTATCAAAATAGAAGTGTTTTAAACAATTACAATATTCTGCACAAGACAAAACCACAACAGATGCCTGAAGGCTACGTATTCCTGGCAAAACCCCCCTCCATGTATTTTGAGAAAATATTTTTCATATATTAGAGAAATCAATCCATGTGAAGTATAAAATATTTGAGGTTATATACACAAATGGGTATAACGAAAGCTTGACAGTCAGTAATGTATTGTCAGACACAAGATTAGTTATTTCACAGAAAACTCATGGATGATCTATTGGCTTAAGGGACTAAAAGTAAGTCTTTCACTTACCAATTAACAAACTGATCCAACCCTGTCACAGCAGGGACTGACATTTGTCACTGTCTGTAGTAGGAAACATGCT
This sequence comes from Nycticryphes semicollaris, assembly GCA_013400055.1. Classification (NCBI taxonomy): domain Eukaryota; kingdom Metazoa; phylum Chordata; class Aves; order Charadriiformes; family Rostratulidae; genus Nycticryphes; species Nycticryphes semicollaris. The sequence continues at coordinate 106,856 of VXBJ01005709.1, forward strand.
TGCTGTCTCCTTGAGTCCCAGTTACAATACCCACGTAACAAAGTAGAACAACGGCACCTTACACAGTTATGGCTGTTCAGCACCAGTACCAGTTTCCCTCACAATACAACCCAAACCCCATTGGGTAGATAATTAACACAGACTAGGCAAGTTAATAAGTTATTACCTGCCACTGAAATTGCAACAAGACAAACCTCCATATTTTCCCCAGTGAAATATAACCAACACAAACAAAAAATAAGATTCAAGTGTTGGTTGCCTGTAGCTTACCCACTCAGAAACGGGCAGGCCACCAAACTCACTTAATTCTGTACGGGGGCAAGTGACTGAAACCACCCTTCCCGCCCTCCCGGCTCAGTTTGTACTGGCCAAGCCAGTCATCAGTTTGGGAGTCTGTTTCCAATTGCTGGTCTCAGCACATGCCTACGTGACCAAAATAGGGGAGTGGTTGAGAATTTTCTAAAGACACTTAATCCCTTTGTGTAAAACTTGGATATAAACATGTACAGTTTGAACTTGTCCTGAATACTTAAAAATCCAAAGGGTCCAAATGAAAGAAAGCAAATCAAAACAACACATCAACAAGTACTTATCACTGTAATAACTGCTGCCAACATTTACCAGCTACCCCCAAAATAAGATTGGTTAAAAGTTAGTATTATTTTTCTTTTACAATTTGTGTTTTCCCTGAAAATTGGAAACTTTGAGTGTTTTCACAGAGTCATAGAATGGTTAGAGTTGGAAGGTCACCTAGTTCCATGGCAGGGACACCTCCCACTAGACCATGTTACTCAAAGCCCGGCCTGCCTGGCCTTGAACACCTCCAGGGATGGGGCATCCACAGCTTCTCTGGGCAACCTGTTCCAGTGTCTCACCACCCACACAGCAAAGAAGGTCTTCCTAATGAAATGGGCATCAGTAATCAAATTTAGGAAATAAAAATTTTCCAGAAAATATTTTTTTGCATGTAATGCCAAAGCTTAACAGAGATCCCATCAGCTGAACTTCCCTTGCGTCTCCTGCAGTTAGATACATGGCCTGACCCAACTCAGCAGCCTCTCTCCAAACCAGCATACATGGGAAAAATCCTCAGCCCTTCAGTGCTGCAAAGGTCACATGAAATGAGTAAGCTCATTTGTGTAGCTGCAAAAATAATGGTTCTCAAATTACTCTTCAAGAATTACTCAAATGGAAGTCCAGTAGATTCTGCTTGTAAAAATCTCTTAGGAGTCCACTATTGCTAATTGCAATTTGTTTTGAGAAATTGATCTTTGGATCCCTCTTTGCAACCAGACCCTTACCCAGAAGCCTTTTCTGCAAGAGTGTAAATGTAGAGTACCTACATTGCTATCTATGCTATCTGTGTATGATTGCTTCTAGATAAAATGAAGTTAGCATCATGTTTTTCCTAATGAGAATGGAGCGGATATTTGATCTTGTGCACGCTCTAACACATTTGGAAATACTTAACAATATTTGGGGCCGTTCCTTCCTTCAAGTTCTCAACTGAGTTATGCTAATGTTTCTGAGTTCAGCTTAATTTCTGCATCAGGCCCATGTAGAGATAACTGGAAAATAGAACTATGAGATTCATCTCCAGATAGAACGATGACAGAGATCAGATTCATTTTCTAACTTCCGTTGTGTAGGAGATGCTGAAAAGCCCACAAGTAGTAGCAACACTTGAAGGCATCCAGTGACAGATACAGAATTTTCCCCACGGGCACAGGCTCTAAACCAGCTTCCACTGGGTAGGAAATACTCTTGGTGATAAATACCACAGAATGGTTTGGGTTGGAAGGGATCTTAAAGATCATCTAGTCCAACCCCCTGCCATAGGACATCTTCAACTAGATCAGGTTGCTCAAAGCCCAGTCCAACCTTGAACGTTACCAATGACGGGGTGTCCGCAATTTCCCTGGGCACAGAGGGGCACCCACAGCTACTTAGTGCCAATAGTCTTACCTTTACACCAGCCACAATGTACCTTGAACTAGCAACAACTGGGTGAACAACTGTCATCCACTATAACCAAACTCATTTCATCATACTAGTCGGCTTTACTACTACTAATTAGAAACTTAAGATGGCAAAAACAGTGACAGAAACTTAGCGGTTTTCATGTCACTGCAGCATAACTGTTTTCTTCCACCAGCAGCAGATAAAGACACTAGCATGATTAATGGGGCAAAATACAGTTAAAACTCAGAAACCAGCACAGCCAGAGCCAGGCCCACAGCTCCTGAAGGTACCACTGCACAAGGTTCCCAAGCTACAAGAGTCTTCCTATGTTATAAATGCTTCTGTATTTTTAAAAATAAATCCTGTTGTTGCGCTCTACTTTCTAAAAAGTCACAGCATATTGTCAATCTTTTCTCCCAAGTCGATCCTTCTTGTCCACATTAGCAACCTGGTAAGCACTGCTTTAAAAGTGCAAAGGGAATTATCTTAATCTAAGAAACAGAAGCTTATTCTGTACCTGTGCTCTTGCAAATCCCCCTCCTTGCACTATTTTCAAAGTCCAGTGGAAACACATTACTTTGAGTCCAAGTACTGGCTACCAAATACTACCCTACAAAATCTTTTTTTCTAGTATACAAATTCACAGTTCCATAGAACTAGTATATAAATAGAATTTTAGTTTATTGAAGATACTTTTAATTTGAAAAACCCAATACACTATAAAGTGTCATTTTCACTTAACAAAACCTAAAAAGTTTATATGCAAAAGACTTAACTAAATACAATTCAAACCAGCCCAAAATAGAACAAGATTATTTATTTTCTAGGACAACCAAAAAAAAATACATTAGAAGAGAGCGAAAAGGTAAGGTCTTTCAAAAGGAAACAAATTGAAGACAGCAGGCAAACAACATAAACACACGTGCACTAAATACACTTGCTAGCAGATACAGATTTATTAGAAAGAAATGTGATTCTTAGCAACTTGAATTGGAAAAATAAGCACAGAAGTCTCCAGAGAATTGCTCCCCCTCACCATATCTGACTGTAAATTTCATCAGCAGGAGAGCTCTTCAGTTGTCGAACCATTAAACTCTTCTCTTTCTTCTTCTTTGGAAACCACAAAATATTTTGCAGCATACTCTGTGTTTAAGCTGTTATCCCAGTAACTCACAGGTATTATCCAGTCACAGAGGAAAGATGAGGCAGATGAGGACTTGTGAATTACAATTATTACCACCTTCTCAGGCAGCAAAACTCTTCAAATACTGTACACAGATTTCCTGAATGTTAGAGAAGCTCAAAAATGACACTCAGGGATAAATAAAGTACTCGCTCACTCAACCACTGCCAGCCTCACAGCAGAGCTGCAATTACATAGTGCACTTACACCTCCTTACTCCATGCACTTCCATCAGCGCTGCTATTTGTTGGTGTCTGGTATCAGCAGCAAAGAGAAGGATATCAGGAAGTTATTCACAGTAGACCAAGCCAGTTTAAAACATTATCACTAATACTACAAACCCTTTGTTTCTTTTAAAAACTGCATCATTGGGTGGGATGGAACACACACGGTCCATTACTTGAGAACAGCAACAACCCATGTTTCTTCTCCTCTGAAGAAATACCTAAATGCCTTTATTGATGTGTGATTGCAGTATATCCATTTCATAATTATTCCATTCAGAGAGAAAAAGCAGGTATATTAATGTATTTGAAATAGTTTTATATTTAGGAAAAAAAAAATGGAATCGTGTCCATGTGTTGCAAGCTGCAGATTTTAAGAGTTTCATTATGTTAAAAATAAAAGATAAGGGATTTCCATTATAACATAGACGTTGAAGGCTACTAAAGCATTCTGGGACACTGCTTACAGCTCAGTTTCATTTTGTTCTTGAAGACTGTTATGATGACAGACCCACTAAGAATTTATCTTATATTGTTAAGTCTGTAACCACCACACAAATTCAGAGCGACATTCAGATGACCAGTCTGGAGAGTCCACCATCTAATCCTTCTTACTGCCCCACATTCAACATAGACTGATGCTACAGGATAACAACAGGAGGGAGAATAACAGTCTACAAACAGTCTAGAAAATAAGCATACATTTCATTTTTTTGTTTGTTTTAAGGTGAAAGATAAAATGGAAGTGAAAAGTTTTACGATATACAACAGGAGTTGTGTTTCTAATCATCATTATTAGACTTTGGCTAGAGATAACATCTTTATAACTGATCTGGAAAAGGGGATTGAGTGCACCCTGATTATATTTGCAGACACCACCAAGTTAGGTGAGAGTGTTGACCTGCTTGAGGGTAGA